>CM060892.1:106812326-107412326 GCA_030762935.1 Hymenopus coronatus
GTTCGGTTATTGGTCACAGAATATCTCAAATGCATATACTGATGCACTACCTTACGTTATTACAGTTAACTTCTCTCCGAAGTTAAACCTTGTATTTTTATAAGCATACCCGATATGTAAAAACGCATAAATGTATTCACCCGCGTTCTCTACTCGCTGATTGGCTGAGGTTGTTCCCGCCGTAAATATGGTCTATATAGCACGTGGAGTGATTGGATGACATACACACACTTCGCTCTCTGCCTTCACAGAGTAAGCATGGGAGGGAAACGCCGCAAGCCTGCCGCAGCCGCCCAAGAGCCCCAGTCTCCCAGCCTACAACCTCCGCCGAGCCTGAACCAGCTACCACAGTAACTCACGCCGCATCACCCGCCGTCGAAGCCATGCAATCCCCGCTGAACATCACAACCGACAACACACCGCCTACACCACCTACATCGTCACCAGTACTAGACATCTCCTCGCTGCCGCGCTTCTGCGCAGTGGTGCGTGGAGTTCACCGGCAATTACCGGACGGACTAGTACTCAACGCTGGCCGTCTTCGTTGGACTTCACTCATGAAAGCCACGAGAATTCACACTGAAAGAGGCTCGTCACCACTTGTCAGGCTGGAATTCTGGAACGAGGCGGACTACCGCGCCGCCTTAGCTGATGGGTTGCCTGCTCTCGGGCAGGTGCTCGCAGTTGAGCCCGGACGAAGCGTCCATGTCTTCCCGTGTCGCCGGTGCTGCCAGTACGGGCACTCCTCAGACGCCTGCACAGCCTCCGCCCGTTGCCACTACTGTGGCGCCGGATGTCTCACCTCCGCCTGCACCTACCATGACTTGAGACGCCGGCCCGTGTACTGTGCTACTTGCAACAGCGCAGGTCACTACACGGGTCAAGCGGTGTGCCCACAACACCCAGGCAGACAGATCCCAGCCATTCACCAACCGCACGCCGCGCCACCACAACCAACTTCTCATCAGCCGCACACAGCACCACCACAGCCAATCTCTCACCCGCCAGCGCCCATCATCAATTCCTCGCAGACAGAACAGCCACCGCAGACCTCCACACTCATCCAGCTCCAAAATGACCTTGCGACTAACACAGCCGAACTCCAAAATCTCCGTCTTGCAGTCAACACCATAAGCGAACGGATCGCCACGTGGGAGGAAGCACTGACCCGCTCTCTGGCGGAGCTTCAGGCAACCGCCCGCAACCTTCACTCTACACCCCAGGAAGTACACCGGGAGAACGCCGCCTTGCGAGACCACTTCAACAGGAGCCTCGAGAAGGTGATGAACTATATCAACAACTCCCGTATCTACAAAGTCCACAAGCAGCTCGATGAGCTGCTTCAGCAACAGACTCGAGGACTGACAATAAGATTGCAAGATATGACACAGCAACTAACCTCAGCAATGCATCATCGACCGAACGCGCTAAGTTTTGGAGCTATGGCTACGTCACCCAGAACTCACCTGGGAAGAGCTCCATCACCCCAATAACATGCCTTCTTGGTAAAATTATGCACCTCAGTTTTTGTAGGTTGACGTCAGGGCATTGCGCCATGTCGTTTGCCCCTACACCCCACGCTTCACAATACAGTTACCCACAATCACTCGGTTTGCTTCGGCGGTACCGGGCCCCATGACACCACTGATGCCCCAATAAATAGTGACACCACAGTATTAAATCCTTTCTCTCCCCTTTCCTTATTTCCTTCCCAAATACCTTGTGGACCTGTTATCCTTATAACCTTTATTCCTGTTATTCCTCCCCCCCCAAATGACATAACAAAAAAACAAAACAATGCAAGTTAAGTGTTGGAAACTTGCAACAAATGTACAGCGAATATTTAACTCCCAATTATGGACAAGGATCTCAATATTGCCCATATTGCCATCCAACTCCCACATTTTGTTTTCTCTTTGACCACGTGAGTAACTGTTCCTTTTCAATTGATGTCAACCTGCGACAATGCTGTACTAAGCAGCATCCTAACCTCTAGTAGTTTGAATGTGTGTTGTCACGAAGTAATTTTTACAAACTCATCAGTTCACTCTATCAACCTATCATCTCTTCTGAGTACGGTTTTTCCTTTTCCTCTTCTTGTCATTATACACAATTTTTCACATAATAAGGAACACACACGTTTTACTCTCCGTAAATAACGGCCGTTAATAAACTGAAACTTCAACTCAGCTTAGTCAGAGAAGATGCAGCAATGACGCACGTACTGATGTTATAAACACTCCAGTATAAAAAAAAATTCTGATGTATTCCATTCACATGACTTTCTATACATCTCTGTAACAAAGTGTTGTTAAAAAACTTATACTTCTGTTTACTTTATGCTAATCGAGAAAAAAATAGCAGAAATAGTTTTATTACTTGCTACCTTGTAAGTAGAAGCAAAATAAGAGAAACCATAGGTTAAACTGATAGTCATAAGCTGATTGCTATGTGACTGAAGTTCCTTTGTTTGTATGGATAGGAGTTGACAAATTCCTGTATGAGAAAAATATAAGTTTTTCAAAGCTGAAACCAAAAACAACCACCATCACGAAAAAAATGTATATAATGTAACTTGTGTGTTTTAATGAGCTCTACATTTTCTGTGTAGTAAGTTTTTATCCGTCTCTTACGGTTTAGCAGATATGCAAAATTCCGTAAAGTTCATCCAGAATAAAGTAGTCTTCAGAGGCTATTCCCGGAAAATTCAAGATATAAATTTTATTTGTCAGGTAAATATCTTTAATATACGATATTTTAATCAAAATCGTTAGAGCCATTTTTTTAGACAATCAACATTTTCGAAACATTTTCTATGTAAAGGGTAGTTTGTGGTGGGAGGATCTTCATGTCGCATCCTTGGAAACCAAAATACCAAGTTTGTATTTAGCAGTATTTTCGTTTTTGAGCTATGCTGTCCACAGACACATACGGACCTTTTTCTAAAAATGCTTTTTTCGGACTCAAGGGATTCCAAAACACATGTTTCCGGTGAACTTTCGACATCGAATTTTTGGGTGGAATACAATACCCCTATGTAAGTAGGGCAAGATAACATAAAAAGTAATTTGACTGAAATACTCTAAATGTAAAGAATAACGTATTATTTTAGCTAGGGAACTAGTTTCTACGGCGGTGTGCGTAATAAGTCCAGAGAGGACTATAGCACGCACATACCCGGCGGAGGACTATGGATTTTTTTCTGGTGTTGAAATCCTTAGCATGGCTTCCTTTGGAAGGGAAGTAAAGCCGTTGGTCCCGTCTTAGATTTACAGTATGAAAAAGAACTTCAAGTCTGATAGAGAGCCCTTGAGCAAAATTAAGTGGTCTTTCACGCCCAATTTAGAATGGGACGCTGAGAACCAGAGTAGTTAAAGAGCGTCCATAAATGACACGCCATTTACAGTTTATACTGTTGATATGCGAGGTAAGGTAAGGAAAACAGACTTAGCTTCGGTTGGAGCAGCGAAATGCTCATACGGACCGTGACCTTTGAGGTGCGAATGTAAGACTTTCTCGCTGCTCAGTAGATACTGTAGGAAATAAAGTAAATTACTTCGGCTAGCTCACAATCGCTCTTGGTAATTCTACGTGTTAGGAAAAGTGTGACGGTTTATCTAGTAATTGAATACATATGTAAGCATAATGATACATAATATTATTAATAAATCAGAATATCGACGTCCTTCGTGAAGTTTGGGATGCTAGCCCTCAAACAAAAGCTATCAGTTCAAATCTCGCTTTTTCGGTCGTTGTTGGCGAAGCAGTGCTTCTCCTGAGTGCACACCACTGTATGATACGAACTATGCAATATCAAAAGTGGATCATGAAGATACATCGATTTACTCTCGAACGTTTTTCACAGTTCTACCCCGCGATGTGCTCTGCCATCTTCATTGGACTGGCATTTTCCCTGCTATATCATGATACCTACCGTGGAATGGTCATTCAGCATTCTCTCGAGTAAAACCTTGGATTCGATCAACGTAGAACGTGTGAATAGTCTTCAAAGTGAATATCGAAAAGCAAACATTTTATTGGTGAGGCATCAATAAGTTCGCATTGCAGCTTCGTCGACTTCACCTGGCGTTCAGAACTACAGAAGAGGAAAGCTAGAAAAGAAATCAAAGCATACAGTCCACATTATTTTCAGGAGAATTTTATTTTTAACTACAATGAGATTTAACTTTAGAACTTTTTTTAAATAGTTCTCATAATTTAACGATTTGTTATTGATTGTAATAATACCTTAGTAGGAATAGCATGCCCCATTTGTAGTCCAATGGTTAGCCTGTCAAACTTTACATCTAGAGTAACCACGTTCGATGCCCAGTGTTGAGAGGATTTTATTACAGTATATTCCCTGGCAAAGTGCATGGCGGCATATTACGTATCATATGCGCATTTATGCCTGCGCAGTGTTGCATCTTTATTTTCTCTTCAATGTACACAGTATATAGAGAATTTTTCACTAAAAATTCGATACCGAGATTTCACCGAAAATACACGTTTTAGGGTCCCCTGTAACAAAAAAAATCTGAAAAAAAAAGTCCGTGAGTCTAGGAATACGATAATTCAAAACGGAGTAAAAATAATATTTCATATTTTGTGTAGTAGGTTCTTGTCTATCTCTTACGTTTTACCATTTATGCAAAATTTAGAAAAAGTCATTCAGAATAAAGAGGTCTTCTCAGGCTATTCCCAGATAATTCAAGATATACATTTTATTTGTTATGCAAATATCTTTTAATATATGTATTTTAATCAAAATCATTACTCATTTTTGAGAAAATAGAAAATGTTGACAATTTTTTTCATGTAAGCAGTAGTTTGGGGGGGGGGTTCCTTAAAAATCTTCGTGTTCGCATCCTTGGAAGATATTAAACTTATATATCAAAATAAGAACTGAATTATATATCAAGTTTGATATTTTACCAACTTATCGTTTTTGAGTAATCGTGTTCTCACACAAACACACACACACACGCACGCGCGCGCACACACACACACACACACACACACACACACACCCGCACCCGCGGATCTTTCTCTGAAACAGCTTTTTATATTCTCTACACGTACTATGCACATAGTGTATAGAGAAGATATTGCATTCCACACAACATTCGATACCGAGATTTCACTGGAAATCGTTTTAGGGTCCCCTGTATAAAAAAAAAAACATTTTCAGATTTTTTTGGGGGTACAGGAGACTCTAAAACATGGATTTCCTGTGAAATCTCGCTATCGAATTTTAGGTGGAATGCAATACCTCCTCTATACACTATGTACGTAGTACGTGTAGAGAAAGTAAAAATCTGATGTATGCCATTCTCATAACTTTATCCACATCTCCGTAACAAATTATTGTTATAAATCTTATTTTTCATGCTAATTGAGATAAACATTAGCAGAAATTTTCCTTATTACTTGGTTCCTTGTAAGTTGAAGGGAAATCTAATGCGTTCCATTCATGTGATGTCCTCTAGCTGTTTGGCAAAAACAAAAACTTTTTAAAAAGATTAATCTACTATTTGCATCATGCTAATCAAGATAAACTAAGCAGAATTAGTCCTTTTACTAGCTCCTTGTAAGTAAAAAGAAAATAAGAAAATGCACAGGATAAAGCGATAGTCTCGTCCTTTAAAAGCCGGTCACTATGTGAAACAATTGAAATTCTAATCTCTTTGCTTTCCAGGAGTAAACAAACTAGAGACGAGAAGAAAGATGTCTGTCCGTTTGCAAAAAGTTTAAGTGGCTAAAATTGAAACTAATTATCCGGAATATCACAAAAACTCTACAAAAAAGGGAAAAAACAAAAATTGTCTGTTTTAATGAGATCTACTTTTTTTGTGTAGTAAGTTTTTGTATATCTCTTACGGTTTGCCAGTTATACAAAAGTAATCCAGAATGAAATGGTCTTCAGAGGCTATTCCCAGAAAATCCAAGTTATACATTTTGTTTGTCATAAAAATATCTTTAACATATGGTATTTTAATCAAAATCGTTAGAGCCATTTTTGAGAAAATCAAAATTGTCGAAATTTTTTCCTTGTAAAGGGTAGTTGGGATTGGGGGGATTTTCTTGAAAATCTTCTTGTCGCATCCTTGTAAGATACCAAACTTAAATACCAAATTTAGTATTTAACGGTATTTTCGTTTTTGAGCAATGCTGCACACACACACACACACACACACACACACACACACACACACGCACACACGGACATTTTTCTAAAAATGATTGCGCTTCTATCTACTTCATGCTATTCGAGATAAACAATAGCAGAAATGCGTTCTTATAAGCAGAAAGGAAATGAGGGAATACACTAGGCTAAAACTATTGTCATATCTTTTAAAAGCGGGTTGCCATGTGGATGATATCCGTTTCTACACTTTGCAAGCAGTTGAGATGTATATGAAAGGGTTTAGGTATTTTAAAACTGAAACCAATAACAAGGACTATCTCAAAAATATTCAACTGTACGAAAAAATGTATATGACATAAATTGTGTGTTTAAACGAGATCTAAATTTTTTGTGTAGTAAGTTTATGTCCATATCTTACGGTTTACAGTTATGCACAATCCAGCAAATTTCATCCAGAATAAAGGGGTTTTCAGAGGCTATTCCCAGAAAATGCAAAATATATGTTTTATTTGCCGTGAAAATGTCTTTAATATATGGTATTTTGATCAAAATCTTTAGAGCTATTCTTG
The DNA here is from genome assembly GCA_030762935.1 of Hymenopus coronatus. Classification (NCBI taxonomy): domain Eukaryota; kingdom Metazoa; phylum Arthropoda; class Insecta; order Mantodea; family Hymenopodidae; genus Hymenopus; species Hymenopus coronatus. The sequence goes on from CM060892.1 coordinate 106,819,044, forward strand.
AGAAAATCAAATATTTCAAACATTTTCCATGTAAAGAGTAGTTTGGGATAGGGGGATTTTCTTCAATATATTCGTGTGGAATCCCTGGAAGATACTTAAGATATATACCAAGTTGGGTAGCTTACTTACTTTTCGTTTTTGAGTTATGTTCACAGACACACCTTCACACACGGACCTTTTTCTAAAATTGTTTTTTTTTGTTATAGGGGACTCAAAACGTATTTCCGGTGAACTCTTGAGTATCGAATGGGTGGAATGCAACTCCTTCTCTATACACTATATACATAATACGTGTAGAGAAAGCAAAAAGAATGACTTTTAATTGTTTAAAACAGGTAGCCTCGCATATGTATTTGCAATGAAGTTTCCATATTAATTTTTGGGTCGAATGCAGTTCTCCCTTTACCGTGGGTTAAATGTAGAGTAAACATAGGTTAAAGCTTAAATTAATAATATGTATTAATTCTATGCATCAGTAGTAGCCATACGTTTCGGAAGATTTCACTTCTAATTGGACAATTCTCTACGTTTATAATTTGGCTTTCTGTCCAAGAAAATGCTAAAAACGAAAGGAAGAAATATCGGATGTGTTACATTCGCAAGGTTTTTTTCTAGCCGCTTCCGTTTATTACTGGCTAAAATAATTATTCTTGCGAAAGTTTACTCATCCATCTATTTATTCTAATCAAAATTAACTTTTATAATACAGTTCCATTAAACACTTTGTTATGGACACAAGGGTAACCGTGATAGTCAAATGTTTAACAGCTGGACGTATGTTTGCCTTAAAGTGCATTACTCTTTCTATGCAATCCAAGAAACAATTGAGGCTGTCTCCGTAGCTCACTCGATAAAGTACCTGACCCCTAGAGGTCCCAGGCTCGATTCCAAGATAATTCCCCAACCTCCCAAGAGTCGAGGATGTCAATAAGAGTGCAAATGTGTGCATGTACAGTTAAAGAAAATCAACAGCAACAGTAAACGAGTAAAAATAATTGTCAGGAGTAATTGTTCCTAAATGTTAAGGGTGGCACTATGAGAGAGAGAGAGAGAGAGAGAGAGAGAGAGAGAGAGAGAAAATTAAATGTAGAAACGCCTTTAAAAGAATGCTAAGTATTAAACATTTCAAATTGGCTCGCCCTGTAGCTCAGTCGGTAGAGTTCAAGCCTGCTGTGCGGGGGATCCCAGGTTCGAATCCTGGCTGGGGGTGAGATTTTTCTCTAGTATAGATTATTCCCTATTCTCCTCAGAGTCTGGAAGTGTGAACGTGTATATATGTGATGATTAAAGATAAATGGAAATCCGACATCAGTACCCGAGTTAACATTTTTACCAATAGGAAATAATGCTGCCGATAGGATCATGCAGTTAAAGGTGAGGTATAAATGGAACAATAAAAACATTGAACCATTAATACCAGATGAAATGGAAATGGCACAAAATCTTATTCATAATAAATTGCTTGTTTCAAAGACATCCCTTTTTAGGCAGTGCACTTTCCTCTTTCGTTTGTCATTTATCAGCTACACAAAATGTCTTCTGAATAAAGTGAACTTCACAGGTTATTCCCAGAAATTCAAGATATATGTTTGATTTTTCATGAAAATATCTTAAAACATATAGATTTTTAATAAAAACTCATTCGAGTCATTTTTGAGAAAATCAAAATTTTCCATGTAAAGAATAGTTTGGTTTGGAAAAGTTTTCTTGAAATATTTGGAGTATGCTGAAATCCAAGTTTGGTATTCAAGCGATATTTACTTTTTCAGTTATATTTTTCACGGCTACATGCGCGGTTGCATACACATACACGTGCACACAGTGAGAGAGAGAGAGAGAGAGAGAGAGAGAGAGACAATTACATAGAAATTTTTCTGAAAATTGTTTTTAGACGTATGGACCGTTTAAAACACGAATTTTCAGTGAAATTCCAAAATGTTTGGGGTGGAATGCTCTACCTACAGTGTAAGCGGTGGAGAAAGTAAAACTGAGTAAGATCTCACTAGAAGACAGTTATTACATGCGGGAAAGGCGAGTCAGTCGTGATCAAGCAAGTATAAGTGGCGTATTGTCTGATTAGATTATCAGTATTCGCTGTGCGAACTGGACTTATTGCTTGGATAAGAGCGGCTCCTCAGAAATTCTCCATATTTGACTATGTGTTAATAGAATTTCAGAAAGAGTGTGTATACTGTATGTAAGCAACTTTATTGGAGTGTAGTCAGCATGACGAAGCCGGTTTGCATGGTGAGTGACGTAAACAGGCATTTGCTGTAGGCGCTGTAGCATAGTGACGTATGCAATTACTCAGACCACAATGTGAGAATCGATTGTATGAAAACTGACTCTCGATGCCCGGCTTGCTATGGTTATACAGAGTGGCAGGTGAACAAGTGCAAATGATTTGATGTTTACGTGTAAAACAACTATCTATTTTGTCCACTTACTAATAACGTTGTTATAAGTTAAGCACAAATTTCAGGGTCAAATTTACTTGGAACGATCCTATATTTTGCCTCTCTTATGTTTACATACGTCACGTAACGGCCAGCTCCTATGTTTAGTACAATCGTACACTGACGAGCTGCATTCACGTGACACACAGTGAGGAACAAGGGACCGATTCACTCGTAAGCTTTCCTTTACACAATGACTGGCTTTGCATGTGCTGATTATCAGTTGTTTTCGTTTAATTTACGCAGCAACGGAGAACCTGCCAATGCTTCGAAGGACTGTATCATCTGCGATTTCTAAATCGTCATCTTCCAAAAGACGAACGTTAACTGCAGTGTATCAAAAGGATCTGTGACATAAGTTCTCTTAAATCCGGATTTGAAATATTTCTAATTTTTGAGGTTTAATTTTAATTTTTCACCCTTGAAAGAGGAATGAGAATAATTTTGTAGTTTAAAGAAGGAAGCGCAAATACTTCAATGTTAGTTTGAGTTTTGTATTTGTGCAACAAAACTAAATTTAAAGTACAATAATGTCCCTGTTTTCAATATTTTAGTTGAATACATTGTGAATCCTAATTAGATAACGTGTGAAAGTGAACGCGCATGTTATATAGGTTGAAGTTTTAGAGCGATCGATATTTCTCCCTCAGTCCCACCACCTGTAGTTGGGTAGAATAAAAGACAGAGGAGGGTCAGTCGTGACCTCTTACTTACATAAATATTACCAAACGTCTGAGATAGGGATATCCCCCTAAAACCATCATGGGATTTTTCTCCTGAATATAACTTTAGAAAATAGCGAAAAAACTGAAAATACTGGATCATCCTCAAACGCAGATACAAATATTTGTACTTATCCACCTTCCACCTTGTATAGTTAAGCATTGTTAATTTTTATTATGAGTTTGCAAAATTAATGAAATTCGCAATAAAGTGATAATTAGTGTTTAGCGAGTTAGCTTATAGTTCATTTTTGAAGATAAATACATTAAGTTATGTAAATAAAACATATACCTGTATGAATTATTGTCGAAATGAGTCGTTCTTGCCTTGTTCCCGGCTGCAAATCTGCTTATGGCAGTGCACCTCATAGATACGCAATTATGAAGTTAATCTTGGCTGTAGAAAAGAACCGCTTTGTTACTTTCTCTACATGAACTATGTACATAGTGTATAGAGAAGGTATTGTATTGCATCCAAAAATTCGATACCGAAATTTCACCGGAAATACATGTTTTCAGTCACCCTGAATAAAAAAAATCTGATGTGTACCATTCACATGACTTTCTCCATATCCCTGCAACAAATTATTCTTGAAAAGCTTATACTTTTATTTACTTTCTGCTAATCAGAAAAAAATAACAGAAATAGTCTAATTACTCGCTTCCTTGTAAGTAGAAGCGAAATAAGGGACAACTGTAGGTTAAAGTGATAGTCAAAAGCTGGTTGCTATGTCAATGAAGTTCCTTTGTCTATATGGATAGGAGTTGACAAGTTCCTGTATGAGAAAAGTATACGTTTTTCATAGCAGAAACCAAAAATAAGGAATGTCTCAAAAACGACGAACTCCACGAAAAAAATGTATATAACATAAATTGTGTGTTTTAACGTGCTCTACATTTTTTGTACAGTAAGCTTTTGTCCATCTCTTACGGTTTAGCAGTCATTCAAAATTTAGTAACATTCATTCAGAATAAACTACTCTTCAGAGGCTATTCCCAGAAAATTCAAGATATACATTTTATTTGCCAGGTAAACATGTTTAATATCCGAAATTTTAATCAAAATCGTTAGAGCCATTTTTGAGAAAATCAAAATTTTCGAAAAAAGTTCCATGTAAAGGGTAGTTGTGGTTGGGGGGATTTTTCTCAAAATCTTCGTGTCGCATCCCTGGAAGATACTAAACTTAAATACCAAGTTTGGTGTTTTACCGACTTTTCATTTTTGAGTTATCGTGTTCACACACACACACACACACACACACACACACACACACACACACACACACATGGACCTTTTTGTGAAAATGCTTTTTTTGGATATTGGGGACCCTAAAACATATATTTCCGGTGAAATCTCGGTATCGAATTTTTTGGTGGAGTGCAATACTTTCTCTATACACTATGTACATAGTGCGTATGGAGAAAGTAAAAAAGAAGCATTTTTGGTAAAAGGTCCGCGCGCGCGCGCGTGTGTGTGTGTGTGTGTGTGTGTGTGTGTGTGTGTGTGTGGAAGCATAGCTCAAAAACAAAAAGTCCGTTAAATACCAAACTTGGTATTCAAGTTCAATATCTTCCAAGGATGCGACACGAAGATTTTCAAGAAATCCCCCACTCCCAACAACCCTTTACATGGAAACATTTTCGAAAATGTTTATTTTCTCAAAAATGGCTCTAATGATTTTGATTAACATATCGTATATTAAAGATAGTTACCTGAAAATTAAAATGTATATCTTAAATGCTCTGGGAGTAGCCTCTGAAGACTATTCTGGAAGAATTTTAAGGAATTTTGTATAGCTGGCAAAACCGTAAGAGATGAACAAAAACTTGCTTAGAGCTCCTTAAAACACAAAATTTATGTTATATGCATTTTTTTTTTTTCGTGTAGTGGATCGTGTTTTAAATATTCCTTGTTATTGGTTTCAACTTTAAAAAAAAAAAACGTATACTTTTCTCTTGCGGGGAATTTGTCAACTCCTGTCCATAGAAACAAAGGCACTTCAGTTTTGTTTTTGTTGTTTTTTTTTTTTTTTTTTTTGATAGCGTTTAACGCCCGCTTTTACTACCAAGGCAGGCGATGACACTGGTGATACATAGAATGAAGATGGAGCTCCAGTGGAATGCGATGGCGGGGGAAACCGGAGAACCCGGAGAAAATCCGCTTTGTCCATCACAAATCTCATGCGGTCGCTTGGGATCGAACCCGGGCCGTCTAGGTGAAAGGCGAATGGTCTAACCACTCGGTCACGGAGCGGCCAAAAGAACTTCAGTTACATAGCAACCAGCTATTGACTAAAAAAATGAAATGGCCTGTTATTTATTTATGGGCGCTATTTAACTGCTGTGGTTCTCAGCGTCCCATTCTATATTGGGCGTGAAAGACGCTTAATTTTGCTCAGAAGCATCTATACGTTAGCTTATGCTACTTCCTTATTTCCCTTCTACTTGCGTGGAAGTTATTTATGCTAATTTTTTCTCGATTAGCAAGAAGTAAAAAGAGGCAAAAGTTTTTTAACTATAATTTGTTGTAGAATGTAGAGAAAGTAAAGTGAATGGAACACATATTTTTTACTTCTTTGTATTAAATAGATGTGGTTTAAGACTCCTTCGTTTTTTTTTTTTTTTATTGCGTCTATCATGTGAAGTTTATAGATTAATTTAGATACGCCTGTTGGTTTAGCCTGAATTGTTAAAATTAAATCAGAGGGATGTTTTGCAACATTTGGCATTCAAGTTACTAAGAAGTCTCTAAAAATGTTTCAATGACTTGCCCAAGAAACTGCAAAATTCAAGTTACTAAGAAGTCTCTAAAAATGTTTCAATGACTTGTCCAAGAAACTGCAAAATTCAAGTTACTAAGAAGTCTCTAAAAATGTTTCAATGACTTGCCCAAGAAACTGCAAAATTCAAGTTACTAAGAAGTCTCTAAAAATGTTTCAATGACTTGCCCAAGAAACTGCAAAATTCAAGTTACTAAGAAGTCTCTAAAAATGTTTCAATGACTTGTCCAAGAAACTGCAAAACAGGGTAGTTATGAACTGCTGAAGTTTATTAAAAGAATTTCCCATTGTCATAGGCAATTTAAAGCATTGTTAGAAGAGCTGGTTTCTCATTATAACAATTGCATATTATTGTAATAAAATGTCCGACCATTACCACCTGATGTCGCGTTAATCAGAATGGCATCTATAATAGTCGCTGAAGTTTCCCCGCTACCTCAGACGTCTGCAAACCTGCTATAGGATGACAATGGACATTTTCGAAACGCGTCCAGGCCACCAGCATCAAAATTAGTGGAGCAAGTGTCAGTAATGGACGTCCAAGCTTCTACAACATGATAGCTTCACTGTATATAACAGCTTTAATTATTAATGTTATAACCTTAGAGCAAACATGCTCCAATAGCCTGTGGAATTACAAGGTATGTGGAAAAGCTTTTAAAATGGCTGACCATGAAGTAACTTCGCATGATTTGAATGTCACTTATTCACATCGAAAGTCTTAACTTCAAAAGGTTTGTTAAATTACAAGTTAAAAGAAGACATATAAATAATACTATATAAATTTGGCAACAACACTATAATATATGAGGGGGTTCTGATGCTTACGGTCAAGCTGACGGCCTTGGAGGACCAGCTTCAGGACTAAATTGACACCACTTCTTCACTTCAAGACCATCAAATTTGACAGAATCTCCAGCAGGCAATATTAGCAGCAGTGAAAAGCCAGCTAGAAATCCACAACACTGACGTCCGGCTCACCTTCAAGGAGGAGGTGAGAGCCCTCCTGGGGAAGACGTCGGAGAAATGAGGCCCTGCATTTACACTTTCCAACATTAGACGCTCAGACTATCAGTATGCAGACACAGAGTTGTTAGCATCACTTTACCAGCACTAACTCAAACCTTCACTCCAAATTTCTTCATTCCTCTCCCTGAATCCAGTGAAGTCTGGGCCTTGGTTAAATCTGTCTCCCGGCCCTCATTCTTACTCCTCTGCAGTCCATCATCACCTTGAATCTGCGAGTGCATTCATGCTCTACCGCCTCACCTTATTTCCTTCCAATTCCATTGGGAAGGGGGGGTTTATCGGTATGACCACACAGGAGGCTTGCCCGGGTTAGTCCTTAAGGTAGATTTTTCCTCAACACTCGAGGAAGAAAACAGCTACCTCTGACTTGCTAGAAGATGACAATGAAAATTGATGAAACGCGTCCAAGCATCAAAATTAGTGGAGCAACTATCACTAATGAACGTCCAAGATTGTACAATACAAATGTAAATAACTAATATATCATCAAGTCGCTCGTGTAAAAACTTGTTTTTCCTAATTTCTATTCTGAGAAATAAACAGCAGTTGTTTACCACCCTATTAGAGAAATATACATCAGTTTTGAAGGAATTGTATAACACCTTCGAGTCCAATTTCTGAGACTTGAAAACAATAAGAAGAAATGCCAAGTTGCTGTAACTTTGAAAATAATGATGCTACTGCAGCAGCATGTGGTATGAGAATGCAGAGTTAAAATGGCAGAATTATAACTTAGTAGAAAAATTAAGATACACAAAAATACAAACCACTATTTTCGGTCTTCTTCACAATCCTTTTAATTTTTTTTGCAAAGACGCTCCTCACGATCTTCGAATGGAACTAGTTGCTTTGCAGTATTTAACAGCAATAAAATATTCTGAGGAAAACTAATGGGATTTATTTAAAGCTTCTAATGAAACTTCTCTTAAATTGCGAAATGTTGCTGCAAAGTTGATATCAATATTTGGTTCTACATATATTTGTGAACAGATGTTTTCGAAAATATATCGAATAAAAAGCAAATATGTGGTAGGGTAGTAGAGTAGAGCAGGATCATTTGGTCTGTCTTTTAACACTCTGTTGTTCATCCCTATCGGCAAACATTGATGACCTGGTTACAAGCAAACAGTGCCTACCAAGTCACCAGAAGAACAGCGTTCAAGAACATGTTTTATTATTTGTACCATCCCATATAACATTAACATTGCAGAAGCCAGCGCCAGTGATAAAACGCGACGTCATGGAGAGGTTTATCTGCGAGTACCAAACAATGCCGCAGGTAAATCTGCCTCCTCCTCTATCGCTGCAGGCTCAGCACCACTGTGTTATTATCTAATACGTCACGCGCAGTTTCCGGCCGTGATTTGAGATTTCTTGCAGACTCGCTACGCTTATAGGCTGAGTTGAATTGGCGAGAATCGGTAGACATACTGATATTCACAACACAGCAAGGAAGGAACCAACCCAGCCCGGATAGTACATTGGTATCTGCAACACTACCAACATCCAATAGGAAATGAACGTGAGTGATTTTGGGTTTATGTAACATTTACGAAGCCTCAATATTTACTTATAACTAAAGTAGTAGTACTTCCTGTATCTACAAAGTGCAGTAAAAGGCATCGCTACGATAATCTGATTTGAATTTCTAGTTCGTGAGTTTTGCCCTCAGATGGCACTGTAAGACGAAGTCACGACTTGCGTTCAAAAATGGCGGAAAATTTGCCCAGGAACTTTTTTTCTTTCAAGATATGGGGGTCCTTTACATACAAATAAACATTACACGGGGCCACCGGATTTACTTCCATTCCGAAAGAAGTCATGCTAAAGATTTTTAGGAACGAAAAACTCCATCACCCTCCGTCAGGCTTGAACCTGTAATCTTGGGTTTTACATGCTAGTAAAGGTAACCACTGCTCCACGAGCTACGACAATGTATTGCAAAAATTCCATGCCAAGATTTCACTGGAAATGCACGTTTCATGGTCCCTTGTATAACAAATCCGATGTGTTCCATTCACATAATTTTGTCTATATCTCTGTAACAAATTATTGTTAAAATCGTATTCTTCTATCTACTTCATGCTAATCGAAATGGACATTAGTAGGAATGATCTTATTACTTAGTTCCTTCAACTAGAAGGGAAATAAGGGAATACCTACATTAGGCTAAACCTACAGTCAAATATTTTAAAGTGTTTTAAAATCCGAATCTTTGCGTGGCTAGGAGTTGTCAAATTACCGTATGAGAAAAGTTTTAAGTATTTTAAAACTGAAACCAATAACAACAAATATCTCGAAAAAGGCTCAACTAGTCGAAAAAAATGTACATGACATAAGTCGTGTGTTTTTTAGATCTTCATTTTTGTGCAGTAAGTTTCTGTCTAACTCTTACGATTTACCAGTTATGCAAAATTCAAACAAATGCATCCAGAATAATATCTTATGAGGCTATTCCCAAAAATTCAAGATATACAGTTTATTTGTCGTGCAAATATAATAAATATATGAGATTTTTAGTCAAAACTGTTGGAGTCATTTTTGAGAAAACCAAAGTTTTCGAATTTTTTTCTATGTAAAATATAGTTGGCGTGGGGGTATTTTCTTGAAAATATTCTTGTGGCATCCTTGGAAGATAGGTACTGAGCTTAAATATCAAATTTGGTATTTAACGGACTTATCGTTTTTTAGCTATGCTGCCCACAGACACACATACATACACATGGACGTTTTTCTAAAAATACGTTTTTGGGCTCAGAGGATCCCAAAACATGTATTTCCTGTGAAAACCCGGTATCAAATGTTTGGGTGGAATACAATACCTTCTCTATGCACTATGACAGAATACGTGTAGAGAAAGTAAAACATCTGATGTGCTCCATTTACATCTCTGTTAGAAATTATTGTTAAAAAGCTTATTCTTCTAGTGCGTCATGTTAATCGAGATAAAATGGTCTTATTCCTTGCTTCCTTGTAATCAGAAGGCTGATCCATATACCAAAACAATAGTCAAATAATTTAAAAGTTGGTTGCTATGTCATTGAAATTCCTTTGTTTGTATGGTCAGAAGTTGACAGTTGCCGTTTGAGAAAAGTAAAAGTATTTTAAAACTGGAACTAATAACCAGCAATGTCAAAACTATATATATATATATATATATATATATATATATATATATATATATATATATATATATATATCTGAAGTGTCACAATCGCATGAGTTTCTCTACATCTCTGTTACAAATTATTGTTAAACATCTTATTCTTCTATCTACATCATGCTAATCGAGATAAACAAAGTAGAAATTGTCCTTATTAGTTGGTCCCTTGTAAGTAGAAGGGAAAACCCAATGTGTTCTATTCACATGATGTCCTCTAGCAGTTCGGCAAACAAACCTTTTATTCAAAACATTAATCTGTTATCTACATCATGCTAATCAATAGCAATATTAATCTCTCGCCCGCCTGGGTAGCGTGGTGGTAACATGTCTGCCTCACGTTCAAAAGGTTGTGAGTTCGAATCTCGCTTAGGGTGAGTTACCTGGGTAAGGTAACTCTCCCTTATCCTGAGAAGAGGAATGTCGAGTAACTTTAAGCTCCATGTACCCCGAGATCATTTGAGCATTATATCATCAATTGCATACATCGTCGGATATGACCAAACCAGGTTAAAGGGGGGAAAAAAATTAGTCTTATTACTAGTTCCTTTTAAGTAGAAGGGAAATAAGAAAATGCACAGGCTAAAGCTATAATCTCGTCCTTTAAAAGCCGGTCGTTATGTGCTCTTTGCTTTCCAGGAGTAAACGAGGAACGAGAAGAAAGATGTCTTCTCGGTTTAGGAAAGTTTAAGTGGCTAAAATTGAAACTAATAATCCAGAATATCTCTGCAACAAATGTAGTGTTTATTTCATGCTAGAAAAAATTCTTTGTAGGTAGAAGCGAAATAAGGGAGTTCCATTGATTAAAGTGATAGCCAAAAGCTGGTTGCTATGTGACTGAAGTTCCTTAGTTTGTATGGACAGGAGTTGACAAATTCCTGTATGAGAAATGTATATGTTTTTAAAGCTGAAACCAATAACGAGGAATATCTCAAAAACGATCAACTCCACGAAAAAAAGTATATAACATAAAATGTGTGTTTTAACGTGCTGTACATTTTTGTGAGGTAACTTTTTGTCCATCTCTAATGGTTTAGCAGTTATGCAAAATTCCGTAAAATTCATCCAGAATAAAGTAGTCTTCAGAGGCCAATCCCAGAAAATTCAAGATATACATTTTATTTGGCATGTAAATATCTTTAATATAAGACATTTTAATCAAAATCGTTAGAGCCATTTTTGAGAATCAAAATTTTCGAAAATGTTTCCAAGTAAAGGGTAGTTGGGAATGGGGGAACTTTCTTGAAAATCTTCAGCTTAGGTTTGTGCTCGTTCGTTTCATATATGTCTGGTTCTTATATTAGGCCATTACCGTTCCTTTCTTTGCGCTTGACTTTTATTAGTTCCTCAAGTGTGAAGTTTCACACCCTGGTGTAGAATGTATGTCGGTGCTACGGAGGATTGTTTAGCAATTCCACTATTCTGTAGTATCTATAACCTATGTATGGGTGTTTTGGCAGCATATCCTTATATCGAAGCTAAGCATATTCAGTTTAAGTTGGCTATTCATATTGAAGATTGGAAATGGTGTATTTAGCCGACCATTCGCTTTGATTCTGACCTTAGCATTAAGCTTCTTTCCTTGTGGCCCTTTGCCGCTTACGTGACCCCAGGGTCCGGAAGGATTAGAGGAGAGACCGAAACGGCGGCCAGAACCCGATTCGACGGGGTCTCTAACGGTTGCAGTTGGAACGCCTCCGACGCCGGCCTAGACCTTGTTCATGGACCCCGAGCCTCCAGGCGGACCCCGAGAGAGAGAGAGAGAGAGAGAGTGAGAGAGAGCGAGAGAAATAGAGAGTGAGAGAGATAGAGAGAGCGAGGGAGAGAGAGAGTGAGAGTGAAAGAGAGAGAGAGTGCGCGCGCGCGCGCCCAAACCTAAAGGCGGGTCTCAACCGGTCCCCATGGCCACGCTCGCTAAGGCGTCTCGCTTTGGTGCTTCGTGGGCAGAGGATCGTGGGTTCGAGTCCCGCCTTAGGCATGGGTGTTATATGTTTGTGCAATGTGTATATGTTTGTGTAAAGGAACAGTAAAACCAGTAATCATACAGTAACTTTGGGGGGGGGGGATGTAAATGGGGATACAGCGCCAGAGTCTGATCAGACTCCGGTACTGTTTTAAAAAAAAAACAAAAAAAAAAAAAAACCAGTGCTCCCGACGACACCGCCAGAAAAACATTTTACAATGCGCAACGCACCGTGCAGCTGCAACCCGCCGCACCGCCTTCTGGGACCACGCCGTGGCCGAGTGGTCAAAACACTCGCCTCTCGCCTATATGGCCCGGGTTCGAGCGACTGCAAGTGAGATTTGTAGTAGACAAAGCGGCGCAGTGGCGTTTTTTTTCGGGTTTTCCGGTTTCCCCCACCATCACATTCCACCGGGGCTCCATCTTCATTTATCATCAGTGCGGTGCCAGAGCAGTAAAAGCGGGCGTTAAACACTAAAAAAAAAAAAAAAAAAAAAAAAAACGCCTCCTGTCCCTTCAGCTCCAAAAGAGATATGATCAGGAAACTAAGGGAACAGCAGTTGGGGGACCGGAAAATACGGAGGTTGTAATATACGTAACCAGCATTCGTCTGGTGACCCAGGAAAAACACCATGTGTTGAATTTGGGCCTCCCAAATACGGGTCGGAGACGAAACTGCCTTAGCCATCCCTTTGGCTCTTCTCTGTCATGCTTTCAGGTTTCTGTGTTGTGGTGCACAACACGGAATTTGCTTGCTCGGACGTGTCCGTCAAATAATCTACGGGGATCCTCCAAGATTTTCAACAAAATCTCACACGCCGCACTACCCTTTATATCGAAACGTTTGCTTTTAATAATGTTTATAAAAGTGTCATATGTTTAAAATTTTGCATGACAAAATGTTTATCCCGATTTTGTATGGGAGAGGCTGTGAATTCGTCTTCATTCTAAATGGATCATTTTTTTAACTTGTAAAGAAATCGACAAAACCTTAACTATGCAAAAGATATATATCTGGTTAAATCAGCAATTTATGTCCAATAAAAATTTTTGGGCGTTAACCATTTCCGAGCAGTGTTTATTTATAAGTTTGAATGAAGTATAATGCGTTATATGTTTTTCAACTACAAAATCATTATCACCATTTTTGTCGTAATCATACAAAGACAACGACAGTTCACACAGGAACCTATTCTTACAAGTTTTGATTATTGCATAAAATATACTCCCTTATTCTTCTTGTAACTACAAGTAAATGTGTAATAAAACCATTTCTGGAAATATTTATGTCGATTAACATTAAGTAGATGAGTAAGCATTCATAGGAATAGTTTACTGAAGAATGTTAGAGAAAGTTTTGTGAATGCAGCTTATCAGATTTGTTTTAATATATTCATATTTTAACAAATTTTACTCATATTGTAGCTGTGCATAAGTAGTTATTTTTCCTTCGAGAACATATTTGCAAAGCATTATACAATGTATATGAGCCAGTAAAAGCTTTTGAAACTTATATGAAACTAAAAATGTGTTTGTAAAAAAGTGAAATATGAATTTAAAACTGATTTGGTAGTATATTTTCTGCTGTAATTAATTGTATAATGCATCAGAAACATCTGGCATGAATTTTAAACCGTGTATTAGTAAAATTGCAGGAGGGTTTACATAATGCATTAAAATGCATATCGTTATTTACATTATTTACTTAAGCCACTTTAAGGTGTTCTACAGTCAGTGATAAAAATGTATGGAATTTTGTTTAGATGGGTCCGCTGTTTGTGGTGATGATGGCAATTCTGGTGCAAACATCTTGGAGCGCACGCATTTTGGCTGTGTTCCCCTACGTGGGCAAAAGTCACCAAATGGTATTCGATCCCTACCTGAAGAAATTGGCAACACTTGGTCATGAGGTGAGTTAATGCAGTTAGTCAATCCTAAGTCGATACACTTAGACAGGTCCCATTTATTGTTGTCCCCTAGACCTTCCGTGAGTCTGGTGCTAGTGTTTGGTTTCAAAGGTCGCGGAATCAAATCCGATGGAAGGCAATGGCTTTTTTTTGGGCGTAAAACTCTTTAGCATGGCTTCCTCGGAAGGAAAATAAAGCCGTTGGTCATGTGTCGTAGATGTACGGCACGTAAAAGATCCTAAAGCCTGATAAAGAGGCATCTTAGCACAATTAAACAGTGTTTCATGCCCAGTATAGAATGGGAAACTGAGAACCACAATCGTTAAAGAGATCTATAAATAAAAAGCTCAATTAAAAACCGATTTATTTTTAAATGTGAGTTCTTTCCAAATGTAACTTTCCCAGTCCAACTTGAGCGGAGTATTTTTTTTTTTTCGAAATATGGCTTTAAATTGTCTTTTATCCAATATATATTTAAAATTGTTTTACTATGATGGCGGAGAACTTTTCTTTAACGTAATTTAGGGTTTTTAACTTTGTATTTATCTATTACTTTTCTGCTCACGCTTATGTAGCCATACTGGCGAATATTGTGCAGCCAAAATATCCATCTTGCATCATTTACTGTAACGCTGCCAACAGTCTTTTTTCGTCAAATTACACTGCATAACTATATGCGTTTCGTCCCTACATTAGGATGATACTACCTAATTTAAACATAATCGATCTTTTTGTCGTGTAGAGGTTGCTCGAACAATAGGTTAGGATTTTGTGGCGCCTAATGCTTACTGGGAGTTAATATATCCTGTAATGTGCCGTTATGACTACAAATCAATTACGTCGACTTCGGCGTCAGTACAGGATAATCCCAACCGAAGCGCCAGTAGTATTGCGATCTCCATGGAGAAGCTCCAAGAAATTGTTATCCTTGGAGTTTTTTTTTTTTTTTGTCTGATCAGGACTCCGGTACTGTATCCCTATTTACATTTCCCCCCGTAGGTTTTACTGATTACTGGTTTACTGGTTTTTACTGTTTCTTTTACACACATTGCACAAACATATAACACCCATGCCCAAGGCGGGACTTGAACCCACGATCCCCTGTCCACGAAGCACCAAAGCGAGACGCTTTAGCGAGCGTGGCCATGGGGACCGGCTGAGTTGAGCGGAGCCAGCTTCAAGTCGCGCATGCCCAGATACACCTGGCGACCTGAATGCAAGAGCTACCGAACAAGTGTGCATTCACTTCAGTATTCCAGGAGGGAGAGGGTCAACGTTTAGGATAGCAGCGTAGGGCCGGCCGTGTCGTGTAAGTTTAGTGGCAGCATATTGTCTAAATTATTTTTCGCTTTTCCTGAGGCATCATGCATTTAACTTGACTAAATTTTTAACCTCGCTTGCAACCAGAGAAACGTTAATCTTGTAAATCGACCAGAAACAGATAATGGTAATACAAAATAAGAACTGAAGCTGGTGACGTATTAATTCAAAATCTTCTCGGGCTTCTAACCAGGAAAAAACTTGGCTTGATACCAACGTTTCGGAGAAGTGCATCTTCCTCGTCTTCAGGGTGAACTGAAGTTGGTATCAAGCCAAGTTTTTACCTGGTTAGAAGCCCGAGAAGATTTTGAATTAATGGTAATATAGATTCATTTTGTAATTCTGTGCAAGCATTTATTATGCAAAAGTCTTGGGTTTTCAATTCTGAGGGAATTTATACCTTGCATTTTAATTGTGAATATTATGTTCTTTTATTAAGTAAATGTGTTGAATTTGGAGTCTGACTTTAAGTTCAACAAAGTTCATCTACTTTGTGCCTTTAGCCCTGTGTAGATCCATCTTCTGGGCATTATTCTTTTTTGTACCTTCCACAATTTAAATTATTTCAGTGGTTTTTACCACTGGTAGGGCCTAGAAAGATTAAACCAACCCTCATCGGGTTCATAACTATGTTCAAAAAAAATTTACATGTATCCCTATTGAACTCCTTCAGTTATTGTACACTTGTCACTCGGTACGGTTTTAATTTCAAAGACTTCAACACACGTCCGTAAGTTCTCCTACTCGTATAAACCTGCCGAGCCAATCACCTAGCAGATTTTTGTGATAATCGAACATTACCAATAAAGGTATCAAAATGAATTCTAATTATATCTGAAGATGTAATAGATTCATGAGCAATTCCTACTCTCGGAGTAAAAGCTGATGCTACCCCAAGGTTGCTAGTCATTAATATACGCTGATAACCGAGGTGTCCAGAAAGAAGGGGTATGTTCTTTGTTGTAGTTGTAATGGATACAGTCGTACCTATTTTTGCACCAAAATCTTGATTAATGCTTTTCGCTGATACTGGGGAAACTGATACTTATCGTAATTCCTTAATAGAGCTGGGCTTCTACACTACATATTCGCTCTGCTGTTGAATAAGTAATGCTTATTTACTGTACAAAACAATAATTACAACAGTAAACACAGTACACATGGTCAACATCCCACAGCAAACTGCATGATGCCCGAGCCGGATCTACCAATTTCTTCGAACCCCTCCGAAAATTAGAACGTCGTGAGCAAACAAGAATTACCTGCCTCAGAATTGGACACTGCAAACTGATACATTCCTTCATCATTAATAAAGACCCAGAATCAAAATGTGAGACCGGCAACACACCACTTACTGTCCTACACATCCTGCTACAGTGTCCGAGACACGCCAAACAGAGACTTCAGGCCGGCTTCAATGACTTACCAAGTGCTCTACATAACCACCAGACAATCAAAAAGACAATAATATTTATAAGACAGTGTAAACTTTTTGAATTATTCTAAAGTATAAATGTAATCATTTGGTATTTTACCAATGTGTAAATAACTATTTTATGTACAATTTGTAAAATCGCGAGATGACCATGCTGTTAAAGCGACCCAAAATAAATTATATTGCAAAAAAAAAAAAACTATTTAAAAATCATTGAGTCATTTGTAAGACGCGATGACAACAACGAAACTAAATACGCTGAAGAAAGGATAGCCAACCCTAATATATAATAATCAAGCGATTGCAGTATAAGATTTGAGAACAACTGCTAAGTACATTCATTTATCACTTAGGCACTCAACATAACACAACGCGTTACACTTGAATAAACTGTTATCACACAAAACATTATCCTTAGAATCACAATTATTGTGACTGTACACATACAATTGAATTATATTCGCCCCTGTCAACTGTCCGCACTCCTCAGCTCTATAAACTTTTAACCAAGTACACTCCTTAACTGTCCAACTGGTGTTAGCTAACCCTAAGATCCAGCATACACAGCGAAGCTTTTGGAAAAGGAGAAATTACTGGAAGTGGTAAACGGAATTTTCTGGTCACCCTAACTGTGGGGAAGTGACAGAATAGTTATTGTGTTGATTATGAATGACTATTGTGCTGAGGATACACGTCTAGTTGACCAAGTCCAGTACTCAACGCCGGCGCCGCGGTCACAATATGATGTTTCACAGCAGCAAAGATGAACAAGAGCTTACAATTCTTAAGGTATTCGTTTTAAACCAATATTTTTTAGTCGTGATTCTTTATTTCGTTCCATATTACCTCTTAAAATATGGAATATTCTTTTTCAACACTTTAGATGCCTTATAAGCTTACCGATCTACTTTCATACAATAATGTGTTTATTAAAAAAATATGTTTTTCTTAATGACACATATTCCTTTTTAAAATATGTACTTATAGCTAGTTAACACCAAAGCGGATAAGTAACAGAAATGAGGTGTTATTTTTATCATATCAATATTTCATTTAGCTGTCCTCAATAACGTTTTGAGAAAACGGGTAATTTATATCAGAAAAGTAAAACTGGAGAAAAAACGCATATCTATTTAAAATGCAGAGAAGAATCATTTGCTCAAATACATAGGTGCTACCCTATTTGGAAGTGGTACCGGTTTCTAGAACAACATTTTCCATAAAACGTGCTAGAACCTACCTTTCTAATGCAAAGAATATACGAGTTAACTCTCTCTCTCCACCCCTCTCTCTCTCTCTCTCTCTCTCTCTCTCTCCCTCTCTCTGGGAAGTGGAGGGAATTTAATTACAACATAGTAGATGCAGTACTAATACTTTCTCTACACGTACTATGTACATAGTGTATAGAGGAAGTATTGTATTCCATCCAAAAATTCTATACCGAGATTTTACCGGAAATACATGTTTTAGGACCCCCCTGAATACAAAAAAAAGCATTTTTACAAAAAGGCCCCTGTGTGTGTCTCTATGTGTGTGTGTGTGTGTGTCTATGTGTGTCTGTGGACAGCATAACTCATAAACGAAAAGACCGTTGAATACCAAACTTGGTATTTAAGTTTCATAACTTCCAAGGATGCGACTCGAAGATTTTTAAAAAAATCCCCCAGCCCAACTACCCTTTACATGGAAAAAAAATCGAAAACTTTTGATTTTCTTAAAAATAGCTCCAACGATTTAGATAAAAAAGAGATTTAAGATATTTACTTGACAAATAAAATGTATATCTTGCCTTTTTGTGGAATAGCCTCTGAAGACTATTTTATTCTGAATGAATTTTACGGATTTTTGCATAACTGCTAAACCGTAAGAGATGGACAAAAACGTACCACACAAAAAATGTAGAGCATGTTAAAACATACAATTTATGTAGTATACATTTTTTTTCGTGGAGTTGATCGTTTTTTAGATATTCCTTGTTTTTGTTTTCAGCTTTGAAAAACTTACTTTTCTCTTACAGGAATTTGTCAACTCCCGTCCATACAAACAAAGGAACTTTAGTCACATTGCAACCAGTTTTTGTCTATCACTATAAACTATGGTACTCCCTTATTTCATTTCTGCTTACAAGGAAGAAAGTAATAAGACTATCTCTGCTATTTTTTTTTTTCTTGATTACAGTGAAGTAAATAGAAGCATAAGCTTTTTAACAATAATTTGTTGCGGAGATGTAGAGAAAGTCATGTGAATGGAACACATCAGATTTTTTTAAGTCGGTTTTATGGTTGATGTCATGTTGGAAACGTTAGGATCCCGTTGTTACTGGTGCTCGCCTTCATCCGTATCTGCTCACCCTTCAAGTCTCCTCTACACTCCTACACATGTTCCTTCTAGGCGTCACATTGTAAGCACTAAGAACCCACTATGACCCACGAGTGGTAGTGTGCCTCATTACTGGAGACCCCTCTGACTAATCTTAACTCCCAATTCTTAACTCCTTTCGTTTTGAGAGGGGGGGGGGTGTCGTTTGACTTCTGTCGGTGGTATTAATGAACTTAAGACTAATACAACTGAATGTTGTTTATTCAGACGTCGAAAGTTATGGCGAAACTCCGTGACTTTTGGAGTATATGAGCAATGAAGGAATTTTGAAGGATGATTCATTTAAAAAGTAAATGTCTCGAATTTGAGAAGTACTATGAATAATTGCAGTGTTTTAGAATGTCAATAACCATTATTAACTTAAAGCTCAGTTAAATTATAGTCAAACTAATGTGTTAGTGGCACATTTTTCAGAAACATATACTCTCGTTTTGTTTGCAAGACCAGACTACAATGTTGCAGATTATTACTGTCATCTGATGTGAGCAATATCTTGCCCAAAGGGGACGGCCAAGTAATTTAAACCGTATACGTGCGTATTTGTAATTACTTCAACCTGAACTCATTGTTTTGACATGAACTTTAAAGCCCTATCATAACAAGTTTCTATTCCATTGCGCCAGATGTTGTGATTACTGAATTTTAAGCTTACGTGAGGAAGATTTTGCAATTGTCACCTAAACTAAATTCTTGATTTTCTTCTATTTGACAGGTAGTGGTTGTGAGCCACTTCCCTCAGCCTGTGCCTCTTCCAAACCTCACGGACATCAGCCTGGTGGGATCCGTGAAGCTTCCACCTCTGCAAGGCATCGAATTATCAGCGGTAGAAAACATGAATCCTTTATGGAACACGATGCAAATATTCGAATTTGCGATGGAGCACTGTGATTGTATACTGCAGCATCCCAGTGTAAAGAAACTGACAAAGGATATCGATGACGGCAAAGAACACTTCGACCTCGTGATCACCGAGCTCTTCCACACCGACTGTTTTCTATCGATAGTAGAAAACTTGAATGCTCCAATAATATACTTCAGCTCTAGCCTGCTAGTTCCCTGGTCGGCAGATAGAGTGGGGAACCCAGACAACCCTTCTTATATTCCTGTTATTTCCTCGGTCAGCAGAGATAAAATGTCATTTTTCCAAAGAGTGAAGAATACGGTAGAATTAATATTAGCTAAATGGATATTATACCCAATGATGTTTGACATTCCAGGGAGGCATATGGCAGAGAAACATTTGGAGCGTCCTGTGGCATGTTTGTCGGAAATTGCTAAGAGAGGAAGCTTAATTCTAGTCAACCAACATTTCTCGTTCAGTAGGCCAAGACCTCTAGTGCCTGCCGTCGTAGAGGTCGCTGGTATTCATATTCAGTCCCATCAACCATTAGCCAAGGTAGTATAGCACTACTTTTTTACTTGATATTTTATATACACTAATGATTATGACAAACATGTGTTAAGGACACCCATCTGAAAAAATTGATCAAAAAGTGCAAAAAATGAAAAAAACAGTTTTTCCCCTAATTAAATAATGTAATGCTTGTAGTTCAATTTTCTGTAGTTTTTATTACCATGCGACGCTTTAAACCGTATCACGTGACAATTTAAATGGATGATTGTAAGTGGATGTGGTGCTTGAACCTTTTCACTATGGTGAAAAATTGCTAAAAATCCGAAATTTGGTTTTGATGAATAACATATGGCTTTAAATATGTCTATTTTAAGTTGAAAATACAATAATATGTACTAATAACTAAAAAAGTGAGTATAGCAATATGTTTCAAAACTTATAAAACAGGTCTCAAACCGGGTGCTTCTACCTGCCCTGGCATCATCCAGGCATGTCGTACCACCGATTATTTAACCTGGGTCCTCCCCATCTTAAACCACAGGCAAGATAGAGCACCCGGCGGGCCTCCCCACATCCCACCAACAGCATATTTCCAGCCGTGAAATAGATACTGTTTTGGCGGCAGAGTGCAGTTTGACTCGGACCATTTGACTTGCAGTTTTTCTTTGCTTTAAATATTACTCGGAATTTGTGTAAACAGTCCGTGAGAGTTGACAGGGTTTAAAATTGCTGCAGGAGAATATGAAATTCTAAGACTTACAAAGAAACAGTGTTAACTTGTATGTTAAACCTATTTTCTAGTGTTTTTATTTTTCAGGGTTTTCAAAATTTCAAATTGTTCCACACGATGCAGTTTTCGAAGGAGAAGCTTGAAAAATGTTATGCTTGGATAAAAATAGTACAAAAGAAAATTGATGGGATGTTTTTTTTTCAATATCACCAGTGCTTGTGTAATTAAATAATAAACTTCATATTTTCACAACAAAAATAAAAAAATTAATAAAATGTCAGTTAAATATTTTTTTCTCCTAAGCCAATAGTCAGATAAAAATTTCATCTCATCAATTTACTAATACTGTATTTATCAGTATAACTGGAAGGTATCATATTTTTGTAACTGAAATTGCATCGTGTAGAATGATTTAATTAAATGACAATAGAATACTATAAATATGTTAATATCACAGGAACAATTTTGAAAAAAAAAGTCTGAAAATTAGCATTTAAACTATTCTTAATACTGCAATTGCTATGTTAAAGTTTCAAATCAATCGAAGCAAAATTGTAGGTTTTTCACAGATGGGTATCCTTAGGGGAAATCAAGACTGCATTACTTTGAAGTATATCTCGATTACTGGGCAAGTCAACTCAAGCACCTTTTACCCCTGTGCTCAGAAACTGAAAATTCCAACTCCCTTGCCATTATTTTTCTGTTGTCGGAGATTGCTGTTTGATACTTGTTGGTGCTTTCGAAGGGCCGAAACGTTAATCGGCAACACATGCATCATTTTTGTGTACCGGAACATAATGGTAGAAAAAATACCGCACTCCATCCAAAACTTCGTGTTGAGGTTTTACCGAACATGCATGTTTTCAAGTCCACTGATTCCCAAAAGGAACAGTTTTAGGAAAAGGTCCATGTATCTGCAATCAGAAAAAATAAAAAACGGATGCTCTCCATTCACGTTACTTCCTATACCTGTTGTGCAAACTAACTATGATCATGAATAATTATTCTTTTATCTACATCATACTAATCGAGATATACATTAGCAGAAATTGTGTTATTACTGCTTCCTTATAACTAGAAAGAAACTAGGTTAAAGCAATAGTCAAATGATTTAAAATCTGCCACTATGCGATTGTCTGCAATTCGCTTCTTTACATGGCCGGGAATAAAACAAAAGAAACACGGACGACAATGAGTAAACAAATGAAAAGTATAAGTAAACAATTGGAACCAATAACAAGGAATATGCTGGAAATTGTTAAATCTATAAGAAATGTACATGACATAAACTGTGTGTTTTAACAAGATCTTCATTTTCTGTGTAGTAATGTTGTGTCTATCTTTTACAGTTTACTAGTTATGCAAAATTCATCCAGGTAGAACAGGTCTTCTGAGGTCTTCTTACATATTAGAGATTAGTATGTGACTAATTTCGAATAATGTGTATAGAAGAATAGAACTTAACCACAATTTCACACACACACACATTGTGTGTGACGCAAAAATCACTGGAAGTTGGTTAAAAGAAAACTAAAATACCAGCAAGACATAGTACAGTAGGAAGTTTTAACCCGTTAAATTGTTATTACCACTTCAAAGATTTATTAATACAGACGGAAAATAGTTTGAACATAAAAATATACCGTAAGTATTGTTTGTATTTGTAATGAAACATAAATTCAATGTTTGCCCAGTGTCCAGTGACTTTTGCGTCATCTGTAGGTATATAAAAGCGTTAAGCAAGATGCTACTACCGTTGGGAAGATAGTATACAACTTAATGTCTTTTACTAAATACATCTCTTGCATGCAACATTGACTTTTATATGATTTTCAGACTCATTATTCGTTTATAGATAACGGAAGTGGTTTATGTATAACCCAAATTACGCTTTGTTCTTACGACAGAGGACTTGCTTTCAAAATGCAGGGCACCCCATATGTCAGATGGAACAGTTAGGCCAGTGTTGCTAAGCTAACGCAACCCCTATACAAGTCTCTTCTGTTATTCATAAGAAGTGTAGTGAAGAGTGGAATGGGCTAAAATAAAAATGAAAACCAGTGACAAATAATGAACACCAAAGAGAGTAGCTTTCCGCGATTAGTGTTATAAGAAAATTATCCCTCTTCATGTAGGAAAAACAAACGAACGCTACTGCTGTATATTTATTGTCATATTTCAAAGGTGTTTTCTTTAGCCCTACACTTTTTGTCAACCTTGCTACACAAATGATCTTCTTGTCCCACTGCCAGAGGTATATTTGTGAAATATTAGAAGACAAATTTTAAACACGAATGAACACACTTTAAATGAACTGAAACGATGAACGAACAACTGCATACTTTCAGTGCATATGTTCATCCCATGATTTGAAGGATGTTATGAATTCCGGGCAGTTTTCAGGTTAACCCAGTACTTAAATTCCTTTGCAGGACATTCAAGAGTTTCTGGATGGTGCAGAACATGGAGCTATCTATTTCAGCATGGGTTCCATGATTAGGGCTGCGACATTTCCGGATGAAAAAAGAGATGCTTTTCTTCAGGCCTTTGCTGAGTTACCCCAAAGAGTTCTGTGGAAATGGGAGGGCGACAATCTTCCTGGACAACCGAAAAACGTGAAAGTTAGCAAATGGCTACCACAGTTCGACATTTTCAGTAAGTGCATTCGAACTTAAACCTTATGCACTATTTCAAGTAAGGCAAAAGGAATATCCTCTTGAAAGCGTTTATTGCAGGGTTTTAAGTATGCATACTTTTCTAACGCATAATTTTTTTCCAGGTGAATCCTTACAGCGATGTAGAGAAAGCCATGTGAATGGGACATGTACGATTTTTTTTAAACTGTTGAAATGGCAAAGTACAAAGTACTCAATTTTAGAATAATGGTGGGTTTGAAATAGTAATGTTTAATTTTCAGATCACCCCAAAGTTCGAGTATTTTTGGCCCACGGAGGACTTCTGGGCGCAGTAGAGGCTGTTCACTGTGGAATACCTATGGTAGGCATTCCAATGTATGGTGATCAGAGCACTAACGTCAAGCTTATGGAAACAGCTGGGATGGGGATCAAACTCGATTACAACGACATCACTAAAGAAAACGTCCTTAAAGCTTTACGCACAATCCTCGATGATCCCAGGTAAGCTATCACCAATACATGACTTTCAGCTACATCAAAACTGCTGTTTTCTTATTTCACTACAGGCACTGAACTTTGGTAAGTTCATCATCGTCTCATTTTCTGCATGCACAATCCTTGATGATCCCAGGTAAGCTATCAGTCAATGCATGACTTTCAGCTGCCTATTTCAAAAGCGCTGTTTTCTTACTTCACTATAGACACAGAACATTGATAAGTTCATAATTTTTTTCATGCTCATACTCTGAGATTACAATGTCCTTAAATCTTTACGCACAATCCTTGATGATCCCAAATAAGCTATCACTCGATACAAGACTTTCAGCTATCTATTTCAAAAGCGCTGTTTTCTTATTTCGCTACAGACGCTGAACATTGATAAGTTCACCGTCATCATTTTCTTCATGCTCATACTCTTGAGATCTACGATAATCTTTATGCTTGCGTGAGTCCCACACTTGCCATATTTTTTCAAGAACGCCCTACATCTGTTTTCTTTTGTGTTATGGCCCATCATTTATGGGCAATGTTCGAGAAAGAAACCTCTGGACATTTTATGAAAGCGAGTTAAGTATCATTCCTGCCAAATTTGGGGATTTCAAGTTTAAAGACTGAGCTGTATTAAAGAAGCAACGTGCCAATTTGTGGTTCTACACCAGGTGCCCAGTATTTGATGTGTGCAGATATCCCTTTGTGGGTTAAAAGAGTTGCAGAGCCTAACGTGGATATTTTTAAGTTAAAATGGACAGTGCTGAACTGGCGTGAGCGATCATTGTTTTGCTCTTGTCATTCAGCATGACCCGCCCTCCATCAAGGTCGTTCAAGTCAGTTTAGCTCGAAATTGCCCCGTTGAGTTCTGCGACCCTTAAACACACAAAGGGATATCTGCAAATGTAAATGGCGTGTTATTTATGGACGCTCTTTAACCGCTGTGGTTCTCAGCTTCCCATTCTAAATTGGGCATGGATGACCACTTAATTTTGCTCAGAGGCCTCTCTATCAGGCTTCAGGTTCTTTGAGGTTCCGAAGGAAGCCATGCTAAGGATGTTTACGCCCGAAAAATCCTCGGCCTCCGCCAGGTTTGAACCGGTATATGAAGTTAGCATGGTGACTGGGGGGGGGGGTAACTGCATATGTCAAATATGGGCCAGTTATCTGGTATATTACTTTCTCTGCTGCTTATCTAAAGTAAGTAGAGGAAATATTATATTCCACCCAAACCTTCAATACCGATTTTCACCGGAATTAAAGTTAGCATCTTTCAAGGATATGACGCTCAGTTTTTCCAGAAAATTTACCACACCAAAATAACATGTACCCGAAAAAAAAAGTATTTTCTATTATTTCATTAAGTCTGGATGGTTTTTATTAAAACACCTTATGTCTACAATATGTTCATGGCAAATTAAATGTTAATGTTACATTTTCTGGAAACAGTCTGTGAAATTCTCTTTTTCGAACTAGCTGGAAACCGTAGAAAATCTTACCACACAAAATATGCAGATCTCATAAAAGCAAAGTACAGTTTATTTCAAATAAATGTTTTGCGACTTCAACCATTTCCAAAATATTCTTTGTTTCTTATCCGAGTGTTCAAACACTTAACATTTTTTAAAGTGGTGAGTCGCTTTCGTTATTTCCTGATGGCTATTCAAGGAACATGGAATGCTTACTACCATCATATAGCTACGCGCTTTTAAACAATAAGACTATCGCTTTACCTTCAGTAAATGAAATGTGTAATCAAAGCTATCTCGAATAACAAGAACTAGATATAAGAAAAATCTTTCATGAAACTGTCGGTAAACAGGAGTTTTGTTTCTGAAAATAAGTATGTACTTTTCCAGGAATTATGTATTTTAGTATATACGTGAGTCAAATTAGAGAAAAATCAGATACGCTAGTCACATTCCTTTTTTACTCTCCATTGTTTATTAGTGCTTATATACTCTTACAAAAGCGTATTTTTATGTCTAACTACTTCATTTTAATTAAGATAAACTTTTGGATTAATATGTAAATTATAATAGCCTTATTTTCGTTATATATAAAGGGAATAGGAACAATCAAATGTTTAAGAACTAGACTCTATATTCTGGCCTTAATATTGCGCAGTCTTTCCATAACATCGCCAGCAACAACTGAATATCGACAGAAAAGTACGTTCAAAACATATTTTTATGATTTAGTTTTTGAGAAAAGTATAAACTTATGAGAAATAATATTTTTCACTAATTTTAGCGTATTATTCAGATATTCTATTTAATATTCCTCCAATAATAACCGATAAAGCAAAACCACTCCCAACATTTTAATACTTATAAATTTATGACAGCTCTAAAAATGGAATAACATTGAACAAAAATTGCATCGTACGGAACATTTTGAACGCGTAAAAATATAGAAAAAATAAAAAAGCGAGAAAACAGTTTTGGAATTTCAAAGAAATATCTGACGCTGTGCGCACGAACGTTTAAAAATTCGTGTAAAATGATTTCCAAAGATCAGAAATAGGTGCCAAATACAAATATGAAGCTAGATGATTCATTCTTAGTAACAAACTTATATAAACAAAAAAAGACCTTTTACAAAGATTTCGCCCAATTTTCAGCAGTGGGTGCACTTAACAATAACTAGACTACCCTTTCTCCAGGGAATATAAATATGGAGGGCTTAGCTCAGGGGAAAGAGCGTAGCAAAACGATAGAGAAGATTGATAGCTAAGTTAAAGCAAATTTTTTAAGAGGAGAGACGCTTGAGTTAAAGCCTGCACGTCTAGAAGCAGTAGTGTTCCCACCTCCATTGTTGCCCTGTCTCATGTTACCTGATCAGGGCACACTTTTAAAGGTCGAAACGCTGGATGGATCAAATATGGCGAACAGGAAGCCATTAAAGCACAATTATGAAATTTTATCCTATCCTATAGACTTCATATATACATTTCGTGTATCCTAGGAAACAAAAATGAGTATTTCTATGCGAAATAAAGTACTCTATTTCATTGTAAATTATTTTAACCCTTGGCATCTCCCCATTCTTTAAATAATGAAAATTCCTTGTCATATAAATACTTCGACTTGCGGCATGACAAATTAAGTACAGCTTTTATAGCATAATCTAAAACTTCTTTAGGAATATCCATTTTCATTCATTGGAATGAAACTAGAATTGAAACTGTTTATTCCGTCGGGGTTACGCAGCAACAAACAAACAAAGCACGACTAAAATTCAATTCCTCGTAATGAAGACTCTAATAATATTAATATTAATAAATGTAAATACTTCACTTAATATTAGAATAGGATAAAACGTTGTATATTACACTTGGCTTATTAGACAATATTTGCTCATGAGAAATTAAAGCTTGTCAATTAAAATTTACAAAAATGCAATGTTATAGAACTCCTGGACCTTATAGAGAGGATTTTTCTTCAAAATAAATACAATCTCTCTTTTAAATTTATTGAATGTAAATTTCTTAATTTTGTTAGGTAAAATATTGAATAAATTAATGGGTACTATTTCAAAACTATTTTGTGTTTTACTATATTTGCATGCCCTAAAATAAATATTACTGTTATTTCTTGTGGAATAATTATGCATAGTTTCACAAGAATCATAACCATGTATATTATTTTTAATATATAGTAAATAATTTAATATATATATATAGTTTAATAAAATGTGGTTTATACGATGGCGTACACTAGGCAAAGCGACAATCAAATCTCTTAAAAGCTCATCGTTACATGAATCAATTGAGATTCGGTTCTCTTTTGCATCCCCGGGAATAAAACAAATGAAATACGAAACGAAAGTCGACTTCCCGCTTCAGAAAAGTTAGTGTAGCTAAAACTTAAACCAATAACAACAATATCTCGGAAGCTGTTAACTCCACAAGCAAAATGTAGAAACATAAATTGTGTGTTTTAGTTCTATATTTTATGTAGTAAGTTTTTATCTATCTCTTACGCTTTACCAGATATGCAAAATTCATCCAGAATTAAGAAGTCTTCATAGGTATTCTCAGAAAATTCAAGAACGAATTTTAACGAGAAAATTCGTTTCTCATTAAAATATCTTAAATCTATAGTATTTTAATCAAAAATCGTTAGAGGCAATTTTGAGAAAATCTAAATTTTCGAAAAATGTTCATGTAAAGTGTAGTTTGGCGTGGCGGAATTTCCTTGAAAATCTTCTTGTTACATCCTTGGTAGAAGGTGAACTTAAATATTAAGTTTGGTATGTAACTGACTTTTCGTTTTTGGGTTATCGTGTTCACACATATACGCGCGCACACACGGATCTTTTTCTAAAAATGTGTTTTTTTTTTTGTTTCGGGGATCCTAAAACAAAGAAATCTCGATATCGAATTTTTGGATGGAATACAATACCTTCTCTACCCACTATGTGCATTGTACATACCTAGGTGCGTCAGTCAGACAGGGCTTGCACATACAAAAAAAGAATTGTCATCTTTAGAAATAAACGGTTGGAACACGTACAATGCATGTCAGAAGAATGATAACCAAAGAGAACTTTAAGATACAAACCAAGAGAATAGCGAAACATAGAAAGACCTTACAACAAATGGGCGAATTTAGAACCCATAGGTTGCGCATCTCAAACTGTTTATCTAGGACCCTGTACAATCCTGCCAATTTTTGTGGTCGAATTCTGGGATATCATTGCCAACCACAGTAGCCACTGAGCTATCATGACAACATGCCGTCACGACACTAAATTCTCCAACTGACTCGTGTTTTTTCCGGTAAACCACAAGGAGATCTCAAATTATTTTGGGATATCATTCCTCAATAGCGGTTTACAAAGTATGGCAGATACTTTAGTGTCGGACTTTGTAGAATACCAACAATTAGGTCAGCTAATGTGAATTGTTGTTTCCACACCAGTTGTGTATAGGGCATAAGTTGGAGAGGTAGCTCGATGGTAACCACTGGACGGAAACCAGGAGATCCGTGGTTCAAATCCCGGGTATGGTGGTGAATTTTTCAGTCTGACTCTGCCTCTACAACTTCTATCCTGCACACGACTACTGTGTCATTTTAACTTCTTTACAATATTTACCTTCCTTGTTATAAGCACTGTTTATTATTTTCAGTTACGCTGCAAATGCTAAGCGAGTCTCTCGCATCTTCCGAGACCGCCCCATGTCTCCGTTGGACACTGCCATCTACTGGACGGAGTACGTCATCAGACATCATGGTGCACCTCACATGAGAACAGCTGGCGCAGATTTACCTCTGTACCAATATCTTCTGCTTGATGTGATTGCCTTCATTCTAGCAGTGGCATCTTCTGTCCTCTTGTTAATGTATCTTATGCTGAGGAAATTATTTTGGCTTGTCTGTGCACGGAAACAAAAACAGAAAAGCGAGTGATGAAGAAGCGTTGAACTGGAGGTGCCTTTGTAGTAAAGATATTGTGAAACTATGCAGCATACAGGACTGGAAAACTACGTGATAGAGGTCATGTGTTAATATATATATGTCTTAGCTTTACTAGCCTTCGAATGGATATTCATGCACAAAACTGTGATAACTAAAAGCATATTATGCACTTAGAGATTCAATTCCATATCATTTTATTACATTTTTATGAACATTACAATACATTTGAATTACAGGTTGCGCATCAGTACTTAACGAATTACATTTTTAAATGAAAGATTATGTACGAATCGTTTACTCAGCTTTACTGGAGCATTGATGCTCAGAAGCAGGAACGGCAGTCAGATGAAATGTGCGTTATTCTCATGTTTTTGCGCTGTATCACACTTCCAGCAATGACAGTCACGTGTATCTCAGCCTCAGTTACTGCTTACACTACACTTTACACCTTATTTTCTTGAATTTTTATTCCGGACATTTCTACCTCACCTTCTGAATTGCTGTCATTTTCATTAATAGCTAAGCATCTCTCATAAACCCGTAACGCATAACACTTTGCAGTCAACTGTACGCTGTGCATTCTCGAAAAAACGTAATCGTAAAGAAGCAGAACTCTTTGTTATTGTAACATGTTTGTCAAGGGTAGGCTAACTCGCTGTACCTTCGCTAAAGGTTGTTCGTCTAGAAGGAACGAGCAGCCTGTAACTACTTCCCTATATCAGGAATATATTGGAAACGGTGTCTTTATATCGAAATACACCCCCCAGAAATATATTAAAGTATATATTTATGAAACGTGTTGAGTCACACGTGTCTCCAGCTCTGGCTGACGAGCGGGAATGTTGTAAGATCATGGGCTCTGTATGGGATGTTTGGTTTAGTGAGATTAATAAGTTCAATTAAAGAAGATGCCAATTTAAGAAGTTTTTATATAGGGTGGGAGGTGAATAAGTGCAAATATTTGTATCAGCATTTGAGAATGATGTGATAGAGAATTTGTAGTTTTTTTTTCGTGTTTTCTAAAGATATGTTCACAAGGAAAATTTCACGATATTTAGGATGGCTATTATTATCTCTCTCAGACGTTCGGTTATTAATGTAACAGGTCACACGACTGACGCTACTCTGTTCTTTGCCTTGCCCGACTATAGGTGGTGTGATGTGAGGGAAGAATATCGATCGCACTCAAACTTCAACCTGCGTAACCATACCTTTTTGTTTCTTTCTCTAGCCCCGTACATACAATGTACATCGTGGATGGAGAAGGTATTGTTTTCCACTCAAAAGTTCAATATGGAGATCTCACCGGAAATGTATCTATGTTTTGGGGTCCCCTGAGTCCGAAAAAAATCATTTTTAGAAAAAGGTCCGTGTGTGTCTGTGTGTGTCTGCGGACAGCATAGCTCAAAAACGAAAATAATAACCAAACTTTGTATTTGGGTTTAATATCTTCCGAGGATGGACACGAAGATTTTCAAGAAAATCCCCCCACCAAAAACTACCCTTTACATGGAAACATTTTCAAAAATTTTTATTTTCTCAAGAATGGCTAACGATTTTGATTAAAATACCGTATATTAAAGATATTTGCATCCGAAATAAAGTGTACATCTCGAGTTTTCTGGAAATATCCTCTGAGGACCTCTTTATTTGGGGATGAATCTGACCGAATTTTGCTTAACTGCTAAACTGTAAGAGATACAAAAAATCTTAGCACACAAAAATGTAGACCTCATCAAAACACACAATATATGACATTTACATTTTTGTTATGGAGGTGACCGTTTCCTAGATATCCCGTGTTATTAGTTTCAGTCGTGATGCTTATACGTTTCTCAGAGAGGAAGTGTCCTTTCTTTTTCTACTCCTGGCCAAGCAAAGAAGCGATTTGCAATGACAATCGCATAACGACAGCTTTTAAAACATTTGCCTATCGGTTAGCTTAGTGTATTCGCTTTTCTTCCTATTTATAAGGAACTAAGTAATAAGAACATTCTGCTAATGATTATGGCATTTAGCATGGTGTAGAAAGAAGAATAATCTTACTAAGGACGTTTGAGAACAGCTAGAGAAAGCCATATTAGTGTAACATATCATATTTTTTCATACAACATTATCTGATTAGGTTACACAATGTTTTCAGGAAAAAATCAAAAAATATTGAACACTACATAACTCAAATCAACATGCAAGCATTTGCACTTCCGTTCTTTAAACTAAAAATATCACCCTTATTGCTCTTACAAAGGTAAGAAATTAAAATTAAACCTCCGCAACTAAAAATATTCAACTCGCGAGCTAAGAGAATTTGTCACAGATCTTTTGATACATTGCAGTGAACGCTCACTTTTTTGAAGATGGTGATTCAAAAATCATTGATTATATAGTTCCTCGCAGCACTGGCAGATTCCCCAAATGCGGTGTAAATTAATTTTTTGCTAATTCAGCATATATAAATTCATTCATTGTATAGGGGAAAGTTTGCGACTGAATTATGAATGTCCTCATGTAAGTAATGGGAATGCGTTTCGGTGGTGTGCTAGTTCTATTAAACACAGTAGCTGTCTTTGATTAATGTATGCAAACAAGCACAGACATAGCTCAGGGCCGTTCAAATCACATTAGACCCTAAAAATTGTGCTTCATTTATGACAATATAAACAAGCGGACAAAATGAGGTGCACTTGTTACTTTCTCTACACGCACTATGAATATAGCGAATAGAGAAGTTATTGTATTGAATCCAAAAATTCGATACTGGAAAGACCTGTTTTGGGACCCCCTGAATCCAAAATTTCGATACTGAGATTTCACTAGAAAGACCTGTTTTGGGCCCTCTGAATCAAAAAAGAATAACATTTTTGGAAAAATGACCGTGTGTGTGTGTCTGTGGGCAACATAGCTCAAAAAGAAAAAAAAATCTTGATATTAAACTTGATATTTATTTTCAGTATCTTCAAAGGATGCGACACGAAGATTTTCAAAAAAAATCCTCCCACCCCTACTCTTTACATCGAAAGTATTTCCAAAATGTTGGTTTTCTAAAAAATGACTCTTAACGATTTTGATTGAAGACTCTTAAGATGTTTACATGCCAAATAAAATGTGTATCTTGAATTTTCTGGGAATAGCCTCTGAAAACCTGTTTATTCTCATGTTTTTTCTTAACTTTGCATAACTGGTAAACCGTAAGAGAGAGAGAGAGAGATAAAAACTCACCAACAAAAAATGTATATTTCCTTAAAACACACACTTTTTCCCATATACATATTTTTTTGTGGAGTTTACCATTTTCGAGATATTTCTTGTTATTGGTTTCAATTTTAAAATACTTGAACTTTCTCATACGCACTGGAACTTGTCAACTCCTGGCCATGCAAAGAAACGAATTTCAATCACATAACAACCACATTGTAAAACATTTGACCGTGTATTCCCTTAGTTCTCTTTTACATATAAGGAACTAAGTAACGCGACCGTTTCTGTTAATGCTTATCTCGATTGGCATGACGTGTAGTTAGAAGAATAAGCTTATAACAATAAATTGTTACAGAGTTGTGGAGAAAAATAAAAAATGGCGTGTTATTTATGGACGCTCTTTAGCTACCGTGGTTCTCAGCGTCCCATTCTAAATTGGGCGTGAAAGACAGCTTAATTTTGCCCAGAGGCCTCTCTATCAGGCTTAAGGTTCTTTTACGTGCCGTAAATCTATGACACGGGACTAACGGCTTTACTTGCCTTCCGAAGGAAGCCATGCTAAGGATTTTTACACCCGAAAAATCCTTCTTCCTCCGCCGGGTTTTAACCCGCGACCTTGGGTATGTGGAGAAAGTCATGTAAATGGAAAACATAATATTTTGTGTTTTATGCATTATTCTCTATAAAGTATCAACTTATTTGCACTCATTTGCCTCCCACCCAGAATAATATAGTTGAAATAACTATAGTGATTCGTTGAGTGTAAAACAGAAATAAAATTGCAATAGCAGTCACTCATTGTGTGATTGTAGCTAAGATGTGCATTTGAAAGCCAGCAGCTGGTCAGGTTTAATAATTTGCGTTGCTGTTCTTGCGACAGTGTGGCAAACGTAATAGAATAACAAGCTTTTATGTTATTAAATAAAAAAAACACATTACCTGAACTAAGGTACGAGTTACTTCTGGTGACTATCTCTACATCTCTGCAACAAATTATTTTCAAAAAGGTTACTCTTCTCTTTACTTCATGCTAATCGAGAAAAAACTAGCAGGAATTATCTTAATACTTGCTTCCTTGTAAGTAGAAGGGAAATAAACTGGGCTAATTCGATAGTCAATTATTTTAAAAGCTGATTGCTATGTAATTGAAGTTCCTTTGTTTATATGGCTAGGAGTTGATTCCCGTATGAGAAAAGTATAAGTATTTTAAAACTAAAACCAATAATAAGAAATATCTAAAAAAAAAAACTGTCAACTCCACAAATAAGGATATGACATAAATTATGTGTTTTAACGAGCTCAACATGTTTTGTTAAATATGTAAGTTTCTGTCTATCTCTTACGGTTTACCAGTTACGCAAAATTCCACAAAAATAACCCAGAATAAAGCTGTCTTCAGGGGCTATTTCCTGAAAATTCAAGATATACATTGTATTTGACATGTAAATATCTTTAATATACGATATTTTAATAACGATAAAAAGATAAAAATAGAAAAATTCTATTCCTTTTCCATGTAAAGGTAGTTTTGGGTGGAGGAATTTTCTTGAAAATCTTCATATTGCACTCTTGAAAAATACTGAATTTAATTCCAAATTTGGTGTTTATCTTTTTGGATTTGGGAGTCTCAAAAAATATATTTCTAGTGAAATCTGGATATCGAAATTTTGGGTACAATACAATACCTTCTCTAAGTCCGCATAGGTAATGTGGTGGTTGCGTGTCTGCCTCGTATTCAACAGGTCGTGAGTTCGAATCTTGCTTAGGGTGAACTACCAGGATAAGCTTTTTTTTCCGGGGCTTTCCCTTATCCTGAGAAGACGAATGTCGAGTCCATGCACCCCGAGATCATTTGAGCATAATTTCACCAGTTTCATTCATCGTCCGATGACCCCAGTCTAAAGGACGTTAAGCTAAAAGTATCTATACACATGTACGTAGTACGTGTAGAGAAAGTAAAACCAGACAAGCAAGGCCAAATTTATTGGTAGAACACGTTTGGAGATGCAATGGTAGGAACAAGTTTAACAATAAATAAAGACAATTTGACAGATAATAAGAAGAAATACGTTGTTTACGCTTTTGTGAAAACTCCAAAAATCACAAAAGAAAAAAAAAATAGCGGAATAAAAATTAATCACAGAATTGTATGAGTCCTCGCTATGATTTTTACCCTAAAAGTTGCATAATTGGCATCCACAGAAAAAATGAAACAATTTCAAAAACCGTTGAAATGGAAAAAAAATCACACCCTATGTATCACTTCAACAAAGAATACAGGTGCAAAATAAATCTAGAGAATGACAAAAATTGTTAAACAAACTGAGGAGCAGATATTAATTATAAATCTGAGAACTGCTAGAAAGAATTTCTTATGAAAACAAAAGCGGCGGAAATTATGCTGAGAATAATAAACATTCGCAATCAAAAGAAGAAGAACCCACGCCATAATTTGACATTCTTACGGATAGCAATCAAGATTAATTAAAGGAGGGTATATATAAAGAGAAATTGACACATTGATAAACAGAATTTGAATATTTATTCAAGATTAGATTTAAAACAGGTCCCGAGAATCGAGCAACAATTCAACACGTTGCCAAAGTAGCTTAGGAACTGAGAAAAATTAATATACAAAAGGGTGGCTGTACATCGGATTTCTGTGGTACCTAAATTCACAAAGATACGATTTGAACATATTGTAAAAATTTGTAACAAATATAAAAAAATCTTATTTATTCCATTCAAATGACTTTCTCTAGCGGTTAAAAAAATCTTACAAAGATTAATCATTTATTTACGTCATGCTAATCAAGATAAACACTGCCAGTATTGGTCTTATTACTTGCTTCTTTGTATCTAGAAAAGAGAGATGGGAATGCACAGGATAAAGAAAAGTCTAATCTTTTAAAAGCTGGTGGCTATGTGAAACAATTGAAATTCGACACTCTTTGCTTGCTACGAGTAAACAAAAGCTAGACGAAGAGAAACGTGTTATCGTTTGAGAAAAGTTTAAGCAGCTTAAAACTGAAAGCAACTCGGAATATCTCAATATAAAAGTATATGTCAAATTGCGTGTTTTAACGAGATCTATATTTTTGTGTAGTAAGTTTTTGTCTACTTCTTACGTTTACCAGTTATACAAAAGTCATCCAGAATGAAGAGATCTCCAGGGGCTAGTTCCAGAAAATTCAAGATATACATTTTGTTTGTCATAAGGCTAACTTATACATATTGGTATTTTAATAAAATTCGTTAGATTCATTTTTGAGAAAATAAAACTTTTCGAAAAATGTTCCTAGTAAAGCGTAGTTGGGAATTTTCTTGTCGCATTCTTGGAGGATACAGAACTTAAATACCAAGTTTCGTATTTAACTGACTTTTCGTTTTTGAGCTATGCTGCACACATACATGGACATGTTTCAAAAAATCTGATGTGTTCCATTCACATAACGTTTTATAGCTGTTCCATATACAAACTAGTCTTACAAAAGATTATTTTTTTTATCTGCGTCACGCTAATCGAGTTAAACATTGGCAGAAATAATCGCATTGCTTGCTTCTTTGTAAGTAGAGGAAAAATAAAGAGAATACAGTAATCTAAAGCGATAACCAAATGTTTTAAAAGATGGTCGCTATGTAAAACAATTGAGGTGCGGTTCCCTTTGCATGGTCCTGTTTGAGAAAAGTTAGTTTAAAATTGAAACCAATAACAAAGAATATCTCAAAAACGGTCGACTCTACAAGAAAAACGTATATGCTATAAATTATGTGTTTAAAGGAGATCTACATTTTTGTATAGTAAGATGTTGTCTATCTCGTACAGTTTAACCGCAAAATATTATAAACCTCATCCAGAATAAGGTCTCCAGAAAGGATTTCCAAAAAATTAAAAAATATACATTTTATATGAGATGTAAATATCTTTAATATGTGGTATTGTAATATCCTTGTAATATACTAAATAAAAATGCCAAGTTTGGTATTTAACGGACATTTGATTTTTGAGCTATGCTGTGCACAGTCACAAACACACAGGCCTTTTTCTAAAAATGCTTATTTTCGGACTTAGAGGACCCCAAAACATGTATTTCCGGTGAAATCTCGAATTCTTTGGTGGAATACAATACCTTCTCTATCTACTATGTACATAGTACATTCGTTCTAGAAAAAGTAAAAACTATGTGGTCAATGTAAAGATGATAAAGACGCACGGAAGTCTTAAAAGTGTCACTAGACGGCAACCCTGGCGCGCCACCTGAGGCTGGAAATAGGCCTCTACAACGGCACCTAGCCTCACCCAGCGCAACCAGGGGGAAGAGAATTTTACTCGGGGCAAGCAACCGTGCCATCTGCCTGCAAAGTCTCAAGCCACACCTACGCCGACATAAAAGATAAAGAGGGGAAATTAAATTAAGAAATGAATGGGAAGGGAACATCGGTAGATAAACAGCTCTCCAGTATTCGCCTAAGCGTCCCCAGGAAAACCACAGAAAACCCCAGGGCCAGAGTGTGCGGAGCGAACCCGGACCTCCCGAGTAACAGTTAAAGACGAAACCGCCTGGCTCGGTAGTTTATCATATTACCAGGCAGCTGATTTTTGAGCGGAATAGACCTACCTAAACTGTGCTGTTACATCTTATAACTTTATAATTTTTCCCTGCGAATAGGGATTCCAAGGGAGAAAAGCCCAAGGCAAGTATATTACTTTCTCTATAGGCACTATGTACATAGTGTATAGAGAATGTGTTGCACTCCACCAAAAAATTCCATACCGCGATTTCACCGGAAATATATGTTTTAGGGTCCCCTTTATCTAAAAAAAGCATTTTCGGAAAAAGGTCCGTGTGTGTGTGTGTGTGTGGCCGTGTGTCTGTGAACACGATAACTCAAAAACGAAAAGTCGGTAAAATACCAAACTTGGTATTTAAGTTTATCTTCCAGGGATGCGACGCGAAGATTTTGAGAAAAATCCCCCCACCCCAAACTACCCTTTACATGGAACTTTTTTCGAAAATTTTGATTTTCTCAAAAATGGCTCTAACGATTTTGATTAAAATTTCGTATATTAAAGATATTTACCTGACAAATAAAATGTATATCTTGAATTTTCTGGGAATAGCCTCTGAAGAGTAGTTTATTCTGGATGAATTTTACTAAATTTTGAATAACTGCTAAACCGTAAGAGATGGACAAAAGCTTACTGCACAAAAAACGTAGAGCACGTTAAAACACACAATTTATGTTATATACATTTTTTTCGTGGAGTTCGTCGTTTTTGTGACATTCCTTATTTTTGTATTCGGCTATGAAAAACTTATACATTTCTCATACAGAAATTTGTCAACTGCTGTCCATACAAACAAAGGAACTTCAGTGACATAGCAACCAGCTTTTGATTATCACTTTAACCTATAGTACTCCCTTGTTTCACCTCTACTTACAAGGAAGCAAGTAATATGGCTATTTCTGCTAATGTTTTACTGATTAGCATGAAGTTAATAGAAGTATAAGTTTTTTAAGAATAATTTGTTGCAGGAATATAGAGAAAGTCATGTGAATGGTACACATCAGATTTTTTTTATTTCGATGTATTTTCATTATAAACATTCAGTCTGTGATATGAATGTGACAATAACCTCTTACGAGTCAGTTACGTGGCCCAGCGAGTGTGACGTATGTGCGGTTACCTGTCTCAATTGCTCTCAAGTAAAATGAAATGGCATGTTATTTATGGACGCTCTGTAACTGCTGTGGTTCTCAGCGTCCCATTCTAAAGTGGGAGTGAAAGATCCTTAATTTTGCTCAGAGGCCTCTCTACAGTCTTGAGGTTATTTTACGTGTCGTAAATCTACGACATGGGACCAACGGCTTTACTTCCCTTCCAAAGGAAGCCATGCTAAGGATTTTTACACCCGAAAAAATCCATCGTCCTCCGCCGGGTTTGAACCTGTGACCTTGGCATATGAAGTTAGCATGGTAACCATTACACCACAGAGGGCGACACCCTCAAGTATTCGAAATTATTTTGGCTCGTAGGGAGAACATGAAAGATTTTGTGACTGCTTTATCTAAGCAAGGAGATGAAAATATCTCTGTGCATTATTAAATATGGAATAGTTTAGTCCTGAATTTATAGCTACTTACTTGCTGTGCTGCTAATAAGCTACATTACAATCCTCAACACTCGCTCACTTCTTTCTCAGGAATGGCTGACTTGCTTATCGGTACAACAAGCCTGGTAGCAACAAATTAAATGCAGGGAGAGAAGCAAATGTATCATTTGCCAACATAAATGAACCTCTAGTTTAAGTCAAATTTAGGTATCGAAGTATTTCACGATTTATTTGCTATAATTTATAATGCTAATATTCCAAAAAATATACGAGCGTGTAGATAATCTTAATATTACTCATGAAAATTGTCGCATGAATGACAGACACTTTCACGCGTCATTATCATCAGAGTTATCCCCTTATTACATAAATTGATATTACGATCAAGAAACAGCATGACCCACCTGCGGTGCCATAAGTAGTTAAAGCGGGCGTTAAACACTACAAAAAAAAAAAAAAAAAAAAAACAGTATCTAATGTGACCTGTTTAGGCACACCTATACAGAAACATCATCTGGTCGGCAATACGACCGCCTATATCTTTACATTATGGCCCATTCCAGATCAATGCTCATTGAGGTCACTACTTCGCACGTACCTTTCCACGCTCCTGGCAGCGCAAGCGTGATGACTTCACCTGCTTTTCCCACGAGCTGGTTCTGGGACGAAGAGGAAAGGAACGAGAAGAGAGCTCATCGAGTAGCACGAGCGACAACTCTTGCACACATGAGCGCAAGTACCGACAAGCGAACGGAGAGCGTCCAGCATGGTACAATTATATTTTCACTATATGTTTTGATTGTAATTCCAACATTTCACAATTACCGAACATCTCTTATTTATTTTCTTATTTATTTTACACATGATGTGGAAGTAGAAAGGATTAAAATTTATCGTTACTATGCAAATTTTATTTTCGAAAATGTTATATAGCAAAGAAATAGTGCACTTCAGGTTTCGCATATAGGGTTTCAATAGAGAAACTAAATTTCAAAGTATGTGTGCTTGATGGTTCATTAAATTGGTTTGTTAATGATTTTAATACCTTCCCTGTTAAATAAATTGAATGTTGGACGAAGCTTTATAGTTTACCTTGTTGCTTCTTGTAAATTCTCCGTCCAAATAAACCTTTAAGCGGCGTAGGAAAAAAAAAAACCCTGCTCCCCTGGGCAGAAAAACCAACTGTACACTACCGTCTGGGTACGAGAAGAAGGCGAACAAGAGGAATAAGCCGTATAATCATTTTCTGTTCTGAAAATTAAGTTCTTGCACGTTCGCAACGATAAACATAAACATCCTTGTCAGATAGCTCACGAGCTAGCAATGAGCACCCAGAAATGTGCAATTACACCTATCGCAACAGTTAGATATTGCAGCAGGATGACTTGCATACATACAGACAGACAGGCAATCAGGAAGACAGACATTTCATAGTAAAATAATCGACTACGTGAGCAGATAATCCCCTATCATATCTTAAACCCGTCTCATCTTCTTTTTGTGGTCCAGCAGTAATTAAAGTATACGTCACAAGTAATGTAAAGCTGCTGAAGCACAAACTAGCTTGGTCCGCCAATGACGAGCGGTCCGCCACCTTGGTGTGCGGTTAGCGTGTCTAATCCAGAGATTCAGAGCTCAAATCCCAGTTGGATGAACAAGGTTTCTTTCCAGGTTTTTCTTTGTCTTCTTAAAATAAACATGGGATTAATGTCATTGGCAAAGAAATTTCCAAGCACTAAAGCCAGGACGAAAAGGTATTAGATTTTACTGTTACTGGAATTTATGCTATAACGTCGTAGATAACCCCGCATCCTTTACACAGTATGTTGGCGTGTGCTGACCGTGTTTTACCTACCGTCAGCGACTCTCGGCTGCTGTTATGTATGTTTTATTTGTTGATGATGTCTTGAATGTAGCTAATTTGAAACCAACTGCTTGAGAATTTCTGTGTCCGACTATTATCTTAGTGAACCTCGGAATTGTTTGGCCATCATTCCTTTCACCATCCGTGTAGACACGAGTAATCAGAAGGGGCATTAACACCCACCCCAAAACAAAATAAAGCTGAAGAATTGAGATATATTCTCCAGGGTCTAATAAAACTCAACCCAACGTGGGGTTTAAATGTATTAGGTCAACTTCTCGTAGAAACGTGTTTTGTGGATGTGCATGCTCTGAAGCACACTCAAAATCTAGTGTCTTCATTTCGACATGTGGCTGTATTACGGGGAATTCCTCTGTTTGCACTGCGCTGTATTTTGTTTTGTTTTGTTTGTTTTTCTACATATATTGGTCTTCAGACGTAACCTGCTTGATCATTAGGATAGAATGACTTAGATTGTGCACAAACACAAAAACACATGACACTATACATCCATGTCCATAGCGGGATTCGAACCTGCGACTCTTTCAAAGCCAAACACGCAAACGACCACAGCTACCGGGATAGATCCTACGCTGTTTCTAACCGGTTCTGTTCGCCTCACCCCACTTTTGCTTCTCACCGGGTGCTGGCTAATCAGTTGAAGCAAAGTCTATGCTGTACAGAGTTTGATAAGTTATTAAATTTCGCCGTTCAGTGTTATAATGTTAGTGCTTTTCTAGTACAGTAGTTCCATATACTGTAGCGCACAGAATCTTCATGCATGATTCCATTATAACAACAAACACTTGTAGAAAAATGACACGGGAATTTATAAATAAGATTTCTTGCTGTTCGTTGCCTTACAGAGAAAGTTTCTTATTAAGAAA
Source organism: Hymenopus coronatus (assembly GCA_030762935.1). Classification (NCBI taxonomy): domain Eukaryota; kingdom Metazoa; phylum Arthropoda; class Insecta; order Mantodea; family Hymenopodidae; genus Hymenopus; species Hymenopus coronatus. Next base: position 106,860,892 of record CM060892.1, read on the forward strand.
CCGAAAAGTAAATCGCCATGTTCTTACTCAGAAAAACTCTGCCTCATTGGGGAAAAGTACAACGAACCCCATGTAAGTCTCTGAGAAAGGTCACACAGGAATAAGATTTTCGCAAAGGAGCGCCATTAAACTTTAACAAGATAACTAGGAATTGCAACACGCGGTATGAGTCGAGTTAAATTCTGGAATTGGGTATTGGGTAGTACTACTGATCGCTCTACTGACTCGGGTTTAATTAGAGTGAAATATGATTACACTTACATGCCCGTTAAGAATTAATAAGCGAATATGCACAGTTTCTTAAATAAAATAGGAAGGAAAAAAATAGATTTTGTCGAATGTTGGGATTAAAATTAATTGCTATTTTCTGCATTTTTCTCTTTCTTTTTAGGAAAAATGTTATTCATTGGAATAAATTAAGCATTTTGTATATTATCTATTAAATTAAGTAGATTTAAGTAAAAATGGTGACCGCAAAAGAGCAACATTTCCAACTCATTCAATTCGAAACTATGTGATTACCGTAGTTATAATATATATGAGATATCTACGCGCTTTAATTTAAAGGAGCTGTGGGCATCCACTCAGGGTGCTTGCCGATGCCAAGAAAATTCCCGTTTCGCCGGCCACGCGTCCAAACGAAGGTTCTGTGTTAACGAGGAAGTTAGGAAATGAATATATTGGTCTAATTTCTTAAACTCGTACTTGTTTCATCCATTCATACCCTCGAAAGCCCCTTTCTAGTTTCCCTGGAGTTGAGAGGAGGACCATTGTTGTTTCATCTTCCACTTTCTTAGCTGTGACGTCTTTCAATGAAGGCATGTAGCACCAACACTTAAGACTCAACTGCAGCCCCAACTGTTAGAAAACCGTGAAAGGTCACACACTAACCTAAATTCAAGCATTTGACATGTAGCTAAACAGAAATACCAAGCCAAAACATCTTCTTGTATTTTATTTCACTGTAATATATAAATATATTTATTTTTCCAAGTCCAACTATTATTTTTACAGTAACATTTCATATATGTTTTCATTAATTCTTTCTAGCATCCATCACTCGCGTTTCTGTTTTTGTTTCCGTGCACAGAGTAACCGAAACAATTTCTTGAGCATGAAATACATCAGGAAGATGACAGAAAACACTACTGCCAGAATAACAGCAATCACATCAAGTAGAAGATATTGGTACAGAGGTAAGTCTGCACCAGCTGTTCTCATGTGAGGTGCACCATGATGTCTGATGACGTACTCCGTCCAGTAGATGGCGGTGTCCATCGGAGACATGGGGCGGTCTCGGAAGATGCGAGATACTCGTTTAGCATTTTCAGTGTAGCTGCAAATGAAAAACAGAGCATATTAGCTTGTGAAATATTTCTAGAAAGTAAATTCTCATTAAACAATCGAGGAAGGTTTAAACACAGATTAGATTTTCTGAATGTGTCGAAAATATATTCATTACTTTCAACAGGCAGACAAATCAAGCCAGAAATGATTTCAAGCTTTTCACCGAGTATTTTTATTACTTTCTCTACCCGCACTATGTGCATAGTGTATAGAGAAGGTATTGCACTCCACCCATAAATTCGATACTGAGATTTCATTGGAAATATATGTTTTAGGGTCCCTTATATCCAAAACAAAGCATTTTCACAAAAAGGTCCGTGTGTCTGTGAACACGATAACTCAAAAACGAAAAGTCGGTAAAATACCAAACTTGGTATTTAAGTTTAGTATCTTCCAGGGATGCGACACGAAGGTTTTGAAAAAAATCCCCCACCCCAAACTACCCTTTACATGGAACTTTTTTCGAAAAGTTTGATTTTCGCAAAAAATGGCTCTAACGATTTTGATTAAAATAGCAAACATGAAAGCTATTTACCTCACAAACAAAATGTATATCTTGAATTTTCTGGGAATAGTCTCTGAAGACTACTTTATTCTGGATGAATTTTATGGAATTTTGCATAACTGCTAAACCGTAACACCTAGATAAAAACTTACTACACAAGAAATGTAAAGCACGTTAAAACTCACAATTTATGTTATATAATTTTTTTTTCGTGGAGTTGATTATTTTTGAGACATTCATTGTTTTTGATTTCAGCTATGAAAATCTTACTTTTCTCATTAAGGAATTTGTCAACTCTTGTCCATAAAACAAAGGAACTTGTCATATAGCAACCAGCTTTTGACTATCACTTTAACCTATGGTACTCCCTTATTTCACTTCTACTTACAAGGAAACAAGTAATAAGACTATTTCTGCTAATTTGTTCTCAAGTAGCATGAAGTAAATAGAGGCATAATCTTTTTAATAATAATAATAATAATAATAATAATAATAATGCGTTACAGAGATGTAGAGAAAGTCATATGAATGGTACACATCAGATTTTCTTGGGAAGAAGTCATTTAAAGCTAGTACCTTACAGAATTGGAAATAAAATGAAAGTTTGTGGCATTTAAACCGCAGTATATGAGCCGAAATTTATATTACGGAAGCTTTGTTCGGAAAAGTCTCAACAAACTTCTAATCCTTCATGATGTGTTCTGTTTTTACGTGTGCCTTTACGTTAAACTATCTTTTCTTTCAGAGTGTTTTGTTGAGAGGCTCGACTATTATGTAAGAATAACGTAACCATGCTAAAATAAATAAGCCATAGATTCAGTTACAAACTGCCAAAATAAGTCCTCCAATTTTGTTCAGAAAAGTCTGAACAAACTTCTAATTTTTCATGGTGTGTTCTATTTTACGTGTGCATTTACGTTAGACTATCTTTTATTTCAGAGTCCTCCAATTTTGAAGTTTTGGAAGTAGATGTTCATAAACTATGTCTGTTCGACTGCCAAAATCTTTCGTGCGACTGCCAAAATCTTTCATGACCTAATGTGTACGATATTTGAAAAATTAAGAAATATAATCAAAATTAATGCAATTAAAATAATTAAATAATTATTAAACTCTCGTCAAGTATAAAATATTGACAAGATAATTTACATACTTTAACCAGATAGGTCATATCCGACGATGAATGAAAAAAATTGTTGAAATTAGGTTTAAATGGACATAAGTATTAGTATTGGCAGAATTTTTCTTTGAACTATGCTTTCGGTACATTAAATTCAAATATTTTGTTGAGTGTCAATTACATTTATATTTTTTTGAAATACTTGATATGTAAGTTAATCATTTGAACACACATTTGGTAATGTAAGCTAAATTTACAACTTATTTATTGGTTGCCATGCCAACAAGCATTGTAAGTACTTACAGTAAGAGTTTGAGGGGTCATTAATACTTCAGTACAATTAGGAAAGAGTAACACTCAAGACATGTCTACTTCAAGTAAAATATCTATTGCAAAGTTCAGTAACAAAAGAGTGCATAAGAAGGCTTTGTCCATATAATTTAGATGTAGCCTTTCACTGGTTCATATCGAGAACTCATCTTTTCTTAATGTTAAATAAAATAACAAAAAGCAATTTTGATTTGTTATTGTTCTTTTTACAGTTTTTTTCAAGTATTTTAAAAAGTAATTGGCTAACCACGAACTGTAAGTTACTTATCAAATCTCGAATGCTTGGGAAAACTTGACCCAATATGCATCTCGACCTGATAAACATAACTTACAGTGCTTAGTACGCAATATACTATTTCATGCTATATATTAGTACATATTTAACAAACAAGGACATCAGTTCCTAATAAATACAATTTATTTATCAAAAGCGCAGTCAGTGACACAAACTCTACATTCGAATCACTGTGACCATAGACTCAGGATGCAACTGATCCGTTGAATCGAATCATAACTGAATTACAGTTACCGAGTCATTACTCACAACTGCGCTCGGCAGCGCTGTAACTTTTTAACTGTCTTCACTGTCTAACGGATACCAGCCGATCGCTTATATGCGTCTCGTATACCAGGAGGAAAGTTCTAATCATCGAAGTTACGAGGCGCTACCAAAAGAAAGTAATCAGAATTGTAGTTACTCAAACTGCTAGAAGAAGCACAATGGACTTTGCGCGGCTATTGTGTTTGATACATTCTGTTACTCCTCGAGGGACCGGTCGGAACAATAGCTGTGCATAATCGGCCGCTGTGCGCTCGGTGGTGGCTCTGCGCGATAGTCGCACTGTGGTAGCAACCTATTGCAATGTATTTCTTTGGTGTTCACTTTAATAATGTGGTGTTGGGGTAACTGTAATCATTTGAATCCCGTTTCTTTGATAGAGTATTACGATTAGAGCTCGGTTTTGACTTCCGAAGTGCGCATAATTACTAACACAGTGCAGTCAGCGGTATAAAGAGAGAGTAGTGGGGGAGGGTTTGTAGTGTAAACAAGCATACGTTGAGGTACACTCTCTTCCGAAAGTAGCTCATTACATGCATTGGCATTATAAAATTGTTCTAATTCATAAAGTAACATAATAGCACAATTATTTCATAATATGATTAGTAATAAAAACTCCTTTAGAAATAAAAGTATGAAAAGACAATGAACCTATATCAACCAAACTCACCCAAAATGTATTGCAGTGAATTACAGGATACATCAGTGCTGTATCTAAATAAAAGATTCTCCCCCTGTCACCCAAAATATGTTTGAATCATCCACAAGTTTGTTAGTGTTGAACGCCTAACCTTTCATATTTCCACGCTCTCTTTTAGTGTTTCATTTATCTAGTAGCAGGAACTCGTTGAGGCCAGGAAGTGAAAAATGCTAGATAGTGAAACACGTTTCGAACTTTAGAGACGACACCGAATCCATCACGTCATAGTTATAGTCAGAGTCCACCGAACCTCAAATCGGAAATTTTGTAACTATTATTACGATTCTAGTTAACAAGCTGCCAGAAGTGGATTACTCCGTCTTATACCCCCGCCGCTGAATCCTTGCACTTGACAGTTGCGAGTTAAGTTGGTACACCGGCATTAAACGGATGAAACGCTTTACCCGTGTGACTTTCTGAACCAATCATAAAGCAGCATTCCGGTCCGCAAGCCAGATGGTGGAAGCGAATCTAAATGCCGCACCGTTGCAATATCTGGCTATTTCCAACCGCGAACACCTAACACGTGCTTTGAGTTGTTCTGTGTAAGCTACGTATTATTCGTTGTTATTTATATTTCTTGTTATGGTTGATATGTTGTTAGTGTTTTTTTGGTTTATATATTAATATATTTCATTACATTACATATTATATTATTTATACAAGATTTGAGGTGCGATAATGCTCGAGTGATTCGCGAAGTGAAAATCCTCTGTGAAAAGGTGTGCCACTTAATAGACAGGCATTGGAGCTATTGAGAAGGGTGCGGAAATTCTTTGAAAGTGAGAAGGAGTACGTGAAAGTTAATGGGCATCCCTCTATTCCTGCAGATAAATCCGAGGAGCGAACTGCAGCAGCTCTTGGACTAAGCACGAGAACAGTAATAAGCAAGGGGGTGAAATTTCAAGAGCAGGAAGACAAAATCCCTGAAACATTTCGAATGCAGCAGGGAAGAAGAAAAAAATAGTCTCGTCCGGTCACAAATATTGATGCTTTCCAATTAGACGCCATACATAGGCACATATACGCCCATTATAGTAGAAAGGAGTATCCGACCATACCAAAGCTCCTTATTTCTTTTAAAGCAGCAGAGCTTTTTATAGGAGGTAAGACGTCGCTGAAAGCAGTCTTGAAAGAAATTGGTTTTCGATATAAAACGCTTAATGGGCGTAAAGTATTATTGGAAAATACTCACATTGTTGTTGCACGAAGCGTGTTTTTACACAACAAAGATCTCGACAGAATAGTATGGCTGGACGAGACGTGGGTCAGTGCTGGAGATTACCACAGTATCACCGTCATTTTAATCCCATTGAACTAGTATGGAGCGACATTAACACTTACGTGAGGGAAAATAACAAGACTTTCAAAGTTACAGAGGTGGATAGACTTTTACGGGCAAATGAAAATGAAATGGCCTGTTATTTATGGACGCTCTTTAACTACTTTGGTTCTCAGCGTCCCATTCTATACTGGGCGTGAAAGATCGCTTAATTTTGCTCAGAGGCCTCTCTTATCGGACTTGAGGTTCTTTTACGTGCCGTAAATCTACGACACGGGACCCACAGCTTTACTTCCCTTCCGAAGGAAGCCATGCTAAGAATTTTTACGCCCGAAAAAATCCATCGTCCTCCGCCGGGTTTGAACCCGCGACCTTGGGTATATGAAGTTAGGTGTGGCGAGGGTGGACGCGGCTTCATGGAAGAAGAAAGTGAATCATGTGCACAAAATAATACGAAAAGCACAGGAATTAGACGGAATCATCAGTGAAGGTGAACCACTAATGATATGACTTGGTGACGACGACGATGATGGTGATGGCAATGACGATGATGCTTCCGAGAATGATGACGATGGAGACTTGAATGGAATTGAGCCATTAAAATTCTAAACCGGTGAGTGGAATTCACTTTGTTATACCTTTCTCTCATTGTAACAAGCTATTTTGCATTAATTTCTTCTATTTTGTCGTAAATACGTAATTTATGTTACATACGTTATTCCATCTCTGTTATTTTCAATTGACATCAATAACAACGAAGTAGTTTCATTATTCATCATCATTAATTTACTATGTAAATTGTTTACATTCGTCTTTACACACGATAGAGACATTTATAATCAGCTGTTGTTGTTTACTAGTTACTTTGGCAACGCCGCAAAGGCAGCATAGCCAACCTTACTGAAACCACCCGAACTGTCAAGATCAAGGATTCAGCGGCGGGGATATAGGTTCGTTTGTTGACATCTGATTGGTTCACAGCTGTGACGTCATGCGCGACTTTTTTTTTTTTTTTTTTTTTTTTTTGCCGGTCATGTTCAAGAGTGTAGGTGAGAGAAGATGCAAGATGGAGCTTTCCACGGCAAACCAGACAGGCTTATAGGCAGCGCAGTGGGATGTAGCAGGTTTAAAACATGTGACTATTGCGTCCTCTAAGCCGCATGTTGGGAATACGAGAGATAAACGTAAATATATAGTATCAGGAGACTTTTATAAATTCATATTGATTCCTGTTATTCTGACTGAAATTAGCAAGATATAACGGTAGTTATGGATCACTAGATCCTAGAAGCTTTTTGGGTTTTGACTTTCTGTTGTTTTGAGCGAATTATTGTGTGTCCTCCCGCGCGCAAATTTCTTAAGCCATATTTGTCGAATTGAATGGTAAGCTATAATTGTCCGGTATCTCTTTCTGGATAGAATCTTGGTAGTTAACGTAACGCTTTGTTTTTTTAGTTTAGTTTAAAGAAAGCTGAACCCAAATTGCTGTTACGGATGAACTTAACATTTGCAATTAGTTAATATGTTATTTTTTTACTATACGCCTATAAAGGAACTGTGACCCGGCTATGCCATTTCTAATTGTTTATTATTACTATTATTATTGTTGTTGTTTTTTTGCAATATAATTTATTTTGGGTCACTTTAACAGCATGGTCATTTCACGACCTTTCAAATTGTACATAAAATAGTTATTTACAAATTGGTGAAAAATCAAAATGGTTACATTTATACTTCACAATAACTCAAAAAGTTCACATTGTCTTATAAATATTATTGTCTCTGTTAGAGTTTTGCACAAATTTCATAAGAAATAATTCCTGTTCGTTTAATCCTCAGTCTTGTTATATCCCTGTGTGATTTTGTGCTACAAGGCTGTGATTATAAGTGTATTTTGTTATCCTGTTAATGAAGTTATTACTAATGACAAATCATAAGGATATGCAACTATGAAGTTAACTATTACTTTACCAGATCAATTAGCTGAAGTTTGAGCTTCCTTTGGAAGTAAAATAATAGACCAATTGAATTACACTGTAAGCACAAAGCAACAACTCGGAAATTCGGGTTAAGTTGATATTAATGCAAGGTGATTGATATACTACAGTACGACAAAAGCTGTTCTCAATATTATTTTGCGTTACCAATTAGAAAAATCAGATGTGTTCCATTCACATGACTTTCTCTACTTCTGTGTAACAAATTATTGTTAATAATCCTATTCTTTCATTTATTTCAAGCTAATCGAGTAGCAGAAATAGTCTTATTACTTGCTTCCTTGTAAGTAGAAGCGAAATATGGGAGTATCATAGGTTAAAGTGAAGCCAAAAGCTGGTTGCTATGTGACTGAAGTTCCTTTGTTTGTATGGACACGAATTGACAAATTCCTGTATGAGAAAAGTATTAGTTTTTCAAAGCTGAAACCAAAAACAAGGAAAGTATCAAAAACCATCAACTCCTCGAAAAAAAAATCATATGACATAAATTGTGTGTTTTAATGTGCTCTACATTTTTGTGTGGTAAGTTTTTGTCCATTTCTTACGGTTTAGCAGTTATGCAAAATTTCTCCAGAATAAAGTAATCTTCAGAGGCTATTCCCAGAAAATTCAAGATATACATATTATTTGTCATGTAAATATCTTTAATATACGACATTTTAATCAAAATCGTTAGAGCCATTTTTGAGAAAATCAAAAGTTCCATGTAAAGGGTAGTTGGGGGCGGGGGATTTTCTTGCAAATCTTCGTGTCGCATCCTTGGAAGATACTCAACTTAAATACCAAGTTTGGTATTTAACGGTCTTTTCGTTTTTGAGCTAAGCTGTCCACAGGCACACAGACACACACACACACGCATATACACAGACCTTTTTCCAAACATTCTTTTTTTGGATTAAAGGGGACCCAAAATGTGTATTTCTGGTGAAATCTCGGTATCGAATTTTTGGGTGGAATACAATACCTTCTCTATACACTATGTACATAGTACGTGTAGGGAAAGTAAAAATGCAGAGTTCCAGTAACAAAAAAAAATAAAATAAATTTTGCCTCTTCCTTTAGACTCAATCATCAACTATGTGTCAAAATAAGAGTATTTATATTTTAAAAATAAAAGTTTGTTTAAAACAGTACTTTCTCAAATTTTATAATGATATACCACCTCTTTGAGTCCTTTCCTTACACCCATGCCTTAATACTGTTCAATACACGGTCCAGTAATCAATATAGCCCACAATTATCAATAAAATAATCATAAGTAATGCCACGAGTGTTTTCATGTTGTCGACAATTCACGATCAGAATCAGTTGTCCTAAGAGATGAAAACACGAGTTGTATTTGATAAGACAAATTCAACGAAATAGACTACCAATAATTTACAGTATATAGGAAGGGGAATTTTATCAGGTTATAATGATAATACTTGCATTAGTTCTCAAATGGTAGATGACGCATTAGACCATGTTTATTTACCGATTTTTTTTTTCTCCACTGCCTCCTGAATTATGATTTGGCTGACCGCGTCTACACCCAATGTACGAATATCGATATTAACAATAGAAATAGGTAACAATTATTTTATTTCAGCTTTTAATATGTAATACATGAAATGAAAACAAGCATTATTTTATTTGAGGTTAATGCACCCATCTCATACACAAGAAATACAAATAATGATTATTTTCACACCTTTTTTTAACTAAATACATTATGAACTGGATAAAACTTTAAATGAACATTGTAACTGAATTAATTGAAAGTAATACTGTGTAACTGACAATTATTAAAAGTGATGGTTGGTTGCCTGGATTGTCACATTGTTACTAATAGCAAGACAGACGATTAAACATACGAACATCAGGTGCAACAAGATTTAAAAAAATGATACCAGCTGCGAAAAGAATTTTCGGCAATATCGCTCCAGTCAGATGAGCGTGATTGGTTGAAATAGCATAATCTCGGTCATTCCATTGGCGCTTTAATAGTGGAGCTGAATCGTCATAGAAAATGAAATAATGCGATTAAGTAAATAAAATAATAAATTATCCACATAACGAACAGTTAGAAAATGAATATAAGAACGCTTCCTAGTGGGTGAAACTTTGCTGAGAAGGCACCATTCGCTTTTAAGACTATAATAGCACAGGGTATTACGGAAGTTCCTGAACAAAAGCGTCTTGGTTCGAAAAGGAAGGCTCATTTCAAGATTAGGAATACGCGCTTTTTACCAACTTAGCAGAGCTTATAGCAATAAAAGTGCGTACGAGTTAAATCTTGCATACAGCCCATTATCGCTCATGTCGTGGGAATTAGAACGTTTTAGGAGCTTAAATTAAATTTAAAATTAAGTTGTATTTTATTTACAGACGCCCTGTGGTTCTCAGCGTAACATTTTATTTTGGGCGTGGAAGACCACTTAATTTTGCTCAAAGGTCTGTTTATCAGGCTTGAGGTTATTGTACGTGCCGTAAACCTACACGGGATTGACGGTTTTACTTCCCTACCGAAGAAAGCCATGCTAAGGATTTTTATGACCCGAAAACATTCATCGCTCACCTCCGGGTTTGAAACAGAGGCTTACATGTTACGGAGGACGACTAAGAGCTTAAATACGTGCACACAGTACATACATGAAACGGGAATAGAAAACATATTTTAAAAAGAGAAAAAAGTACTTAAGGTGAACCAAATTAATCACGTGACACACCGGGAGAGGTTATGATTTTGAACATGGCAAAAACTACGAAAGAGAAATTTAGTTATTTGTTTATTTGCTAAAAATTGTTATATGAATTAGGAATTAACAGTTCTAAGAGCTCCGCCTCTGAGTGAAACACTTTCGTGTAGCAAGTGTACTACAAGTATAAAAGCCTAAGTACAAAAGTACAAGTATAAAAACAAAATACTGCAATTATTTATCGGTTAAGAAACAAATAAGTATATATAATGGCAATGAAAATATGGAATAAAAGGCACTTTTAAATTATATAAAAACATTTGCTTTACAAATTCTTAAACACACAAGTTTAGGACATAATTATAACACTTAATAAAACTATAAATGGAATATGCAAAATATAATCTTCATGATACAAAATCTTTTCTGACGATGCTTTTAAGTGTGCTTTTTATTCTATAGCTACTACTTGGGTATTTTTTGTCAGAATATTTCAAACATTTGGACAATACAAGGACTCGCGCAACTATCAGCTCCAAGATCCGCGCAATAACTTCAGAATCTTATCGTTTTGGGAGGAAACGCGAAAGCATCTGCATGTAAATAGAAGTAAATCAATCTTGTGACGACCGAGTGTCTTGTATATTTTATCATCTCCTGTAACTCCAAAGTGGAGCATAGGGCACGATGTTTCCTTGATCGGATTTGAATTTTCTACTTCGTGAGTTCGCCGCTATTCGCCATGGTGACGAGAGGTCGGCTCGTCGCTGAAAGATGGCACTGTAGGACGAAATCTCGACATGCGGACGCGAAAAATAGCGGAATTTTGCCCAGACACCTTCATCTTTCGAGGTATGGAGTTCTTTTACGTGCAAATAAACATTACACAGGGTTACCAGCTTTACTATCTTCCAAAGGAAGCCAGGCGTTCGAAAACATTACCTCGGCCAGATTTGAACGTGCAATCTTGGGTACTACAGGCTATCATGGTAGCCGCAACACCACGGAGGCCAAAACCAGCCAACAGCGTAATAGCTGAACAAAGCACTCCCCCTCCCACAGGGACAGGTCTATCAAAATTCACCACCATATTTAAATAAATAAACACCAGCGGAGCAGAGGAAAGGATGCTGCTCCTGAAAAGGCAACCGCTAGAGGAGCCTACCAGCGCTACCTCCTTAACACCAACACTCGAAACCTCAAACAAAACCTTAACCATTACCTCATTCCTGTGGTTAAACCCTTACCAGCAACAACACCCAGGCTCACCACGAGCCTACCAGACACGCACGCACGCACGCACGCACTAGCTACTTGTGTAGACTAGTATAAACATATAAAAAGTGATTAGGTGATGGCACGCGTTTCGGAATGTGTAGAGTAAGTATTGAGATAAATTAAAATCAAATTGGGCAACCCATTATTCATTGTAACCAGAGAGCATATCCAACACAGAGTTTAAAGAGTCAACACTGTTCGCGCTAGCCGATAGGTGTGCATTCTAGCTTCATCAGAATTTTCCAGATTCCTATATAACATGCTAGGACCGCGGACAGCCTCAGTCCGTAAAAATTATTTTTTTAATTCCTACTTTTGTTTTAGAGATATTTGCAGTGGAACCTCGACCGATATATCCAATATATTACCATTCTGAAAATAACAGAGATATACCTGATCAAGAATTAATTGCAACAATGGTGTCTGTACATAAACTATATTAACCAGTTCGATAACTTCAAGTTAATTGTTGCTTAAGAACTGTTCAACTTACCCGTATTTTTATGAATGGGATGGCGAAGTTTTCCATACGCCATTTTTAGAACCTTAGAACCAGGTTCAGTGGATGGAAAGATAGAGAATGTGCTTTGACCGAAAGAAATGTCCATCAGAATAAGGACAACATCGAAGGGGCTTTCTGCTGACTATAAGCATTAGTTATCTTCATTAATTATGCCGATTGCCACTAATTTTGGCCGTCTTTCTCCAGGGATTCACAAGGTTTAATGCGCTAAAAGCTGGACAAGAAGGGTATTGGAATTTCAGACAAACTATCCACCGTTCCCAAATTTATATAAAATTACCAATATTTTTATTATGTTTTATTTGATGCATGTATGTAACTTATCATGTTTTTATCTTGTGTAAAATTAATATTTTTGTATTTATGTAACATATACAATTGAGTAAGACTAATTTAGTCATATTAAAAACTACTCTTTCGACAGACAAACGCAAGTTTTATGGCCCAGGGAAATTCCATTGCTTTGTTGATCTCAAAAGAGGGATAGTCTAGCAGTTTTACTCTTCCCCGGTAATACGTGAGTGGTGACACCTCATACTTTGGCGCCAAGACATGGTGCCTCAAATTCCTGGACGTTTGCGTTTTATCCAGGACTATAGAGAGTCCCAGACACAACGGCATCTCAACGTAATGTTATGCTTTTGTAAGAACATTTAAAAAAAAAAGGTTTTCAATAATGCAGACCGTCAAATGTGATGCTGATGTGACATTAACTACATTTGTAGTTATATTAACCTTTTCCCAGTCTTGAGTAACACATATGCTGCATTTAATATAATTTTGAATTAGTATGCTTCATTGCTGTAAATACATTCTCAACCTATTGAAGTGAGTGAGAATTTTCAGGAAGAATACTCACCTGGGATTATCAAGGATTGTGCGTAAAGCTTTGAGGACATTGTCCTTAGTGATGTCGCTATAATCAAGTCTGATGGCCATGCCAGCAGTTTCCACCAGCTTGACATTGGTGCTCTGATCACCGTACATGGGTATGGCCACCATGGGTATTCCGCAGTGGACCGACTCTATTGTACCTAAAAGTCCTCCATGTGCCAAAAATACTCGAATTTTCGGATGATCTGTGGAAGAAGAAGTTGAATTAGTTAAAAATATCTGCAGACTTTCAAACTAGAATTAAATTAAATCATGCTTAACCTTAGGTTTCTTTAACATTTAAATGAAATAATTATAAACAGGCATAGCGGGCATCTTTCCCATCTTCTGGTTGCTGAAACATCAGTCTTCTACCAACAACTTACAGGGCTAAAAGCTTGAGAACGACAAAGGTTTCAGCTCTTAGGTTAATTGCACTTGTCTTAGGACAACAAACATTTAACAATATGTTGTATACCTTTGCGTTTAAGTCAAACTGATAGGATTACTTTTAGCTGAATTATTTATTCGAAAAATTCGTATCAAATGCTGTAACTTAGCTATTTTAATTTCTCTACACGTATTATGTATATGGTGTATAGAGAAGTTATTTTAATGCACCCAAACATTCGATACTGGGATTTCACTGGAAATACATGTTTTGAGACCCCCTCTACACATACTATGTACACAGTGTATAGAAAAGGTATTTTCTTGCATCCAAAAATTCGATCTGAGGTTTCATCGGAAATATGTTTTGAGACCCCCTGATAAAAATATTTTTAGAAAAATGCCAGTGTGTGTGTGTGTGTGTGTGTGTGTCTGTCTGTGGGCAGCATAGCTCAAAAACGAAAAGTCGTTAAATACCAAATTATTGAAATTCAGTATCTTCCAAGGATGCGATACGAAGATTTTCAAGCCAACTACCCTTAAATGGAAAAACATTAAAAAAATAGTTTTCTCAAAAATGGCTCTAACGACTTTGATTAAAATGACTTATATTGAATATATTTGTGTGACTAATACAATGAATGTCTTGAATTTTCTGGGAATAGCCTCTGAAGACCTCTTTACTCTGGATGAAATTTTCTGAATTTTGTATAAAGCCATAAGAGATAGACAAAAACTTACTGCACAAAACATTTAGCTCTCATTAAAACACACAATTTGTCATAGACATTTTTTTTCGTGGAGTTGGCCACTTTCGAGATATTTCTTGTTATTTGTTTCAGTTTTAAAATAAATAATTTGTTGCAGAGATGAAGAGAAAATCATGTGATTGGAACACATCAGATTTTTTCATTTTGGATTTAGGGTCTGGGAAGAGAAAGAATCTGCCCATGTACTGCTCTGTGTTGTAACTAATCACCTCGAATCTCTTGCTTATCGTAGTAAATTGTTTTTGTCTTCAGATTTTAAGCTAATTTAATGTTAGCTAGAAAAATATTATATAAAATACAATTACATAATAATGGTTACTGTCCAGCTGGTCTACTGAATGAGAAAATAGTGTTCAAGGGTGAGGGGAGATTCCTCAAAAAAAGATATTCTATAGCTAATATATGAGCTAATATGATATACAATTGTATATGTAATATACAAAAGGTAATCTTGTCGTGCAAGATATTAGTATTTGCAACGGTAAAAGCAATAATGCACACTTAATTTAAGTTATAAATAACGTCTTTTAGTGTAAATTGTTAGCAACTAACACTCAAAGTTTCGAACAGAAGAAAAAACATATTGTAAGTCACCTAATATTTTAGTTCTTGAAGACAAATCTGGAAATTTGAAGTAGTTGAGAAGATTTAATAATCGGGGAGATTTCGATTATCTTCAGCTGCTTGGTGCACGTGTTGTGGATCCCTAGCTCCTGTGATACTTCTGACGTTACTAGAAGTACGCTGCACCGACCATTGAGCCCCTCTCGTAAGAAAGTTGTCCGGATTGGGTTGGGCCCGACGGAGCAGAGGTTACCGATACTAATTGAAGATTGTGTACATCCTGGCGGGATTGTCAGACCCTTAATGTCCTCCGGCGACTAACCTGGAGAGCATAGTAGACAGTAGCTATACACTGTTGCCCCATTGGGTTTCCGTAGTCTTTCCCTTTTGGGTTGACCGTCTAGGTGTCCTATCCACTTTCTTCATTGCGAAAGCAAAAGGTCGGGATATAAGAAAGAAGGCGTTCTAATGGAAAAAACCACAGAGTAATCACTGGGAATTCTGGAGCACACTGAGTAGTCAGGTCACTGCTCCTTGTTTATGTGTTAAGAGTAGTACTTCTCATATAAAATGCGCTTATGCTTACGATTTTACTCCTTATTGTTGACGTTTATTGGCAATTATTTTCGATATATGAAGATTCAGTATGATTTAAATAGAAGACTCAACCTTGTTAAACAACACAGGATTACGAATTACAGACATACGAAGTGCACGCCAGAGAGAACTTGGAGTTTGCAATCACCTGAAAGCAACGCATTTAGTACTGATACGGTATAAAAAAAAGGTCTCTGATGAATGAAAAACATCCTTCATCAGACTTCCGAAGGTGGTTGTTGTGAACGTCCGGAAATAACTGGAGCAGTCAACCAGTAAATAGAGACGTTTGCACAGGAGACAGGGTATATCTACTGAATGCATCAGAGCTGCGAAAAGTGCTCGCCTAACACCATGTAGGCTTATATTTGCCCATGGGTACTGGCTGAGGATAAACCGACGAAGTATTGCCATTGGTTTCAGGCATCCATTGTACAAACTCCTGGATACTGTCCAATACTGTTTCACAGATCAATTATTCTCTTACTAATGCGGCTATGTGAACTTACAAATTGCAGCTAGTGGACCATTCAAAATCATTATGTCATTCATGAAGCACCTATAAGCGCGTTTGCTGCGTAACACTCATACAGAAAATAGGACCATTTACGACGCAGAGAGTATTGAGGATTTTTTTTTTTTAAGTTTAACGTATCCTCTAACCTGGTTGGTCATATCGGACGATGAATGATGTTGCTGAAATGGTGCTCAAATGATCTCGGGGTCCATGGAGCTTAAAGTTACTAGGCATTCGTCTTCTCAGGATAAGGGCAAACCCCAAAAACTCAGGATAACTCACCCTAAACGAAATTCAAACTCGCGAACTGTTGAATGTAAGGCGGACACGCTACCCCTACACTACTCAGGTGGGCCTATGTGATTTTTATGGAGTTCGTTGAGCTATGGAACAAATAAATCTGGATTATGGATGTTTTCAACAAGGCTGTACTACATTCATACACCAAACCATGCCACTTATTTGAGGTTCTTTAATAACCGGATAGTTTCCAAAACCCTGGGCTAACGGTATATCCTGATCTAACAACTACTGGAGCGGAGTTTATGTCGCTTGGGCTCCCTTTCCACGTTGGACTATTTAAAGCACACATTACACAAGGTGTTGATGAGGATATGCTCTTAATAGTGCGAAAAGTAATATGGAATGAAGATTATGCAGGAAGGACATTTTCAACATGTTCTGTACAGGCTCATATTCTCTTGCATCATTCGTTTTAAAACAAAGATAGGAATGTGTCAGTTTTATAAATCTCTCTGTATATAAAATAATTTTAGTTATGGAAAGTTTCTGCTGATAAAGGTTTAATTTTATTTTTACAGTCTCTACTGTATACAATTTATATAGTAGGCAGATGAGACACTGCATTTCATCCAAAAATTCAATCCTGAGATTTCGCGGAATTACGTGTTTGACAAAATTACCCGTTCATTTATGTGTTTGTGAATAGCTCAAAAACAAAGTCTAACTCAAAAACCTTAAACTAACCTTTACATAGGAGATTTTTCGAAATTTCTGATTTTCTCAAAAATATCTAAAGATTTTGATTAAAATACCATATAAGTTATAAAGATATTTGCCTCACTAATAAATGTATATCTTGAACATTTTGTAAATAGCCTATAAGTACTCTTCATTCTGGATGGCTTTTGCATGACTGGTAAACCATAGCACATAGACAATGTGCCCTGCATAAAAAAAAATATAGATCTGATCTTGTTAAAACACACAGTTTATGTCCAAAGCGTTGTTGTTGTTTTTTGTAACAATTTCTGAGATCTTCCTTGTTATTGGTTTAGATTTTCAATACTCTCATACTTTTCTTAAATGTGAAGTCCTAATTTTTTTCTCTCCTATACTTGTCGCACATATAATTAGAGTTTTAGATGGGCCGGTCCCTCGGCTACGCTTTGCCGCCAGGCACATTGAGATATAAACAAAAACGTGACAAGTATCAGAGATTACTTTTATTATTATAAGTATTATTATTATTATTACTATTATTCAAGAGAAGGGAGTCTATCCTTTAGCCTTGTATACTCCGTTATTCTCTTGTACTTACAAGGAAATAGGTAATAAAGCTATTTCTGTTACTAGAAAGGTAAAATCAGACTGAAACATTCAATGTCAAGCCGGGATTTGAACCGTAGATGTTCTGGTCTCCGTCCAGTTGCCCTAACCTAAACTAGCATTGCAACTCACCGACAACATTAAATTCCCCAACTGACTCGTGTTTTCGCGGTAAACCAAAAGATGATCTCAAATTATTTTGAGTATTATTATGAGCAACAACAGCATATTGCCAAGGTCGCGGGTTCAAACCCGGCGGAGGACGATGGATTTTTTCGGGTGTAAAAATCCTTAGCATGGCTTCTTTCGGAAGGGAAGTAAAGCCCTTGGTCCCGTGTCGTAGATTTACGGCACGTAAAAGCCTGATAGAGAGGCCTCTGAGCAAAATTAAGCGGTCTTTCATGTCCAATTTAGAATGGGACGCAGAGAACCACAATAGTTAAAGGGCGTCCATAAATAACACGCATTTATTTGTTTATTTATTTATTTATTTATTTAACAACAGCAACATATACGTCAAGTATTGAACCACATAGGCCCGTTACGTTTTCAACAAAAACTGTCCGACCAAGTTTTCTTGATCGTACTAAGTTTCTGTTTCCAATTGGTATTTTATTACATTTTGTTTTAGAATTCTATTGTTATCCATTTCAGTTAAACAAGCTCGCCATTTCTGGCTTCATTGTTAAAATACTTCTTAAGTTCTTAGTATTAATTCATTGTTAATTCATCTTTTAGGGCGTCTGCATTTCTTAAAAACCTCCTTTTTGCTCGTTGGAGACAATTTTCTTCTGCAGCTTTGAGGATCAATACTTCAGCTCCATATAGACATCAGGAGTTTGTGTGTGTGTTTGTGTGAGTGTGTGTGTGGTGTAGTGTATGTATCTGTGTCTTTTTTTCCTTACTTAAATTGTTGTCAATTCCTCCGGTATTGTATTCAAATAGTGATTAACATCTCTAAAACGTAGGTGTTAGGAAGCTTGAGGAAATATATGGTAAGTATGGTCCTCTTTTTTAGGATTGACATTGGTAGATAGTTACAGATGAGCTTTCCTTCTTTTCTTAGTCCGAAAAATTCAAATAATCATAATTATACAATACATAGTTCAGGTACACAAAACGTCGCGTAAACACAAAGATGGTCGAAGAAGAAAGTTGGGGTATAGCATGTATAGTCATACATACGCAGTCTCTTCAGAGAATCCATGAAATGTCTAATAATAGGCTGTACAATAGCCATTAATGTAATCTATGCTTCGAGTATCCTCTGCGTTGCACTCTAGCTCTTAATAGAATAGTGAAATGAAAGTGAGTTTTATTTATGGACGCTCTTTAACTATTGTGATTCTTAGCGTCCCATTCTATATTAAGTGTGAAAGAATAGACAGTTTGTTCAGAGGCTTATATGAGGCTTGAGGTTCTCTTACGTGCCATAAATCTATCGGCTCTGCATCCCTTCCGAAAATCTAATCCTATATCATCAACCAAATGTTGCAGCCACTTACCAGATTATTGGAGAATGCGTGTTCGGTAGGCTGTTAATTGGGATTCCGTCTGACGAAACCCACTCCCCATTTTATCTCTATGTTCCAGAGTCTATACCACCTTCTCGCGGTTATAGATATTGGGTTATTACAGACACTCTGAATATGCTTCCCTGCCAATTAATTCGACAACCACTACTGCAGTTATTTTATGAAGGGTTGCTTCATAAAAGGAATTACTTGTACTAAATAGCCCACATTCTAATATACAAATAAAATTCTCATGATATATGTTTAGAGATTAACTTAATGTTTTGGACGATAGCAGCTCAAATACTGAACTTAATTTATATATGAGCATAAATTTCACCTTAGTAACAGGTTTTAAAGTCTAATTTTATGTGGTATTTTCTATAGACCCATAGGTACGAGCAGCCAAGAGGCAACAGAAGCAAACGAAACTATTGGATATCTCAGTATTAACAGTGTTATCCACAAATATTCATCCATTTGTTGATCCTGGGAAAAGTTGAGATCAATTCTTTTAAACCATCTGTAAAACGTACGTTGAATAGTTACATTGTATGCCTTGGCGACTTTCTGGATGGTCCATGAAAGATTAAATGACAGAACTCCGCTGCTTTAAATTACAAAGAGCTGAATGTATTCAGAAATTTAAGTGCTTACTCAGAATGTCGAACTGCGGTAGCCATTTGCCAACCTTCACGTTTTTGGGTTGACCAGGAAGATTGTCTCCCTCCCATTTCCAAAGAACTCTTTGGGGTAATTCTGCAAAAGCCTGGAGAAGAGCATCTCTCTTTTCATCCGGGAATGTCTCAGCTCTTATCATGGAGCCCATGCTGAAGTATATGGCACCATGTTCTGCACCGTCTAGAAATTCTTGAATATCCTGCAACATAGATACAACTGGTTGAAGGAAACTCCTAAGAAACGTAATGGATTAAGAAAAATTATAACGCAGGTTTTACCTAATTTTCACAATATTATAAACTTCTATGTTCTGTCGTTTTTTACAAACATGGCATGGCGATCAGGGAAACCCAGAGTCAGGATCGTACCTGTGACCTCTGGGATGTAGGCCAGAAGCTTAGCTGTGCCCTTGGTGATTAACTGAGGATATAGCTACGATTGAATTATACGAATATGCAAACGAAGTGTTATTAAACCATATTTAACTTAATGAGGTTCTAGCTAGTGGCATAATTACTTTTCTATCGGAGTCTGGTGCTTGTGGCAGGTTCATAATCGGAAGAAAAACATTATAGTTACCTTTCTAGTTGTATTAATTTCCACTGCTATCAATTGCAACCATATATTCGGATACGAGCTCCTCGATTTTTCCGTATTCATATGAGTTGCATTTGTTTCCTAGAGCGTTTAGCATGATTTGTTCTCAACACTATATAAGGTTTTCTCTTTCTGAGCTCATAGGTATCCGCTGATTCTACCATCAACAGCAATACATATACTTTAAATTCACGTACTTCCAGTCGTCAGTGAATAATAGTAAGTGTAAATGCACTTCAAATTTACACTTAATTGAAGTATTAATCTGCGCTCAAGCACTAGGCAGAAATCCAACTACACGTGCCTTTTGCTACAAAGTACTACTCGCACCTCGCACACTTTTTCCTGGAGCTCTGAGATGGTGTTTTTTAATTCCATTTTAATTTACGTCGTTTTAACAACTTGGTCATATCGCGTAGGAACTGTTCAGCAAGACACCTCGTTGATGGATTGTGGCGAACAGTTGCCTTTTAAGGCTCATCCCCGTTCCTTATGACCTTCGCTTAGCGCCAAGCAGATGGTGTTGGAGAGCACTCCAGCTGTAGAGCACTACTGTAGTCGATAGTGCCATCTGTAGTCAGATAGCAAAGTGCAGCTGGCCTTCTAAAGTCTCATCTCCTCACGCCATTCTTACTACTTAGCTTACGACAGGCAGATGGTTAATGGTGCCGTCCATTCTACTGCTTGTACAATATTTTATTCCAATTCCAGTTTTTCCCGACAGGTAGTGCTACGATCAAATTCAGGAAACTATTTTATAATTTCGTGTTATTATTGTGTTACAAAAAAACGTGAGCTAATTGAAATATTACAATAAGATTCAATTAATGTTTCAAGAGTTTGAAAGTGTGCATAAAAAACTATACATTTGGCAAATTCAGTGTGGAATTGATGTGAGTACTTTGTATAATTTTCTATCAAATTTACACGTGGCAAATTAATTTCATAACAAATTTTTTCAATTGTTTTCTTATTGGAAATATTAAATAAGAAAAAGCTAAAAAATAAAACTTTACATAATTTATCTAAAATTTGGAACAATAAATATTTTCAGTCCTGTTACTTAATAAAAATTTTATTTTCAATAAGTTACTCATAATTCTTCTGTGCGTGTGTATGTGACTGAACTCCTCCTAAACGACTGGACCGATTTTAATGACATTTTTTGTCAAGGTTTCTGCGTTTATTATTGGTCAACGTTCCTGGACCAACATCCTTCCAATATTTGCGAACAGTCAATGGTATTTTATACGACACTTTCTTTAATGCGTGTCGTGAGTTACGTTTATTGGAGGATGATAACCATTGGGATCTCACGCTTGCAGATGCAGCACTGAGCGTATCTCCACAGCAAATTCGTCAATTATTTTCAATAATATTAAACGTGTTTTCCGTCTAAAGCATCTGCTCTGTGGAACAAATATAAAGACTCAATTACTGAGGACATTTTACATCGGATTAGAATTACTAATCAAAATCTCAATATTCAATTCTCCGCAGAAATATAACGAGGCATTAATAATGATTGAGGACATTTGTATTCTTATTCTTATTTCGAACTCATTCATTTCGGCATGCCAGCGCCGAAGCGCTCAAGATTGGCTCACCTATAATTTTGCTTCGAAATTTAAGTGCCCCAAAATTGTGTAATGGCATGCGATTGGTCATAAAAAAGTCATCTTGAAGCCACTATTTTGAGTGGAAAATTTCAAGGTGAAGTTGTACTACTAACACGGATCCCAATGATCCCTTTAGATTCACCTATACCATTCAAACGTTTACAATTTCCAATCCGCTTGGCATTTGCTATGACTATTAATAAGTCACAAGGTCAAACAATGACAATTTGTGGCTTAGATTTAGAAAATCCGTGCTTTTCACACGGCCAATTATACGTTGCATGTTCCAAGGTTGGAAAACCATTGAATTTATTTGTTTATACTCCTCAAGGATTAACGAAAAATATTGTACATTCAATAGCATTACGATAAATTAACTTTTTGTAATTTAAAACAATGTACCTGTCATAAAATAGTTTAAGTTTCAACTTTTTCACATTTAATTAAGATAAGTTTAAGTTTTTATTTAACACAGCCTCTACATTTCACTTCGCTCATAATATACATATTCTCACACGCTATCGATTGGTCGAATTGTGATTAATGTAAATATAATGACATTAGATATTGTAATAACTTTTCAATAAAAAATGTTATCAAAACGGTCCAGATTGTTACAGCTTATTCAAAAAGTTTAAAATTTTCGAATTAAAGACGTGACAACGTCTGTCGGATCCGCTAGTGTGCCTATACACAAGGTATGCGTTACATACATGTATATACCAACACTGATACACGAGTATCGTGACATCATTGGAGTCGCCGATTTTAACATATCCCCGCCGTGGTCACCGTGACACATCTAGTTGAGACACATGTGACATTTCTTAGGGGAGCCGTGAGGCATCATTTGACAACGGTATAGCGTTGTAGCTTATTATTAGATCTGACGTCACACGAAGGAACGTGATACTATCTATACTAATATTATAAACAGAGAAAATTTGGTGTGTGTTTGTCTAAGCGGCGAAATTTAATTAAAAAAAGCACTAAACTGATTTTGACAATTTTTTCACCTTTGAAAACCTCTATTATTTCAGATGGTCATAGGCATATGATTTTCCAAAACTTGAAAACTAGTAGATTAGGGGTATTTTTCATATCACCAAATGCAAATCCTAATCTTGTTTCGTTTCATATGGATAACAGGCTACTTTTGGTACTTTATTGCAAATATAAAACAGCTTTAATGGCTTCTAGTACAAAACAATGTGAGGTGGCTCAAAATATTTTATATTGTGTTATTTAAGGGGGTTTAGGGGTTGTATGTCATTCTTATCACCTCATTTTCCTTTTATTTCACTTAAAAATATTCAAATATTGAAAGAGTTACCATATTTTATTTTGAACCCCTTATAAATAAAACTATATTGTTTGATCAACTATGGCACAAATGTATGGACTTTCAAAAACCGATCCACACCGATCCTTTTTAACCCCTTACGAACCTGTAAAAATAGTCAATATTTGACCAATGTAGACAAAAATATAGATACTTAAGCCACATTCACAATGAGATGTAAGCGCAGACGCAGCGTAAGTACACTTGGCATTCGTGTTATTCGATGTAAGCATCCAACTACACGCGCTACGCAATGCCTGTGTTACTACATAGAGAAAGAATTCTGAAATATTTCCTCTGTGTATTGCCTGCTGTTCAACAGCAAAGCGAGACGTTATAGTGCTGCGTACATACAAACTGCTCTCCAATTTTGTCGTGCCGCACCACGTTTGAATCACTGACACTAGAGGTTTTCAAATAGTACATGATTGCTGCCTTGCAAGTGTAGCGATACTTGTACGTGCATAATATTTATATGTTTATTTGTAAAAGATGATGTTGTTGGTTATGTTATTCAATTTGAGATTTTCGCAATTAATTTACTTCTTGCATTATGCTTACAATTGCATTGTGAATAGTTTTACCTTGCGCCTGCGCTTATGCTGCGTTACGTTAGCGCTGCGATTTCATCCCGAATGTAACTTTACGCTTTAAGTACAAGTACAAATTACTGACAACTTAGAACATAATAAAAAAAAAAAAAAAAACACCTCTCCTTATTCTCAACCACATGTTTTAGAATGCATCATATAATGGCGAGTAACAGAGCTTTAGGAAACAAAGTGGAGGATTCCCCATGCAAATTTTAATACTTTATAAAAAAAACATGTCTTACACACACATACTTTCTCTATCATGTCGATATAAACATTTGCAGAAATACTTTTATTACATTCTTCCATTTAGTTGCGCGAGAATGGGGGGATACAGTAGGCTAAAGCAAAAGATAATTCTTTCAGGACCCGGTCACTATGTCTTTGCTTGAACAGGAGAAAGAAAAGGCGAATAACGACTTCCCATTTGATAAACTTATGAGTTTTTTTAAAATTGAAACAAATAACATAAAGTATCACGGAAACGGATAACTTCACAAAACTGCATTTTACATAAATTGTGTGTTTTAATGAGATCTTTAGTTTTAGTGAAGTAACATTTTTTCTATCTCTACTGTTTACCAGTTATACAAAAGTTCATCCAGAATAAAAACGGTATTAGTCAGAAGCTATTCTCAGAAAATTCAAGACATACATTTCACTTGGCATAAAATATCCTAAATATATGACATTTTAATCAAAACCACTGAGTTATTTTTGAGAAAATCTTCATGTCGCATCATTGGAAGATGCTGAACTTAAACTTCGTTTTTTGAGTTATGCACTTCACACACTCACTCAGAGAGTCAGGGAGAGAGAGAGAGAGAGAGAGAGAGAGAGAAATTTTAAAAACAATTTCAAGAGACCTCAAAACATGTCTATCCAACGAAATCTCGGTATCGAAATTTTGGGAGGACTACAATACCTTCTGTACCTACTTGTACATTGTACAGAAAGTAAAAACTAATTAATTTGACATTTCAATTTAAACTGGTACCTGTGCAACATCAGGAAACCACATAGTGACATATAAAATACTTTTAGTGAAAGATAGGCTAGCACAATAGCTGTCTTCCAAAAACGGACTGTCGTCATGTAAATCGGCTACATGAAATGGCTTCAGAGAATTTTTTTCTTCTAAAATTCATGCTCTGGCGCTACTGATTTGGCGGAGACCGGCTGAACAGTAGATAATCAGATATAGTGTTCAACGAACATGAGTCTAAAGAATAATATGGCAATATTTACCTCAGCTAAAGGTGCGAGGGACTTGATATGTATACCAGAGACTTCCACGACACCAGGCACTAACGGTCTTGGTCTAGTAAAGGAGAAATGCGTGTTGGTTAGAATTAAATTTCCTCTTTTAGCGAGCTCTGCTAATGGAGCTACAGGACGTTCTAAATATTCCTGAGCCATTTGTCGCCCGGAGATGCTAAACATGAACGGATACACTATCCACTTAGCGAACACCACTTCCACCGTGTTCATCAGTCTCTCGAAGAATGTCATTTTATCACTGTAGGTCGAAAATATATTTGGGATGTATGATGGGTTGTCTAGATTTCCCACGCGGTCAACTGACCATGGAAGAAGCAAACTAGAGCTGAAGTATAACACTGGAGCATTCAGATTCTCCACGATTGATAAAAAACAGTCTGTGTCAAAAAGTTCTGTGACGACAAGGTCAAAGTGTTCTTTGCCTCGATCGATGTCCCTCGTCAGTTTCTTTATGCTGGGGTGTTTAAGGATACAGTTGCAGTGCTCAGTTGCAAATTCATACAGTTGCATGATGTTGAAGAACGCGTTCATGTTTTCCACCATGGAGAACTCGATCCCTTGCATAGGTGGAAACTTAACAGCACCCGCAACGCTGATGTCCGTGAAGTTCGGAACGTGTGTAGGCTGAGGAAAATGACTCACAACTACAACCTGCCAAACAAAAGAAAGCACACAACGTATAAAATATATACAATTAACAGAGATCAATTACTTATTAATTGAAAAAGCTTATTTATTTATATTTCATTTCAAATATTTTCCAGGCATGATAATGATGATGATAATAATAGCAATATAATAATAATAATAATCATAATGATAATAATTATAACAATATTATAGCAATAATAATGCGCTAATGTGCAAATTCTAAGAACCAGATGGAAATTTTAACACAACATATGAACTACTTTGTGAAAATGAATGAAAGTGCATGATGGCAGAGATCTTTCACCCGTACATAGAAAGCTGAACGTCACATGCCTTGAGTGTAGCGAGACTAAAGCGTCTGGTGACGCAACACGGGGCAGTTGAGGAAACAGGACAAGACAGTGTATAGTAATCAGCGAGTTGTTAGGGTGCAGTGTAATGGTGTATTGTTTTACAGCATGGCTCGTAGACATGAATGACTTCACACGGGAAGACTTGTCAGGAAACTGGAAGAAGGATGAAGTGTGAGTGTTGACCAGGAGTTTGGTATTACTCATAGCATTGTTTCACGTGTATGGGGATCCTTCCAAATCACAGGTACTACTGTCGCAAGAAGTGGAGATGGTCGACCACAGTCAACTACAGTAGCAGATAACTGCTAGGCACGCAATCTCACGATACAGAGTGGTACCGCAACTGCATCCTTACCCGACGGCCAGTACGTTAAGTTCCATTGACACCTGCACATCGACAGCACCGTTTGTGATGGTGCCAATAGCATCAGAATTGGTCCAATGAGGAATGGGGTCGCGTTCTCTTTTCCCGAGAGAGCAGATTCACTCTGGGTAGTGATTCTCGACCTACACTCAACTGGCGAGAGGTGGAAACAGTAATGCAGCAAGGAGCAATCCTTGATCATGATCGTTTTGGTGATCCAGGTGCTATGGCGTGGGGAAGCATAATGTGGCATGGGTATACCGACTTCTAAATCTTTGAACTCTATAGACTCACTCGTCAATATTATTGTCACATGTACTGCTACTTTTTGTGCGTCTTTTATGGATGCCAATGCGCGGTCGCATCGAACAGCGCAGGTGGGGAATATCTTGGAACGAGAGGATATTCGGTGA
The DNA here is from genome assembly GCA_030762935.1 of Hymenopus coronatus. NCBI lineage: Eukaryota > Metazoa > Arthropoda > Insecta > Mantodea > Hymenopodidae > Hymenopus > Hymenopus coronatus. The sequence continues at coordinate 106,887,899 of CM060892.1, forward strand.
ATGGACTGGCCTGCCCGTTCCCCCGATTTAAATCTCATTGATACTTTGGAATGCTTTGGGGAGACGCGTTGCAGCGCGACCACGTGTACCAAGGACCATCCAAAAATTGCCAACAGCGCTGGTGGAGGATTGGAACACCTTACCACAAGAACTACTTACCAAACCTGTGGCCAGAATGGGAGCACGATAGAGAGCATGCATTGGTGTCCGTGGTGATTATCATACATTAAACACCATGTCTCTAGTTTTGTAAATCTAGGGGACCATCACATGATCTAGTCACTTTAATATAGTTTATGTTCTATGAATAACAGTATAATTTCTGTTCATCCACTTGCATATTTGGTTTAGCTGCTTACTGTAGCACATTATAGCAGTTTTCTCTATGTGTAATTCAAGTTTCATCGAGCTATATTATTTGGCATGGCATATCGTGCGTATATTGCTTTCATCCTTAGGTTTTGCACACCAGTGTACTAATAATACGCTATTATTCCCACCACTACCACTACTACTATTACTACTACTACCAATAATAATAATAATAATAATAATAATAATAATAATAATAATAATAATAATAATAATAATAACGCTACCACCACAACCATCACTACTATTACTTTTTAAGTTAGTCGTTTCTATACTGACATAGACTTTAATTTTATTTACATTAAGACCATAGAGCATTGATATCTTGTATATCAATTGCCATTGATCTATTACAGCATTAGTTTTTACTACTAAATTTTTCTTCTGTAATTTTATAGAAGGACAGTTTTCACTGTGCATTATGAGGAACTCGTAAAGTTTCTACAGCTTTATAAGTTTTAAAAGGCAAGTCCGATTTATATATCTGACAGAAGGATACATATCATGCTTTCTATCATTAAAATTGCCCCGTTTTACCTGTTAGATGCAACTGTCACTGCCAACTGATCTGGATAATTAGTTTCCTTATTATGGGAAGAATGTGAATGTCCGCTCTATGCCAGGGCCGGTAAGATAAGCACCTCAAGTGTGAAATGCTCTACCCCTACAATCGCCCCATCCTTTTCCCTTCCACCTGGCAGAGATGCGGAGAGGTTACGTGTGCAACAGTGGCGGCTATTTTTTTAAGAACAGCAAAATACTTGCTCTCTCAGTCCCGATTAAACATTCGCCGTTCACTCATATTGCAAATGTAAGCCACCGCTGCACTGATAAGGCTGCAACGAAACCGGTTTCTTTGGCTCTGCGTGACTGTTGAAAGATAGTAGTGGGATCAAGAGGGAGGGAAAGTTCACACCATTTGCGCTTTCCTGCCGGGTCTGCTCTATGTTAGTACTGCTTATAATTGTGGATCTTTACTGCTTCAGCAATTAATACAAACACTTAACGCTAAACTTAAACAAAAAAACATGTTCTTATTTTTTGATCAGAGTATTTTGGGACAATGGAAGGAGGAGACACGCCTAACCGACTAAGACATGAGCAACCTGTTTCTGTAGCTTTGCCCCGTCTCAAAAGACTCTGACCAAATATTAATTTGAAATACGTTGTCTCATTCGTGTAGCTACAATTTCAATTCTCATTCCGTCTTCACTGCACTACCAAGTCAGGCATGGTGTAAACATATAGCGTTTATCAACATCAGTAATCGCATTGATTTTGCTAATCAAGATTCAGCCTTCGTGGTCACCATGTTTTTTGTGGAAATAAAGTAAAAGGCCCTTCCAAAGCAATTGAAACAAAGTACATAGCATCTTGTTTGAAGTGAAAACTACTCTAGGAATGTCGTAAGAGGATTTCAATTTGTTACTGACTATAATTTCAGCGACAGTTGCAAAAAGCAGGCGAATTTCAGGGCAGCCATTTCAGATAGTAAAATTCTGGTTGAATTTATCCCTTTTCCTTCGCTTTTGTGCATACATTAAAAATACCTGCGAGGTCACAAAAGTACCCAGTTTTCTTAATTTTATTGCTATAGTTTTTAGGGATGCATCCCAAATGGCGGGTTCTTGCATGAATGTTTTAATGAACTATATTGTCTTTTCTGTCATCCACTCCATTTTCCTCTCTAGTAAATAATACATAATATAAGTAGCCAGTTGTCATCACTTGTCTGGCCAAAGATAGCCAAATGCAGTTGGAGTATAGTTTCTTTTAGCCAAGGGATATTGATCAACATGTTACATAAAACGTTTTAATATATTTTATTTTACACCACTTTATCTTCTTGGTCATATCGCGAAGGATCCGTTCGGTAAAATACTTCATTGACGGTGTGTGCCTAACCCTACACTTACGGCTTTCATCGCCCGTAGTCAGATGGCAGAGTACAGCAGACCTTAAGGCCTTCAGTCTAGCCACCACCACTATACGTAGTCAGTGGAGAAGCCAATCCTCGGCTTCATACCGTACTACTTTGCTCTGCGACAAGCAGATATCATTTAGGGTGCCATTCAGCATAGCTGCTTTAACCAGCAATCGCAATTACCTTGTGTTTAATTACTGTTTTAGACTGAATATGGAACTTTGCGTTGTGCTATTAAATATCCAATCCTTGGTGACTAAGGGAAACCAGGAAAAAAATCGCCAGATTGATCGGCGCAAGGGATTGCAACTCAGAACCTCCCAAATACTGGCCACAGACATTACCGCCTGAGCCATCTCGCTCGGTTAAGCAAGACTTGTTGGTCAGTAGAGATACTCCTTTACCTCCGACATGTTGAGCTCAACGCGTTTAATCAACATGATTCATTGATTGTTGAGGCAGTGGAGAGCCGGCTTAACTACATCATCAGTAGGTTTCAGAAAGTTTTCTCTCGGAGAATTTGTCACGGATTTAACGCTGCTTCATTGATTCAGTGAAAATAAATCGAAGCAGTGACTTTTGACTTAATGCATAGAATATTTTTCCTATGTTTTGATTCACATAATGAGCACTTTAGGGACAAGTAGACGCTTCTTGAGAACTGCGCATTCGTTGGGTGACTTATCCTCCGCTTCTCACAATTTTGAGCGACGAAGATGTGTGCTGGATTGGTGATATGGAAGTGTAGGAAGGTGAGATGTAGATGACACGGAAGGCTTGGAAGGTGAGATGTAGATGACACGGAAGTCTTGGAAGGTGAGACGTAGATGACACGGAAGTCTTGGAAGGTGAGACGTAGATGACACGGAAGTCTTGGAAGGTGAGATGTAGATGACACGGAAGTCTTGGAAGGTGAGACGTAGATGACACGGAAGTCTTGGAAGGTGAGACGTAGATGACACGGAAGTCTTGGAAGGTGAGATGTAGATGACACGGAAGTCTTGGAAGGTGAGATGTAGATGACACGGAAGTCTTACAAGGTGAGATGTAGATGACACGGAAGTCTTGGAAGGTGAGACGTAGATGACACGGAAGTCTTGCAAGGTGAGCTGTAGATGACACGGAAGTCTTGGAAGGTGAGTTGTGGATGACACGGAAGTCTTGCAGGGTGAGCTGTAGATGACACGGAAGTCTTGCAAGGTGAGCTGTAAATGACACGGGAGTCTTGCAGGGTGAGATGTAGATGACACGGAAGTCTTGGAAGGTGAGATGTAGATGACACGGAAGTCTTGGAAGGTGAAATGTTGATGACACGGAAGTCTTGGAAGGTGAGATATGGATGACACGGAAGACTTGAAAGGTGAGGTATGGATGACACGGAAGTCTTGCATGGTGAGAAGCAGTGTAGTAACTTGAAAAAACAATCGTGCACCCTTTCAGATCCTGGTTTAAAGTTGAACAGTATGAAGTGTGCTGCACACTTACAATTTGTTTAGAAAAAATCGAAATAATGCAACCTATTTTCAGACTATCAGATACTCTGTACCACCAATATAATAAAAGTTGTAATTAAAATAACTTACCTCATGACCTCGTCTGGCCAGTTCCCTCAGATACGGATCAAAAACCATGTGGTGGCTTTTGCCCACGTGTGGGAACACCCCTAAGATGCGTGCACCCCAAGAAGTCTGCACCAGCATGGCCGAAATCACCACAATTATCGGTCCCATCTCTAAAGAATAAGATTATATTCACAATTAGATGAAAATTAAAGTCATTGCGACTCTTAGCTGAGTTTTGGACCTGCACGAAACACATGCAAACTTCTAGCCATTAGCGGCGGTAGCTTCTGAAGTAATTACTGCATATGCTTGAATTTAACAGAAATGAAGACTTTGACTTGAAGAAGGTTTATGTGCAAAATTATTTTGCGGATGTTTTTTTGTTTTATAACTAATTGGCTCCTACAACGTCTTTTTTACAAACTTTGGATATCATTTGAATTGTGCCGTTTTGAAATGTGTCCGCTACTTGGTTTCCACTTTTATCATTTATTTAAGGGGCACTGGGAGTTAAATGTCAAATTTCTACACTTCAGTACAGGTTTTCTGAAAAATTTACCGTGATTGCATTGCTGTTATATTATTTAGAATGCCAAATTTCATTCAAATTAGATAAATACTTTACAATATCTACATTATTTCATACATTTTACTCCTATTATGTAAATATATTGCATAATAATAATAATAATAATAATTCACATGCTTCGAATTTAAGAAAATTGGTTTGCATCTTTGGAACTGGATTTTTGGACCACACGGTGATATTTCAATAACTTTAATTAATAAATTAAAATAATTATTTTAAAAGATTAGAAACTTTAATCTAAAATTAATCATTTTTTCATAATTTGTTTTAAATTACTTTGGGTCTTAGGATAATTTTGTCGCCTGTAATTTTACAATAGATATTTCTAAATAATCTGGTAACTTTAATTTTTATTTAAACAAAAATTAGGATGTATGGAACAGTTTGAAAGTGAAATTTTGAGAAAAGTGCTGTTTTATAAAATAGTATGCTAGGAAACAGCATGCCATCTTTAAATGTTAACAGTAAACGATGGTGTGCTGAAGAGCTCCAAGTGAGGGGGAGCCCAAAATGTTGATTTCTTGGATGCCCAAACCTTCCAACAATCCTATAAAAATCTATTTTCCATTTTTTGACGAACTGTAGTCAAAATTTAATTTCCTGTGACGCTTAAGGTATTTTCAGGATGTTTTCCTCATTTTAGTTGTTATGAATCTAAACACACAAACACAAGAGTTTAAGAGATCAAGCGTATAAGCAGTTCAACTCGTGGAGGTTTCAACTAAGCTGCATCAATATCATGTACAATTTTAAAGTTTATTGGTAAATACTGTGCTTAAAAGTTTAAGGATTCTTAAATTTAGCATTAAAGTTGAACTCTTTACTTTACTAGCTATATCACATTAGAACAGCATTTAAAAATTCCAGATATTTTAAGGTTGTCCATTCCTGAAATTTCAAATATATACTATTTCAGTCTGATTCATATGTATGTTTATTTGTTTGTTTATTTTACTGGCCTGAAATATTGCTCCACGAGAGGCATTTATTTTTCAAAAAGACAAATAGTTTATAATTAAACGCTTTAATGGAATATTCATGAATTATAGAGATACTTTTTTTTAACTGTCATGTTGGTTTGGGAGAGAATTCATATTAAATATGTCACTTCAATATCCTATTTAAAAATGTATACAGTATGAATTATCTCCTTTTTAAATTTAGTGTTCTTGAACCGGGCTCTAAGAGATTTGTCTTCTCAGGTTAAGGGAAATATCCATAAAACAAAACTCATCTATTTAACTTAGCATAACTCGGGACCTCTGGAATTTGAGACAGAAACCTACCTCCACGCAGCCAAGAACCGCCATGAGCGTTGATTGTTTAATAACATCACAAATAAGAATGATAAACAAAAAGACTATGCCAAGTTATTTATAAAGATGTATACAAAACCGAAGATTAGATCGCGTGGAACAATTTGAAAATGAGAATGTAACGACAAATTAAAACCCGAGAAGAGAAATGAAAAATTACAACGCCTAAAGAAATTCTTTCCGACCTTATGTGGTTTAATAAATTCGCCTTCGTCTTTTAATGCTGCCGTAAAATTAAGGTCTCCTTTGGATGCTTTTACTGTTGAATGCAGGCAACATTTACCCGTTTTTGCTACAATTTTACAGAAAATTAGATTTGTAGACAAACATGTATACCACTTAATAATACTAAGCTTCATATTTATGAATATTGGCAATTTTAGACCTTATTTCACAGATTAGCATCCTTAATGACTATAATGATAGCAAATTAGATGGTTTACATACATATAATGTTTAATTTTTCTCTGGTTTTACTTTTTATTTTCCTCTAAAACTATGAATTGCTTATCCAAGTTAGATTAGCGAAAGCTTTTTTACAAGTTTGTAAATCATATATATAAAATATGTCTCTGTTTAAAAAATCTGATGTGTTCCATTCACATGCCTTTCTCTATATCTCTGTAAATTATTAATGTTAATAAGCTTATCTCTTATTTATTCCATGCTAATCGAGAAAAATTAGCAGAAATATTCTTATTTCTTGCTTTATTGTAAGTAGAAGTGAAATAACGGAGTACCATAGGTTAAAGTGAAAGCCAAAAGCTGGTTGCTATGTGACTGATGTTCCTTTGTTTGTATGGACAGGCGTTGACAAATTCCTGAATGAGAAAAGTATAAGTTTTTCAAAGCTGAAACCATGAAAAAGGAATATCTCAAAAACGATCAACTCCACGAAAAAAATGTATATAAGATAAATTGTGTGTTTTAACGTGCTCTACATTCTTTGTGGGTTAAGTTTTTGTCCATATCTTACGGTTTAGTAGTTATGAAAAGTTCATCCAGAATAAAGTAGTCTTCAGAGGCTATTCCCAGAAAATTCAAAATATACATTTTATTTGTCAGGTAAATAACTTTAATATACGATATTTTAATCAAAATCATTAGAGCCATTTTTCAGAAAATCAAAATTTTCGAAAAAAGTTCCATGTAAAGGGTAGTTTGGAGTGGGGGGGGATTTTTCTCAAAAGCATCGTGTCGCATCCCTGGAGGATACCAATCTTAAGTACCAAGTTTGGTATTTTACCGACTTTTCGTTTTTAAGTTATCGTGTTCACAGGCACACGGACACACGGACACACACACACACACGGACCTTTTTCTTAAAATCCTTTTTTTGGATACAGGGGACCCTAAAGCATATATTTCCCGTGAAATCCCGGTTTCGAATTTTTTGGTGGAGTGCAATACCTTCTCTATAAACTATGTACATAGTGCGTATAGAGAAAGTAAAAATTTAAATTTAAATGTATTTGTTTTAAAAAATGTGTAATATTGAGAATTGATTAAAAAGTTAAGAGGAACATGTACACAGAATATGAAACCTCCATCCCCTGTTTGTAAACCAACAATTAATATTTGCAATACAGTACTCAATTTTTCAAAGCTGAGTGTATCTTCAACTTAAATTTGGCTATGGAAATATCTTGTCTGCGGTGCCACAAGTAGTAAACACTAACCAAAAAAAAAAAAAAAAAAAAGGAAATAGCAATTCCTATCGCTTCCTATTACGTCTTGTTGAGGCTGTTAAACGTGAAGTGATTACATTGCGTGAAAGTTTTTTGTTTTTTATTTATTTATTTATTTCACATTTATTATAATCACAAATGATTACTTTACGAGGAAAATGTAATTTTTAGTTTCTCTACCAAGTAATATGCAGTACATAGTGTGTAGAAAAAGATATTGCATCCAAAAAGTCGATACTGAGATTTCACCGAAGATATATTTTGACGGCCCCCGAATCTGAAAACAGCATTTAGGAAAAAATATTGAGTTTGTGCATGTGTGTAAACAGCATAACTCAAAAATGGAAAGTCCTTTAGATATCAACGTTTAGATCTCCCAAAGCTCTGGAACGGCTCTGAAGATTTTGATTCAAATACCGCATATTAAAGATGTTCACAAAAAAATAAAATGTATGTATTGAAATTGTTGAAAATAGCCTCTGAAGTCCTATTTATTCTGAATGACTTGCTTTAACTGGTAAACCGAAAGAGATAGACAAAAAATTACTGCACAAAAATATAGATCTGGTTAAAACATATAATTTATGTTATATATATTTTTTTAGTGCTAACCATTTTCGGAATATTCCTTGTTATTGGTTTTAAAAAACCCAATACTTAAGATTTTTCTCAAATGGGAAGTCGTTATTCACCTTTTCTCATCCTGGTCATGGAAAGAGAAGGGAATTTTAATTACATCACATAGCGGCTGGCTTTTAAAAAATTTGAATGTCGCTTTAGCCCAGAGTATTTACTTATTTCCATTATACTTCGAAAGTACTAGTAATAAAATAATTTCTGTTAGTGTTATCTTGATCAGCCTGAAGTAGAGAAGAATAAGCTTTTGTAAGAATAATTTTCTGTAGAATAGGCAGAGAAAGCCATCGGGTGCAACATATCAATATGTTTGTACTTTTAGTAGATATAATCAAAATAATGATTACATGCGAGAACGAGGTCATTTTTTTTTTTTTTTTTTTTTTGTACTTTTAGTAAATCACTAAAGTGACTTATCTGCTTAATTTGATGATAAATATTTACTTTCTCTACACGTACTATGTATATAGTATATAGAGAAGTATTGCATTCCGCCCAAAAATTCGATACCAGGATTTCACCGGAAATACCCGTCCTGTATTCAAATAAAGAGCATGATTAGAAAAAGGTTTCTCTATGTGTGTTTGTGTTTGTGTCTGTGTGTCTGTGAATATGATAACTCAAAAAGTAAAATACCAAATTTGATATTTAAATTTACTATCCTCCTGGGATGGAACACTAAGATTTAGAAAAATAACTCCAGCCCAAACTACACTTTATATGGGGGGAAAAAAATCGAAAATTTTTATTTTCTCAAAAATGGCCCTAACGATCTTGATTAAAATACCCTATATTAAAGATACTTTCATGGCAAATCAAATGTATATCTTGAATTTTCTGAAGATAGTCATTAAAGACCTCTTTATAATGGATGAATTTTACTGAATTTTATGTAACTGGTAAACCATAAAAGATAAACAAAAACTTACTACAAAAAATATAGATTTCTCTACACACAATTTATATCATATATATATATATATATAAGTTCGTGGAGTTGACCATTTCTGAGAAACCCCTGTTGTTTGTTTCAGATTTAAAATACTGAAAATTTTGTCACACGGAGATTTGTAAACTTCTGGTCATACATATAAACGGATTTCAATCATATGTCAACCATTTTTAGAAGATTTGACAATAGTTATAGCCCAGTGTATTTCCTTATTTCCCTCCACTTACAAGGAAGCAACTAATTGAGAAAAATTCTGCTAATGTTTATCTCGATTATCATAGAGTAGAAATAATAAGCTGTTTAACAATAATTTGTTGCAGGAATGTAGAGAAAATCATGTGAATGGAACGCATCACATTTTTAAGTTTGTAACCACTGCTGGCGGCGCCGTGAATGAGTGGTTAGATAGCTCGCCTCCCATCTAGGCGGCCTGGGTTCGATCCCAAGCGCCCGCATGTGGGATTTGTGGTGGACGAAGCGGTGTCTGGGCGGGTTCTTCTCCGGGTCCTCCGGTTTCCCTCGCCACTCATTCCACAAATTGTTCCATCATCACCTTTCCTATCATCCACTTCGCTTGCATTTCATATCATACACTTCCTCATGGTGATGCCTGGCTACGGGCCGACCATTCGTTCCATGTTCTCCATTCATTAGTTTCGAGCCGTTGGCTCCCCTACAGGCTTCTGACCCATAGGTATCCTCTTGTAAGTCCTAGGGGGAGAGAGGCTAATCCTAAATATGGGGCGGCTAAGCCGACTACGAAACGAAACCCACTGTTAATAGTGAACAGAAAAATGTTTGACAATAGGCTTTCTAGATCCCTAGTCGAATCGAAGCAGATATTATAAAAATAAAAAATTAATGTTGGAGAAAAAGCTATCAAGCTACTAATTTTGGAGCAGCATGTTTTAGAACTATCGATTAAGTTCGATTCGGAGAGGTGCATAAAGGTATCAGTGAGATCTATACTGGCTAAATAGTGCTTGCGTGTTATTATCAGGCATCTCACATGTTATCGTATAAGAACATTATAATAAGTTTATGGGCAAGGATTTTTTAAACTCCTTTCTTGTCAAGAAAATAGCGATTTCAATATAGAAATAAGAACGAAAAAAATCTGATGTTTTCCATTCAAATGACTTTTTCTACATCTCTGTAACAAATTATTGTTAATAAGCTTATTCTTCTATTTCATACCAAAACATTAGCAGAAACGTATTATTACTTAGTTAAAAGTAGAAGGGTAATAAGGTAATACGCTAACCTAAAACGATAGTCAAATCTTTTAAAAGCTGGATACCATGTGGAAGAAATCCGTTTCTTTACATTGCCAGGAGTTGACAAATGCCCGTATTAGATAAACTCCCGCTTAAGAATTTTAAAACTGAAACCAATAAAAAGGTATATCTCAAAAATGATCAACCCCACAAAAAGTATATGACATAAATTGTGCGTTTCGGCGAGATCTACACATTTTGTGTAGTAAATTTTGGCCTATCTCTTACTAGTTGTTCAAAATCCAACAAAAATAATCTAGACTGAACAGGTCTTCAGAGATTATTCTCAGAAAATTCAAGATATACATTTTATTTGTCATGTAAATATCTTTAGTATGCGGCATTTTAATCAAAATCGTTAGAGCCATTTTTGAAAAAATGAAATTTCGCAAATTGTTCCATGTAAAGGGTAGTTTGTGAAATCTCGTGATCGAATTTTTGAGTGGAATGCAATATCTTGACTATGCACTATGTACATAGTACGTGAAGAGAAACTAAAAACTGCCCTTCTAATAATACCAAAGGAAATAAGGGACGGGCTATATCATAACCCCATTGTATGAAAATGTGCATTTTCTACTTGTCTAGATGCTTTTCAGAGAAAGGAAACATTCAAAGTTGAAACGGAATTTATATTTTACGATTTTCAAAACAAGCCTCACAGGGCGCTCTACCAAGTGCTAATACTTTTAGGTGTACTTACCATTTTCCCTTAAATTCTGCTTACTCCATCCAAACATATGACAGAATATTTCAGGACGTCTTATAACAGAGGGCTGGTCGATTGCAAGCGACTTTGGATTTTACGTGTACGTTAGAGTACTGAGCGCGATGGCTTCGTGAAATCGTGTGAGGCTCTCATTCCGGAGTTTCCGGGCTTGACTCCAGTTGATATTGGGCTTCTCCGCGGTTTTACTGTGGTGTTTTTTGTTTTGTTTTTTGTTTTAATGTTGTGAATTATCTTATCCCCCATTCTCTGTCATTTCGTTTCTTTGTCATGTTTAAGGGTTGAAGGATCAGAATGAGTGGACGACGCGGGGAGGCTTATGGCGGACTTATTCTCCTGAGGTCCAGTTTGGGATGAATCCACAACGATACCTTGGGGAGAGGGCTTTATAGGGATAGTTCTGCCGGCTTGTCACCATGGGTCCCTCGCTTAATCTCTTCCCTAGAGTTCGATTTCGGGTTCCGAAGCGCATACAGTTACTAACACACAGAGCAGTCATTGGTAGTGTTTTTGTATAGAACAAATGTACACACGTTGAGGTTTAATCTGTTCTAAAAGCATCTCATTACATGTGTTGACATTATATACTTCATTCTAATTGATAAAGTAACACAACAAAAAGTATTTCATAATATGATTAGTAAATAAAAACACATTGTACTTTTACAAATTAAAGTATAAAGTTTGATACAAAACATTCAGGATATTAATGTGCAGAGCTTTTCATTCAGAATTCATTGCAGTGAATTACAAGATATATTTTTATTGTATCGAAAGAAAAGGCTCTCCCCTAGTCGCTCAAAATACGTTTGGATCATCCACAAATTTGTATATGTACCTTTCCTATTTTCGACATTTTTCAATGTGCGCTCTCTTTCAGTGTTTACTGGGTTATCTACTAGCAGGAACTGAAAGAGGCCCGGCAGTGAGCAATTCTAGATAGTGTAAAGGTTTTGAAATGGGCTGTAGAGACCACGCCTACTGCATCATGTCATAGTTATACCCTGTGTGGCACCAAACCTCAAGTCGGCAATTTCGTGACCTCGGGCGAGCTCTAGTGAGGAATCCCCAGCGAGACCTTAGGAAGAGGGTTTTGTGTAGATAGTTGCACTGGTTTGTCCTTCGCTTAACCACTCCCCCCTGAGGTTTAGTATACATAATAGGTCTCCTATGCCGAAGCCCTCCTTTGCATCTCATCTACTCTATTCTATGTTAGAGTAAGGCATTTTATTGGAAATAGATATTTTTATTTTTTGATCAAATGATTACAGTTTTTTAGTGTGTGTGTGTGTGTGTGAAAAAAGAAGCAACATGTATAAAACGAGATCTCGGAATGCTGTATAACACGAAAAGACAGTTCAATATATGGAATTGTCAGCTGCAGTTATTGTTGAAATTCTATTTTGCTAAATGAAATACAGATAGGCTCCTCAAGTTATTCCATCATAAATGAAAAGATGTTATGTTTCAAAATATTAATCTCCCCATATTTAGGATAATTCGCTAAGACTTTAAGTGAATTCTTTGCCTTTTAACAATATTGTATCCATTGCTTCTTACGTGCATTCGCAAAGCTCTGTAACAGTAGATAATATATAATTACGACAGTACCATTAACTTACGTTGCCACCACAGAGTTATAATCAGATAGCTAACAGGGATGCGCAGTACGTTACTGGATGGAGACAACATTGAAACCACGTGTTTTGTGGATAGAGTGAGCGGTATTTCAAAGAGTTTAGAGAATGCCGGTCCCCGTCCTAACAAGCCTCCGGAGCTGTATTGTCTATAAAAACAAAAGCCGGCACCCATGGCCGCACTCGTTGGTGCTTCGAGTCCCACCTTGGGCATGGGTGTGTGTGTGTGTGTTTGTAAATGTGTGTGTCAATAAAAACGGCAAAACAAATAGGACAACAAAGGAATTGTAGAAAAAGACTGAAAAAAGAGGAAGAAAAAACGAATATATAGCAAAATACTCAAAAAATTTTCTTATAAAGCGTTTTACCAAACAGTGTACACAAAGCCACAGATTAATTGTAATTCATGGTTTTAAGAAAGTTAAAACCGTAAAGTTATTGCGTTTATTTCCAACCTTAGTATTTTCGTCTGGTTTAATTACGGTTGGAATCGCTTACCCATTTGTACAGTCAAACTACCAATTTGCAGTGTCCTCCATATCCCCGTTTTTCATTCTCTTCTACAGTTTATGTGTTCAATCCTCATAATATTGATGGTCCGTACCATGCAGATAGAACATGCAGGGGCAAAACTAAGGATTCTAGTTGTATTAAAATTTAAAGCAACTTCCACTCCTTTCCTTTAAAATCAAAGTAGTATATTATTTAATAAATTACTCCGGTAGTTACAGCTAGCTTTAAATATTTCTCAAACTGAATTCCTTTAAAATAAATTGCAAAACTTCAATAGGCAATTCGGATTGAATGCGTTGAAACCATTAACATGTCCAAGTTTGAGAAATGTAAATGGCGTGTCATTTATGGATGCTCTTAACTACTGTAGTTATCAGCGTCCCATTCTAAATTGGGCGTGAAAAACCGCTTAATTTTGCTCAGAGGCTTCTCTATCAGGCTTGAGGTTCTTTTACGTGCCGTAAATCTACGATCAACGGCCTTGGTTCCCTTCCGAAGGAAGCCATGCTAAGGATTTTTACACTCGAAAAAATCCATCGTTCTCCGTCGGGTTTGAACCCGCGACTTTGGGTATATGAAGTTAGCATGGTAACCATTACACCACGGAGGGCGACACCAAGTTTGAAATCCACTAGGTTGCGAGGTTTTGACTTCTTCTTGGGATCTTTGGGATTTTAGCTTCACAGATCCCTCGACTATGCCTGTCGATGCTCTACTTATAAAAACATCCTTCGGCCACGCTTTGCGGCATAGGACCTTAAAATTTATAGCAGGCCAGTAACATACGAGGCCCTGATAGCAGAATAATATACAGGGTGTTAATGAACTACACCGAAATAATTTGCGAGATTGTGCACGTGACTGATAATAAGTAATTTGAGATCGGCGATGCATGGCCCCGGATAAGCTTAACACAGCTATATAGCGTTAAACGTATAGGTATCAGGTGCTGATAAGTCGGTGTTAAAGCAAAGCAGATTGAAAAAATGGTTTAGAATGTCTTTAAAACTGCTGCCCGAGTATCGAAATAAGATTTTTAGCAGCTCGTTACTAGCGTTCCTAAGATTTAATGTCACAAAAATCTGTAAAGTCTCGAACTAATCACTTGACAGTGTAACACTGAGCATTAAATAACTACGTTCTTGAGTTACGAGCCTACTCTGGAGACGTTTTTTAAACTGCTCTGATGGCTTAATGCGTAACGCAGGATGCTGCTAATCCACAGGCCATGAGTTCGATTCCTGTCATAGAGTAAATTTTTATTATTATTATTATTATTTTCATTCCAGACGAAGTACCGCGATACGTGGCGTACTGATACTTCAGAAACTTATAGCCGTTACTTCGAAATTTCAATAAACAGGCCATAAATCTCCTATCTCAAATTACTTATTTAAGTAATCTACATATTCTGTGAAAATATTTCGGTATAGTTCATTAACATCCTGTATACCAAATCCAGGTCACGTATGGAAGTAAGTGGATTAGGGTAATTATTAGCATTTTTAATGTATAACTTTCTCATAAATTCCTTGATTCCTTTTTCAGTATGCTATTTTCAAATCTGTACGTAATTAACCAGTAAAGCAAGAAAACATCAAGTGGACGTTCATGCAAGACTGCGAATGAAAAGATCCGCCCTCTTTCCGGAGTTTCTCTTTACAGCCAAAGTAGCAGCAATAATACACCATTTCACTTGTTTTTAATCTACATGAGACTAATAAAAACATTCATTATATACGCCGTTTCTACACCGATGTGCACAGAACCACAGTAGTTCAATGTAGGTACATAGTATTTGCGTAACCCACAAGTCACGTGACTTTCAGATTCGACGTTGACTCCCTGCGCAGTGAACCTTTTCGCTCTGTCTTATAACTCTATGGTTACCACTTATCTGTTGTTCTTTGAGTATTTATTTTCATTTCTTGCTTCATTGTCATATTTATCTGAATACGGAAGTTCTAATTACTAGAAGCATTAACTCTTGGATCGACAAAATAATGTAAAGCCATGTCTTGTACCAATAGTTCTAAACCAGACTTGGAGAAGAATACCTATGAAAGTTACTTTAGCCGCATAATACTGGATATCGATGTTCTCATGTCCGCGGTAGTACTTATTTTAAAAAAAAAAATATACTTTGGTGCACTTTAAATATCAATAATTAATACCAGACGTGATTTTGCCTCAAAATCCACAAATTCCTGTTATTGGCCCATAATAAGAGCAAACATTACTTTCAGTGCTACTAATATTAATATAATATCCCTAATAACTTGTGGTTATTATTTGTATTTAAAAATTAAAAATGTTAATTGTGCATATACATTAAGTACGATGCTGACTACCAGCGTCCAATACTGCTAGCAACCAGAAGTTAAGGAGCTAATGTAAGTGAAAGGGGAATAGCACCGACAGGTAACCAGTTGGTAGGACTGCTATTTTCAGGAGAAATAGTAGAATAGTGAACACGGTTGATATTATATCCTGGTTTTTGTTAGACTGAAAACAATTCACAAAGAATTAAATAATAAATTATGAATTTGATACCCACCTACGTCCTGCTTATATATCCAGATGTCAAGGTAAGATTTATTTTGCTTTATTTACTCCAGAAACGCTCCACTAGAATATAAGGAGCAAGCTCGCGGGTCAGTCAGTAAGTGAATGATAAGTAAAGTGAACTCTTCTTGATGCGGCATAATGCTGATTATTCAGTGTGTTCTCCGACGTGACGTGCATTGCGAAACCTTGGAGAGGTATTTTGTACGACTCCTTGTGAGTGAAGTGCATACTTCAGGCGTGTTACATTATGAGGCTTGGGCAAGAAAAAGCGTAATGACAGTGAAAAGTGAACCAAATCAAAATAGTGAAGTGACAGTGAAAAGTGAACCAAATCACAATAGTGAAGTGACAGTGAAAAGTGAACCAAATGACATAATGAAGTGTCAATGAAAAATAAACTAAATCACATAATGAAGTGACAGAGAAGACTAAACCAAATCACTTAATGAAGTGACAGAGCAGACTAAACTAAATCACATAATGAAGTCACAGAGAAGACTAAACTAAATCACATAATGAAGTGTCAATGAAAACTAAACTAATCACATAATGAAGTGGCAGAGAAGACTAAACTAAATCACATAATGAAGTGACAGAGAACACTAAACTAAATCATATAATGAAGTGACAGAGAAGACTTAACCAAATCACATAATGAAGTGACAAAGCAGACTAAACTAAATCATATAATGAAGTGACAGAGAAGACTAAACAAAATGATATAATGAAGTGACAGAGAAGACTTAACCAAATCACATAATGAAGTGACAGAGCAGACTAAACTGAATCATATAATGAAGTGACAGAGAAGACTAAACTAAATCACATAATGAAGTGTCAATGAAAATTAAACTAATCACATACTGAAGTGACAGAGAAGACTAAACTAAATCACATAATGAAGTGACAGAGAACACTAAACTAAATCATATAATGAAGTGACAGAGAAGACTTAACCAACTCACATAATGAAGTGACAGAGCAGACTAAACTAAATCATATAATGAAGTGACAGAGAAGACTAAACTAAATCATATAATGAAGTGACAGAGAAGACTAAACTAAATCATATAATGAAGTGACAGAGCAGACTAAACTAAATCATATAATGAAGTGACAGAGCAGACTAAACTAAATCATATAATGAAGTGACAGAGAAGACTAAACCAAATCACATAATGAAGTGACAGAGAAGACTAAACCAAATCATATAATGAAGTGACAGAGAAGACTAAACCAAATCACATAATGAAGTGACAGAGAAGAATAAACTAAATCATATATGAAGTGACAGAGAAGACTAAACCAAATCACATGATGAAGTGACAGAGCAGACTAAACTAAATCATATAATGAAGTGACAGAGCAGACTAAACTAAATCACATAATGAAGTGACAGAGAAGACTAAAACTAAATCACATAATGAAGTGTCAATGAAAACTAAACTAATCACATAATGAAGTGACAGTGGAAACTAAACCAAATCACATAATGTAGTACAGTGAAAGCTAAACTAAATCCCATTTAGTGAAGAAACAGTGACAACTGAACTAAATTACATTTAGTGAAGAGACAGTGACAACTGAACTAAATTACATTTAGTGAAGAAACAGTGACAACTGAACTAAATTACATTAGTGAAGAGACAGTGACAGCTGAACTAAATCCCATTTAGTGACGAGACAGTGACAGCTGAACTAAATCCCATTTAGTGAAGAGACAGTGACAGCTGAACTAAATCCCATTTAGTGACGAGACAGTGACAGCTGAACTAAATCCCATTTAGTGAAGAGACAGTGACAGTTGAACTAAATCCCATTTAGTGAAGAGACAGTGACAGCTGAACTACATTACATTAGTGAAGAGACAGTGACAGCTGAACTAAATCTCATTTAGTGAAGAGACAGTGACAGCTGAGCTACATTACTTTAGTGAAGAGACAATGACAGCTGAACTACATTACATTAGTGAAGAGACAGTGACAGCTGAACTAAATTACATTAGTGAAGAGACAGTGACAGCTGAACTACATTACATTAGTGAAGAGACAATGACAGCTGAACTAAATTACATTAGTGAAGAGACAATGACAGCTGAACTACATTACATTAGTGAAGAGACAGTGACAACTGAACTACATTACATTAGTGAAGAGACAATGACAGCTGAACTACATTTCATTAGTGAAGAGACAATGACAGCTGAACTAAATCCCATTTAGTGAAGAGACAGTGACAACTGAACTAAATTACATTAGTGAAGAGACAGTGACAGCTGAACTAAATTACATTAGTGAAGAGACAGTGACAACTGAACTAAATTACATTAGTGAAGAGACAGTGACAACTGAACTAAATTACATTAGTGAAGAGACAGTGACAACTGAACTAAATTACATTAGTGAAGAGACAATGACAACTGAACTAAATTACATTAGTGAAGAGACAGTGACAGCTGAACTAAATTACATTAGTGAACAGACAGTGACAACTAAACTAAATTACATTAGTGAAGAGACAATGACAACTGAACTAAATTACATTAGTGAAGAGACAATGACAACTGAACTAAATTACATTAGTGAAGAGACAATGACAGCTGAACTAAATTACATTAGTGAAGAGACAATGACAACTGAACTAAATTACATTAGTGAAGAGACAATGACAGCTGAACTAAATTACATTAGTGAAGAGACAATGACAGCTGAACTACATTACATTAGTGAAGAGACAGTGACAGCTGAACTACATTACATTAGTGAAGAGACAGTGACAGCTGAACTACATTACATTAGTGAAGAGACAATGACAGCTGAACTAAATCCCATTTAGTGAAGAGACAGTGACAACTGAACTAAATTACATTAGTGAAGAGACAGTGACAGCTGAACTAAATTACATTAGTGAAGAGACAGTGACAACTGAACTAAATTACATTAGTGAAGAGACAGTGACAACTGAACTAAATTACGTTTAGTGAAGAGACAGTGACAGCTGAACTACATTACATTTAGTGAAGAGACAATGACAACTGAACTAAATTACATTAGTGAAGAGACAATGACAGCTGAACTAAATTACATTAGTGAAGAGACAGTGACAGCTGAACTAAATTACATTAGTGAAGAGACAGTGACAACTGAACTAAATTACATTAGTGAAGAGACAGTGACAACTGAACTAAATTACATTAGTGAAGAGACAGTGACAGCTGAACTAAATTACATTAGTGAAGAGACAGTGACAACTGAACTAAATTACATTAGTGAAGAGACAATGACAACTGAACTAAATTACATTAGTGAAGAGACAGTGACAACTGAACTACATTACATTAGTGAAGAGACAATGACAGCTGAACTACATTACATTAGTGAAGAGACAGTGACAGCTGAACTACATTACATTAGTGAAGAGACAATGACAACTGAACTACATTACATTAGTGAAGAGACAGTGACAGCTGAACTACATTACATTAGTGAAGAGACAATGACAACTGAACTACATTACATTAGTGAAGAGACAATGACAACTGAACTACATTACATTAGTGAAGAGACAGTGACAGCTGAACTAAATTACATTAGTGAAGAGACAGTGACAACTGAACTAAATTACATTAGTGAAGAGACAGTGACAACTGAACTAAATTACATTAGTGAAGAGACAGTGACAACTGAACTAAATTACATTAGTGAAGAGACAGTGACAGCTGAACTAAATTACATTAGTGAAGAGACAATGACAGCTGAACTAAATTACATTAGTGAAGAGACAATGACAACTGAACTAAATTACATTAGTGAAGAGACAGTGACAACTGAACTAAATTACATTAGTGAAGAGACAATGACAACTGAACTATATTACTTTAGTGAAGAAACAGTGATAACTGAACTACATTACATTAGTGAAGAGACAGTGACAACTGAACTAAATTACATTAGTGAAGAGACAGTGACAACTGAACTAAATTACTTTAGTGAAGAAACAGTGATAACTGAACTACATTACATTAGTGAAGAAACAGTGACAACTGAACTAAATTACATTAGTGAAGAGACAGTGACAACTGAACTACATTACATTAGTGAAGAAACAGTGACAACTGAACTAAATTACATTAGTGAAGAAACAGTGACAACTGAACTAAATTACATTAGTGAAGAAACAGTGACAACTGAACTAAATTACATTAGTGAAGAGACAGTGACAACTGAACTAAATTACTTTAGTGAAGAAACAGTGACAACTGAACTAAATTACATTAGTGAAGAAACAGTGACAACTGAACTACATTACATTAGTGAAGAAACAGTGATAACTGAACTACATTACATTAGTGAAGAGACAGTGATAACTGAACTAAATTACATTAGTGAAGAGACAGTGACAACTGAACTATATTACTTTAGTGAAGAAACAGTGATAACTGAACTACATTACATTAGTGAAGAAACAGTGACAACTGAACTAAATTACTTTAGTGAAGAAACAGTGATAGTGAACTAAATCATATTATTGAAGTGAAAGTAAAAACTGAAAGCCAGTGTATCGAGCGTGGGGAAGAAGGGTTGCAAGAATGGAATAGAGCACTTATCCTTATCGTGTAAATATTTTATATGAGTTTTAAAGGGGGAAAAAAAGAAAATCGTGTGTTATCATTCGTATTACGCGATCATTCCTTAGCGAGACTAGTCGACTGAGATTAAAAGAAAAAGTTACTGTCGCAAGCGATGAGATTGAAAGGGTCTTCAATGTTCGTCTACGACTCGCTAACCAAAGAGACAAACCTAAAACTTGATCCAAAACAACGTTTCACTTTCTGGGGATAACATCTTAGGATTGTCGGCAATTTTAATCCACAAATGAAAACCATGGAGCAACACAACCAATAAGATTATGTTTTTAGCTACACAATACAAGATTATTCTTTTATCTGTATCATGCTAATCGAAATGAGCCCTAGCAAAAATAGACTCATTACTTGCTTCCTTCTAAAGAGAAGAGAATTAAGGGAATACATTAGGCTAAAGCGATAGTCAAATATTTTAAAATTTGTTCGATGTGTGGACAATTGAAGTAAACCAAAAGAGAGTTTAAACGAAAGATGACTTCCCGTTTGAGATAAGTAACTAGTTTGCAATTGAAACCAATAACATGGAATATCTTGGAAACGGCCAACTCGACAAAAAAGGTATGATATAGTGTGTTTTAACAAACTCTATATTTTCTACATTGTAAGTTTTTGTCTATCTCAGCAAAATTCATCCAGAATGAAAATCCAAGATTGAAATTTCATCAGTTCTCTTTTGGACTTGATATATATGAAAGAGCGGGATAATGGTAGATGACAAACGTGGTGCTTTTGTCCAGATTGAAAAACACATGCCGTTGCCTACAGCACTGCTTGTCTGATTTGGATAGAACGGAGTTTGTTTTGTAGAGCAGGAACTCATCAACAAACTAGGTCACATTGACATCTTGTCTCGCTGGAAGGTCCCCTACTTTGGTTTCTCTTTGCACTTCGTTAGAACTACGTTAGATGCTGTATAGCAACTCGACAACCCTTTCAGGGTTTGTGGTTAGCGTTTGACCTACCAGTTACTACAGTGTTTTATATATAGAGAAACGGATTTATGGTATATTTCTTTATAGTGTTTGTCATTATTAATCCAAAGTTGTGTTTTCGAAGATAACTCAATTGCACATATGTAGTGGTACAGTATTTTTACTTTCTCTATGCGTACTATGTACATAGTGTAGCGAGAAGGTATTGCATTGTACCCAACAATTCGATACCGAGATTTCACTGGAAATACATGTTTTGAGACCACCTGAATCCAAAAAAAAAGCATTTTAGGAAAATTTCCATGTGTGTGTGTCTGTGTGTCTGTGGGCAGCATAGCTCAAAAACGAAAAGACCGTTAAATACCAAACTTGGTATTTAAGTTCAGTATCTTCCAGGGATGCGACATGAAGTTTCTCAAGAAAATCCCCCACCCCCAACTACCCTTCACATGGAAAAGTTTTCGAAAATTTTGATTTTATAAAAAAATGACTCAAACGAGTTTGATTAAAATATCATATATTAAAGATATATACTTGACAAATAATATGTATATCTTGAATTTTCTGGGAATAGCCTCTGAAGACTGCTTTATTCCGGATGAATTTTACGGAATTTTGTGTAATTGGCAAACCGTAAGAGGTAGACAAAAACTTACCACAAAAAGTGTAGAACACATTAAAACACACAATTTATGTTGTATGCATTTTTTCGTGGAGTTGATAGTTTTTTAGATATTCCTTGTGTTTTGTTTCAGCCTTAAAAATCTTATATTTTTCTCATACAGGAATTTGTCAACTCCTGTCCATACAAACAAAGGAACATCAGTCACATAGTAACCATCTTTTGCTATCACTTTATCCTATGTTACTCCCTTATTTCGCTTCTACTTACAGGGAAGCATAACAAAAATTTGTTGCAGAGTTATACAGAAAGTCAAGTGAATGGATTACATCAGATTTTTTCAAAACATAGTGACTTTGAAGTTTAGGTTTAGGTACTTTGCGGTTAGAAACCAACCTTCACAGTTGCCAAGACTTCCACTTACTGGGGCGCAAATATAGACTTGCTAGCAGAGCCTTCGTGTCTCCAAAAAACAGAGATTTTATTACGTTGCCTCTCACCCCTAGTACAGGCTCGACTTTTGTTTGCTAATGGATATTTTCACAGTAGCAGAGGGGAACGGTCCCGTTTGAGGGCCATCATGTTTTGGAGAAAACTATAAGTATTAACGGCTGGTAAGTGTACATTTTGCGTGTTCACAAAATTTTGATTTAGATAGGCCTGAAAATTTGAGATACCATCTTTTGCATAGTAATTATGAGTTAGTGTAAACATATTGATATCAACAGAGCTGCTCCCATCAGTAGCAGCTATATAATAATAATAATAATAATAATAATAATAATAATAATAATAATCCTGACGAATGAAAAGCGCTTTTGTGAATATCTGTTCTTGGGTACATAATTAAGACGTTTTAGGTCAAGAACGAAACGAAAAAGAATTAATGAATTGTAGTTGAGCGTAAGGATATTAACCTTGCTCCGCTGACAAGTATGCTTTATCATATAATTTCCCTCCCCTAATGTACGTATTTAAAGAGCGGCATACGAATCTTGTACAAAGTAAGGTCAAGCGCTAAAAGTGATATAAAAACTTTCTTAATGCAGGTATATCATTTCGTCATCCTGAGACGTGAAGAGGGAAAATGCCACGTGTGTGTGTGTGGGGGGGGGTGGCAGCATAGCTCAAAAACGAAAAGTCTGTTAAATGCCAAACTTGCTATTTAGCATCATTATCTTCCTAGGATGTGACACGCAGATTTTCATGAAAACCCCCCACCCTAAACTACCCTCTACATGGAAAAATTTTCGAACGTTTGGATTTTCTCAAAAATAGCTTTAACGATTTTGATTAAAATATCGTTTATTAAAGATATTTACATGAAAAATTAAGTGTATATTATGAATTTCCTGGAAAAAGCCTCTGAAGACCCTTTTATACTGTATGTATTTTACTGAGTTTTGCATAACTAATAAACTCTTAAGAGATAGACAAAAGTTACTATATAAAAAAATGTAGATCTCGTTAAAACACATAATCTATGACATACATTTTTCTTGTTATTGGTTTTAATTTTCAACTATCTACGTTAACTTTTCTCAAACGGGAAGATACTTTCGTTTCGTCTCTCTTATTTGCTGGCCGTGCAAAACAACCGAACTTAAATTGTTTCACATAGCGATCAGCGTTTAAAATATTCGGTTATTGTTGTAGCCTAGTATATTCCCTTATTTCTCTTCTACTTAAAAAGAAACAAGTGATAGGGCCAACTCTGCTAATGTTTATCTTGATTAGCATGATGTAGATAAACGAATAATATTTTTTAAGAATAGTTTATATGTGGAACAGCTAGAGAAATTCTTGTGAATGGAACACATCAGACTCTTGTTTAGTGTGTTCTGGGTTATCATAATCGGGAATAATTACAAATATTATCGAAAGTTTTAAGATTGCTGATAACCTCATAAATGGTACGGGCGCCTGAAGAAATCTAAAAGCTCAAATTCTCGAGTGAAAAGAAACATCGATCTTCTCTATTTATTACAACTTCTAATAGCTTTTCATATGTCATTCACAACATTTATTTCACTAATGGGTTGTGCATTTTCACTATTTTTGTGCACAAAATCTTATGTGCTTCATTTTAATCCCCTTTTTATCTGTTCTGCAAACAAACTATTCTTAAAAATCATTACTTTTATTCACATCATGCTAATCGAGATAAATACAGGGTGAATTATTTAGAGTTGACACATTTATTTCATTAATTGTTTCAAAACGTGTTAAGCTAGCGACAATTTATTATACGTAAATTGTAGAGGAAATTTGGGAGATTATTTATCTCCATAGTAAATGTTGAAAATGTCCTCCATCCTGCATAAGGCACAACTCAACACGTCGTTCCATGTTACTGGCACTCGTTGGAGGACTCTGTTGTCAATAGCTTGAATCTCCTTTGTGATGTGCTTCAGATCGTCCAATGTCTGCGGACGTGTGGCGTAAACCGTATCTTTTAAGTAACCCCATAGAAAGAAGTCCGGCGACGTCAAATCCGGATATCTCGTTGGCCACAGGTCCCTGGTAATTATCCGGTCGTCAAAGAAACTTGCAATTAGGTTCATGGATTCATTTGATATATGGCATGTAGCGCAATCTTGCTGAAAATATCCTTGACTCAGCTCTATATCGTAGTGCATTTTCACGTTGACTACAAGAACAAAATGTCGAAACAGCTGGCAACAATGCAATTAGGAATAAAATATAAACATCTGCGTATTTAGTGACAAAGAATCGAAACTCCAGAATATTCTGCTTAATTTGGTGCTAAAATATGGTCATTGAATGAATTTCCAACGGAATAATTAAAGAAAGAAATGTGTCAGTTCTACATAAATCACTCTGCATATGGCTATAATTTAATTCTTTGTAAGTAAAAAAGAATATAAGTGAATAAGCTAGGCAGAAGTGATAGTCAAGCTTTTAAAAGTTGATCGCTCCGTCACTGACGTTCGGTTATCTTTCCATGATGAGGAGTAAAACAAAAGACATATGAAACGGATGAGGACTTCGAGTCTGAGAAAAGTTTAAGTATTTTAAAACTGAAACCAATAACAGGGAATGTCTCAAAAAAAAAAACAGTTTATGAATAATAGTGTGCTTTATCGAGATCTACATTTTTTAGTTTTAGTATGTTTCTCTTTTCTGTCTCTTGAGATTTATGAGTTATGCAAAGGTCATTCAAAGTGTAGAGGACTTCAGGAGCAATTCCGAAGAAATTCAGGATATTCAATTTATTTAGCATGTAAATATATTTATAATACGGCATTTTAATGAAAATCGTTAGAGCCATTTTTGAGAAAATCGAAAATTTCGAAAAATGTTCCATGTAAAAGGTAGTTTGGGGTGGAGTATTTTCCTGAAAATCTTCCTGCTGCATCCTTGGAAGATACGAATTAAAATACCTGATTTAATATTTAACGAACTTTTCGTTTTTGAATTATGTTCTTCATAGACGCATAAAAAAACTAATATTTTTACATTTTTTTTCATTTAGGGGTCCTCAAAACACATATATTTGGGAAATATTGGCATAGAATTTTTGGGTGCAATGCAATACCTTCTCTACCTACCATGATCATTGAATATATATGCTAGAGAAAATTATATTTGCATTATTTATGACTCAAACAGACTATGTACTTGTGGTCAGTGTTCCGAATTGAAGTTGGAGTTTTAGCCTTTTATTTTTTTAAATAAAATAAATTAAAGAATACTGGTGTGTTATGAAACTATTATAGGTCATAATATTCAAATACCAATTGCTGTATAAGCTAAAAAGAATTCGGTGATTAATGAAAATGGGATATTTGCCCAACAGCAATACTAAAACGGGACTAATTGGGTTGTTAAATAAGAGAGATTTTACGCTTAAACACGTTGACCTTCACACACTTAGCCATAACGCCCTGATTAAAGAATAGTTTTTCGAAACCACCCAGAAATCGTAACGAGAACACGCTGCACAATTGGTAAATTTTCTACCGACAGCTCCACGAGACGCTATTTATTAATCATTAACCCACTTTCTGTAAACACAGATTCCTCGGCAAAGAGTACCTACAAATCCCCCCCCCCAAATATTAAGATAAATACACATTACCTTCTCTACTGAATGTTCTACAAACAATTCCTGCAAAAGCTTAGTCTTTTATCTATTTCATCTTAATTGAGATTTTAGCAGAACTGACTTTATTATATATTTCGACGTATGCACAAAAAATACATATAAACTTAGTGCTAGTATTTTTATTTTCTCTAATAGGCATGTACAATATACATAATAAGATGGATTGTATTCCACCCGAAAATTTGATATTGAAATTTCACTGGAAATATATGTTTTGAGACCCTCTAAAGAAATATTTCAGTAGCAGTCCAATAATAAAACTTCTCTGAAATGATGAATGCTACAAAAATAGTGACTTAATATAGAATACTTGACAATGCAAACCAATAATAAAACATCTCTGAAATGGCGAATGCTACAAAATGAATACAAAGTGTGGATAAATAAGTTTTCAAGTTAACCAAATTCAATCAGAATGATAATAGGTTTTCAGCTATTTGAAAAAAAAAATAAATATACATGTTATCTGTTATTAAATGGCTTAAAAGTGTCGTATTTCGATCAAAATGGTTAGAGAAAATTGTTTGAGAAAATAAAAACTAACTAAAAATTGCCCATGTAAAGGACAGTTTGGGCTATGTTTTCTTGAAAATCTTTGTGTAGCATTCTTGAATGACGCCGATCTTAAATATATACAAAGTTTAACAAAATTTACATATTTGAATTATGTTGTTCACACACATACAAGCACATACACACATTGCTTGGAATTAATCATATCTACGGCTTGCATCGCATATGTTTTATACAAACTTCAGCTGAAGTAAAACAAAACAAACCAAAAAGAAATGGAATCTGAAGCCCTCCTGGTAACGAACATATTCTAGACGTTCTTGGGCTTCAAGCCAGGTAAGGTGATGAAGAGTCATCGACGTTTCGGAAGCGTGCATCTCTCCCATCATCACACCTAGCTGGAAGCCCGAGAACGTCTAGAATAACCAAAAAAGAAGTTTACATTTCATTATTACAAGGTTTTCGTAATTCTAGCATTCAGGCCTTTTAAATCCTATTTGATAGTTTAGTAACTTAGGAATGGAAAGTATGAGCTTTAATATAGGTTACGCGCGCGAGAGGTATTTCACAGATACAAAAGAATAACAGATCAATGAGTGTTTCCAAAATTACACCCGGCCACTAACTCAAATTTTCTCTTTGTAATTAATATAAGTGGCGGCGCCGAGGCCAAGGGGTTAGACCGCACGTTTCTCACCAAAGTTTCAGTCCAAGAGCATTGCACGTGGGATTTGTCGGGGACAAAGCTGCGTCCGTGCGGGTTTTTCTTGGGTTCTCTGGTTTCCCCTCCCATTTATTCCACTAATTGCTCCATCATCTTTCCTATTATCCATTTCGCCCCCATTTCCTACCATCTACTTTCTTCACTCTCATGCCGGTTATGCACCGATTTCTTGTTTCAGGTTTTTCATTTTATATCTGATTAAACATCGTTAGCTCTTCGATAGGCACCTGACCTTAGGCACCTGTAATCCTAGAGGGTAAGTCCTTCCAGCCGGTATCAACTCTCTATGTGATTGGTCTGAGAAACAAACAGGAGCATAAGAACTAACCAATGAACGATGTTATAATTGTTGTGAAATGAAGGGGTGGGTTGTTGTGTATTTGATCTTCCAGTATTTATAATTACATCAATTAAATGCATTGGTATCTTGTATTATTCATTAAATATCAAACTTGGTATTTAAGCTCAGTTCTTCAAGGGTTGCTACACGATTTCCAAGGAAATATATCAACGCCAAATTACCCTCCACATGGAAAACTTTGAAGCTTTTTTATCTCAGGAATGCTAACGATGTTGATTAAAACACAACGTGCAAGACATTTTCATAACAAATAAAATTTATGTTTGAATTTTCTGAGAATAGCCACTGAAGCTTTCTCCATTTTGAATGACTTTGAGCAACTGGTAAACCTAAGAGATAGTCTATATATCTTACTACAAAAAATATAGTTCTCGTTAAACCACACAACTGAGGAGTAAATAATGATCTAGTGTT
The DNA here is from genome assembly GCA_030762935.1 of Hymenopus coronatus. Classification (NCBI taxonomy): domain Eukaryota; kingdom Metazoa; phylum Arthropoda; class Insecta; order Mantodea; family Hymenopodidae; genus Hymenopus; species Hymenopus coronatus. The sequence continues at coordinate 106,916,000 of CM060892.1, forward strand.
ATATTTTTATTTTTTTACAGGAGTGAAGATTTAAGCTCCTAGCCCTATAAAAAACAAGAGTCAAAGTCAAACTTGTTTCTTTTAGATGCATTGGATGTTCAAAAATGGCAGAATGTGTTTATTATTATCCAAGTGCCAGGCGCTCCCAAGTAGCTAGCTATTTGATCAGTTGTTAGATGCGACACACTGTTAAAAATAATTATGCGTTATGACTTATAAATAATTTAAATAAAATAATTAATTGAAATAAGTTAATATATAAAATAATAATGCTGTTATTATATATATTTTATATCATATAAAATGTTTGAAATAAATATTTATGGTAATTAAGGGCAATAAATAATGAAATATATTTTTAAAGTTTGAGAAAAATAAAAAAAAAAAAACTCTTGAAATTGAAAGGTATAGTTCTTTTTTTTTTTATTTTTAGTTAATTTATTTGTCATGTGTAAAATAATTTTGTATGGATGTATGAATTAAATTTGGAAATAAAGGAATAAGTATTTGGAATGCTTGCCCCGTTTTAGAAATTAAGCACCGGGGTATGCTATTGCAAATATTTATTTATTTATTTATTTATTTGTGTCGGTTATTGTTTTGCGTTTACAATCTTTGGTTAAAATGAATCTGAAATTTCTAGTACGAGGATATTCATTTTTAGTCTGTGATAGCGATTTTGCACTTATTCATAAGAGGAAACTTGTTTCACTTGCTGGGTATATGATTGGAGGTGTAGGACAGAATACCCCTTTTCCTTTTAAACAGACTTTGAGAAATGTTTACGTCCAAGCTTACTGCAGAAATGTAAAGCACAGTGCCCGAAAGCCGCTGCTGCCAAACTGGTGTTCAAATCCAAACAACTTTCATTGGCATTGAACCTGGGAACTGATTGCAATGTTTACCGCAAACAAAGTATAGCACGGAAATCATAGAAATTATCCCACTTCCATGGTTGGCGTGCAACTCCAAGCTGTCCGAAGAAACGAAGAGAGGTCTGAAGAGAGTGGTTCCCAACCTCGAAGATTAAGATATAAGTATTTCTATTAAGTGCTGACTGCTCAGCGGAGCAACCAGTGTTTAAAGTATGACAAAAAATTCAGTTCATTGTGATGCGCAGTATTTAATAAGTAACTAAGCATCTTTGTAAAGGAAAATATTAATATTCTCTAAGTCACTTTATATGTTAGCACCTCTGACTTGGAGTTAAACTTTGGACAAAAGTTTAATATTATAACTGTTTTATTTTATTTTACATAGTTCAAATACAGTGCATTTATTTAATGTTTACAATTAGAAATGTATCATATAATTGGGAACAAAATGAAGAAATGAAATTTATATTTTCAAGGGAATTACATTAAAACTCACTTTTCTGGAAAGTTTGAAAGTGGCACTTAAATTATTAATTACTTCAACTTCACTATGTTAAATACACTTAGAGATTTCCAAAATGTCCCTGTTATTGCTTAGAATTTTCAAAAGCTTTCTCTACACGTACTATGTACATAGGTAGTCTATAGAGAAAGTTTTGTAATGCACCCAAAAATTCGATACCGAGATTTCACCGGAAATACATGTTTTGGGTCCCGCTGAATAAAAAAAGAAAGCATTTTTACAAAAAGGTCCGTGTGTGTGTGTGTGTGTGTGTGTGTGTGTGTGCATGTGTGAGTGTCTGTGGATAGCATAGCTCAAAAACGAAAATACCGTTAAATACCAAACTTGGTATTTAAGTTTGGTATCTTCCAAGAATGCGACACGAAGATTTTTAAGCAAATCCCCCACCTCCAGCTACCCTTTACATGGAACTTTTTTTCGAAATTTTTGATTTTCTTAAAAATGGCTCTAACGATTTTGATTAAAATGTTAAATGTTAAAGATATTTGTCTACAAATAAAATGTATATCTTGAATTTTCTGGGAATAGCCTCTGAAGACTACTTTATTCTGGATGAATTTTACGGAATTTTGCATAACTGCTAAACCGTAAGATATGGACAAAAACTTAAAACACAAAAAACGCACAGCAATTTAAAACACACAATTTATGTTATGTATATTTTTTCGTTGTTGGTTTTTGGCATATTCCTTGTTTTTGGTTTCAGCTTTGAAAAAATGATACTTTTCTCATACAAATTCCTGTCCATACAAACAAAGGAACTTCAGTTAGATACCAACCAGCTTATGGTTATCAGTTTAGCCTATAGTACTCCCTTATTTCCCTTCTACTAACAAGGAAGCAAGTAATAAGACTATTTAAATAGAAGCATAAGCTTTTTAACAATAATTTGTTGCAGAGATTTAGAAAAAGTTATTTGAATGGAACACATCAGATTTTTCTCAAATGAAAAGACATAGCTTTTTGTTTTGTTTGTTTGTTTATTTGTTTCTTTCTATTTACTCCTGATCAAATAAAGAGAATGGAATTTCAAATAGTCTCATAGTGACTACCTCTTAAAATATTTGACTCGTGCTTAAGTATGCTGTAATCTCCGATTCCCATTGCACCTCAAGGAAATATGTAACAAAACCATTTCAATAATAGTTTAACATAAGAGTAGAAAGAAAAATAAGCTCTTTTAAGAACAATTTGTTCACAAAGAGTAAAGAAATTCATGTAACTGTATCGCCAAATTTTGTAATTCTTGTGCATCAGTTCGCAGAAATTTGTTTCACGTATGCTACATACGTAAATGGCCCATCTGTATTAATAACATGAATTTAAATGTACCAGGGTCATTAACTAAAAAGCAGGTTACGTTTAGCACACCTAAACCGCTTCAAGTCCTTTGTAAGTGTTTCGTAATCAAAAGTAACAAATATCCTGAAAAAAACCTGAATAACCTCATTTAGTTGTTTTAAACCTGCCACAACAAGATTTCTAAGGTTGCATAAATGAGGACGCATGGTATTTTTCTTACTTCCTCACTTGGATCATTTTACAAATGGAATACTGAGAAGCCTCAACGACAACCAAATATTGGCTACCATATTTGTGTATTACTCCCATCAAGTTTTGCTTCAAGACAGATGCGTGCTTAGTTAATGACATTTGTTCGTTTAACATGAATACGTCATGTGCAATGAGGGAGACGAACTTGAAATAGTTTATGTGTATCGCGGAGCAAAACCTGTTTGTAACGAAAGTGAAACTAGCCTGAAGATCTACCAGAACGCTGCATGCAATACTGGATTAAGTTTTTAGCTTTCAGAAGTTGAAATGGTTTTGCCGTAGTTATATTTGCAATTATTGGACATTATTACCATTGCACCCTTTTTTTATTTATTAGTCTGACTCATAACTTAGTTTGCCTAGTGACGCAGAATAATATATAATATATATATTATAGTGATTTTTACAAAAAGTGTTACAAATGAATAATTCAAAAAATACTTTACCATAGATATATAAAATTAAGCTATGAGAACAAAGTGTAATAGAGGCTATAAAAGACGTGCAACAGCAATAAAAGTTATAACAATAAAATAGAAAAAAACTACAAAAATAAAGCGATTTATAAACCATAATACATTTTACGTTCTGTTTAAACCATTCATATGGTTTCGAAAAATGGCTATGGAATGTTTTATGATGTTTTCTGTGATTGCTTGTTCCACACTTCTGTTAATTTTATACTCTGTCCTCCATTTCACAAACATATTTCTAATTGTTCCTCGAGATCCAAAAAAATAGGCCTATTATTGTTATTTTTCTTTAAAATATGGTATTGAGGGTTCATATATTTTCTGTTTTTCCAGATGAACTTCCTGAGGTTTGTCTTTATTCAGTTCAAAGCGGCTGGTTGGGTCTATTTTCTCTGCTTCTGATTTTCTTCTATTTATCGCAATGAGAGCCGCGCCGTGGCCGAGTGGTTAGACCACTCGCCTCTCACCTAGACGGCCCGGGTTCGATCCCAAGCGACCGCATGTGAGATTTGTGGTGGACAAAACGGCGCTGGGGCGGGTTTTCTCCGTGTTCTCCGGTTTCCCCCGCTATCGCATTCCACCGGTGCTCCATCTTCACTCATGTAGCATCAGTGTCACCGCCTGCGGTGCCATAAGTAGTTAAAGCGGGCGTTAAACACTACTAAAAAGAAGTATCGCAATGATGTCTATGAGTCGAGGCGTCGGCAGAGTTCTGCAATTACACGAGAACATAATTATGCCCATCCCTCTAGTTGCATATAATATTTAATTCGTGGTCATTTAAAATGCATGTATGATACAATCGCTGACCTATAAATAACCAGCATCATCCAATAAACATTTGATGTTCTGTGATTCAATAATATATTAATATTATTCCCTAGATCAAAGTAGTTTTGGTCTAGAAACAAACAAAATAATGTAACGGTGTTCATTTGTTTAGCCTAACAATAGAGGTTATTTCAGCTTCGGTGCGCGCCAAAGAGTAGTGAGTTACTCAGGCATGTGAGTAGTAAGCAATACATCTCATATTGAGGGAAAACTATTGTCAGGACTGAGGAAAAGACAGCAAATGCAATGTGCTATGACTTTCGCCCAGTAAGGTATTGGCTATTACGGCTCAGTCAGGCTCAGAAATTTCTTGTCAAGTATGCATGAGTACTTCGACTCAGACAAGCCTGGTATAACAGGAGATAACCCTTCATGCGTTATAAAAATTGCAGAACTCCACGGAGAAAATTCAAGCATGCCCTCAGTTAGTGACGTTATATGCGAGAGTGACCTTGATATATCTACAGCCCGTTTCGACATATTTAGCATTGCTCACTACCTGACCTTCTTCAGTTCTTGCTGGTAGGTAAACCAGCGAACACTGGCAGCGAGCGCAGATTGAAAAATGCTAAAAATACGAAAGGGCAGGCGTTCGGCATTGAACAAACTTGTAGTTGATTCAAACATATTTTGAGTGACAGGAGGAGAGTCTCTTTCGATACAGTAAATGTATCTTGTAACTCACTGCAATCAAATCTGAGTTAGTTTGGTTGATTTATGTTCATTGTCTTTTCAAAGCTCTGCACATTATTATCCTGATTTTTAGTATGTTTTATTTGTAAAAGTACAGTTTTTATTTACTAATCATATTATGAAATAACTATTTTATTGTGTCACTATATGGATTAGAACGATGCATGTATTGTCAATGCATGTAATGAGCTACTTTTGGAACTGATATTACCTCAACATGTGCATGTTCACGCTACAAACTCTCCTCACTACCCCCTGTTTTTACAACTGACTGCTCTGTGTGTACGTAACTGCATCTCCGAAATTGTATAAAAAAAATAATAATAAAAAAAAAGCTAGAATCAATTATTTTGGGATATTTTTCTACGTGTAGTAGTTGTGATGTTATAACCGTAACATTTCACCAAGCAGCAGACCCAATATGGCGTCAAAGGTTGCACTAGACCAGCGGCCGTCATTACGGAGCGGAATTACGTTAGGGCAGGCAACGACTGTGCGGACTACACGGGCAGGTAGACATGAAGCCAGCATTGCCGTCCTACTGAAAAGGTTAACATGTCGGCATCAAAGACTGCGATAAGACGTGTTTTACTCCACGCAAACTACACGTTTTTCTGTCATTTGTGAGTTCTACGTATTCATTGGCTGAAGTGACGCGCTCAATGTTGCTCTGCAAAACTTAGGCGACTTCCCAGAATAATCAGTGCGTCATCTGAGAGGTTTGTATTTATTAACAAAAATAAATCCAAATTTAACCTTTTTAGTAGCATGGCGATAACTCAAGTGCGATTGTCATTTCTTCAGTGGCGGTTCATGTGTGGAAGTCTAATATCTTGTAAATCAAGTCACAGAAACCAGCTCATATCAGATCATAACTTAAAATATATTCTTCGTTTGTGTGTGAATCAGAGCATTGTGCCTAATGTTGAAAACTATTGAAAGACAAAAGAATTAAAATATTTCGACGAAGAGTACAGGTTAACGGTAAATTTATACTCTGGATACATAATCAGTAATCCACTTTCACAAGCACAAAGGAATGATTTGTTTAAATACTTTCATCAGGATTTAATAATAATTTCTAAAACACAATAGAGAATGTTTTTCTGTAATCAGTTTTCAATGCTCTGATTGTGCAATTCGTTACGCGATAAATAGTAGTATTTTGTTTCTTGTGCAATGAAGTCCATTTCTGTTTACGGCTATTTTATATCAAAGTAACGCCCTCCTTTGTCTTTATATCCTGTACCTCTCACCAATCGTTTGAGATTCATAAAATACGCTCTGTATGTAATAGAGAATGTGTTGCTTAGACAGATGAGTCTCACCATTGCCTAACCCAAATCCCATGGATCTGCTGCGCCATCGTCAGTCGTGCTGAGTAAATAGTGCTTGCGCTTTACGTTGTCCTTGCTTCCGGGCAAACCTGCTCTGCGTGATTACGTCACAGAGAAGTTAGTAATAGTGACTGTACTAGACTCCTGACAGACTGATCCTGATAAAAAGTCGATCTTGTCTAAACCCTGGAGGTCAATTCGTCTTATAATTCCACTCTGTCTCCCACAAACAGCCGGTCCGCATGGCCGCGCCCGGTAAATTGCCTCTCTTTAGTGCTTCGAGGCGCAGTGGATCGTGGACTCAAGTCCCGTCTTGTGCATGGGTGTTTGTGTGTGTATTAGAAGCAAAAAGGTAAAATAGAAAAACAAAAAGAAATGTTGGGGAAAATTGAAAAAAATGCAGAAAAAAGGAATACAGCGCCGGAGTCCTGACATGCCTCCGGAACTGTGTTTTTATATTTAAAAAAAAAACATGGATAGCGGAAATAAAGAAGTGTGGCTAGTCAAACAACCGGTTAGCCGAGTCCGCACGCGTGTTACCCGCAGCAGGCTGTCAAGTACCTGTCGCTTAAGTGTGATGCGATTAAGCACCTTCTTACATATTTTACGGCTATAAAATCGAACTTTTACTCTTAGAACATACGTTCCTAGAGAAGTAATGCGTCAATTCATAAACGTCCCGTATAATGCACTTCACTATACAGCTGACATGTAAATAATTTACTTTAAAGAAAATAATTTAATATTAGGACAGGTAAATAAGGGTTCATAATTTCCAGTAATGAAATTTGTGTACTACCTTATTAAAAAAAATAAATAATAATTTATTAAAAAGTGACATAACAATTTATTTCGCCTGTTAAAAAGCTGCTTTGCAGTAGAGATTAATTAAAACCAGTAACTAGCGGCATGCTTTTTAATGAGTGTTGATGACTCATATCCTTGCAGGAAGTCTAAATATATTCCGTTCATAAGAAGACCAAAGGTTGTCCATTAATATCTCTTGACCTCCGTGTATGCTGTTATCAGGGTCCATGAACGGATTTCTTTCAATATGTCTTTATTATAAAACGTAAAATGGAGGAATAAACTGGAGATTCCAATTTTACAAAAGGGTAAGAAATGTACCGAATGGTACATTTATCTTTAAGGTACCGAATGACCTAGGTCCGCGGTAAAGTGTGATGCTTGTATTCGGGATGCCCTGGGTTCGATTCTTGTTGGATCGGCCACTCTGAACTTTGTTTTTCGCGAATTACCAAGGTCCGCAAGCGAGTGCTGCGATATTTTCTTGTCAGTATCAGAAAAGGGCCATTCTCCAAGGTCAGAACGGTCTGAGAATATGATGTAAAAATAATTAGTGAAGTAAAAATAATTAAGTGTAATCGTAATGAGGTAATTGTACATTTTATAGCAACTAAATGTTGAGTATTTTAATTTTGAACAAAGGAATTGGAAATGTTGATTATTGAAATTACCAACTTTAAATAAATGAACGAGATTAGTAGTTACAGATTTTGTAAACTATAAATTATAGAGTTTTTCTTGGATATTTACTCTGAACCTTTTTAAACTAATCATACATTTTGTTAAGGTAAAGTTATTTAAAAATCTAACTTTGAATACTGTTTCGTTTTGAATATAAAGTTGTTGAAAATATTAACTAAGAATTTGGAATATTTTAAATGTATGAATGAGATTTTAAAACTGTATGTGTATGAAGTTGATGGATATACCAGGTCTATAGTGCCATAATGTAGTTTGGAATTATTGGAAGCCAGCAGTTCAATTTAGTTAATTTAGTTTTTCATTTTATTTAATTGTATTCTAAATATTTCAATCAGTACGTTTATTTTGGCAACTATGTTCTGATTTAGGACACTGGGTGACAGGATAAAGGTGTCAGTTTTATGTACTAGGCACGTTTTTAAAGTAAGTACCGTTTTAATTTTTATCCGCTGCAACGCTCTAGTCGTGATTCTGAGTAGTCGCAATCACCTCCTCCATTCCGTAGGAAGCCAGACGCAGCCACGAGCGATCGCCATTTTGCATTTTCCTATTGTTAGAGCGTTTCGAAATGCTTAAGGCAATCGAACGATCCGCCGACTGTGAAATCAGGCCAGTGATTCGTTTTTTTGAATCCGAGAAATGTTACGCCAGGAAATATTCATCGCCAATTGTGTGAAGTGTATGGAGAAAAAATAAAGTCTGATAGGACGGTTGAGACAGTTTAACGACGAAAATGTGCATGATGAACCGCGAAGCGGCCGACCGTCTGTGATCACAGATGACTTGGTGCAAGCAGTGTAAGGAAAAATTCGCGAGGACAGACGTTTCACAATATCGTTGTTGTCTTTGTAGTTTCCATAAATTTCAAGGTCAGTCCTCTACAACATTGTGACAGAACGCTTAGGATTTCGGAAATTGTGCTCAAGATGGGTGCCAAAAAACTTACTGATGAACACAAGAACAAGCGATCCGCCGCTTCACTGAATTCTCTCACGCAATATGCCGAGGAAGGCGATGATTTGCTATCGCATGGGTGTCTCTCAACACTCCTGAGTCCACGCAACAATCCAAGGAGTGGAGACACTCGACTTCCCCTGTGAAGAAGAAAATCAAACAGGCAATATCCACTCGCAAAATCATGTGCACGGTTTTCTGGGACAGACAAGATGTTTTGCTGGTTGAATTCTTACCCAGGAATGAGACAGTCTATTGTGCGACACTACGAAGGCTCCGTCGTGCAATTCAGAACAAAAGACGTGGAATGCTTTCGCGTGGAATCATTTTGCTTCACGATAATGCCCGGCCGCACACAGGCAACCAAATTCAAGATCTGATCGCGTCATTTGGTTGGAAATAATTCAACCACCCTCCTTACAGTCCGGATTTGGCTCCAAAGGACTTTCATCTGAAGAAATTTCTTGGTGGAAAACATTTCAAGACGATGATGCTGTGAAACAAGAAGTGCAGACTTGGCTTTCATCACGGACGGGAACATTCTTTGACGAAGGTTTTCAAAAACTGGTTTCCCGTTACGACAAGTGCCTCAATAACGGCGATGACAATGTAAGGTATTGAATGATAATAAAGAATTTGGAAAATGAGGTTCTGGTATTGTTTAAAAAAATATCGGCACTTACTTTAAAAACGTGCCTCGTGTATATGTAATGCCTCTTTTCATCTCGCAGGATCAAGCAAATGGAGGACGTCGAAATCTCATACTGAGGACAATAGGGATCTGCTCACCGTCTGTGTCCTTCGCCACCCTAGTTCCCAGTGGTTCAGTAGTACAGTAGGTCCCCAATGAGCCACGGTATCTAATCTAATCTATAGATGGTTACTTATAGTGACGTAGTAAAACCTGAAGTTAATCTAATCTTTAGATGGCACTCGTAGTGAAACCTGGAGAGATTTTAGAGGAGACTGCTAAACATTGCGAATGTTTTCCACTAAGTTCACATAGGTAGGTGTGTTTGGTACCGCATCATGGTAAACAGTGGAAGAACTCGTCAAATTGCTGCATAATTACAAATATTCCAATTCACAATTATCTCTCTTACTACATATTCCGAACAATTAATCAGTTTCACACAGTTTTGCTATAAAAGAATGGTAATACATAATACGTCATTTTGAACGCATAACACGGATAACACATATTACCTAATAGAGACTATATTGAACTGAGGGCATTATGTTTTATTTAATGGAAGACTCTCAAATAACACACATACAAATAACTTAGGATACTTAAAGCCATCAAGCCCGTATTACGCTCCCAAAGATTTTGTAAAATGAATATATTTCATGCATGCTTGCTTGAATCATAGCATGCCAGAACACACAAAACATAAATAAACAAATAAATAAATAACAAATAAAAAAGTTATCATTACTTTTCAGGTTTTTTTAAAATTATTTTTTAGATTCAAGATACCTCAAAAAATATTTCCGGTGAAATCGCGACATTGAATTTTCCCTACATTACATGGTGATTAAGTACATACATAGACGTGGTAGAGCAAGTAAAATTAAGTCAGACATTCATTATTGATATTTTGAAAAAAAAAAAAAAAAAAAAAAAAAAGACTAGACCGCGGATAAGGTTTGTTGACGTTTGGTTTTTGAGGAATGGTACAAGTGAACGCCGAGCACCTGATTGTTGAAGAACGGGCGGCTGCGGCCTTGAGGAGGAGGACGATATCCAGTGAATGGATCTGTATTCATCACGTCCATTGTTGTGTCTCACCTCCTGTTGTTTCACCAATTCACCGTTATGTCAGTTACACTTATGTTTCAATGAAGAACTCTCAGGCGGTGGACTATCCACCGTTAAAAAATATATTTACCTGGATTTAACTTTGTGTATACACTCCAGGTGGCCTAACTGCCCGTATTTGATGTGTGTAAAAATCCCTTGGTACATTAAAAGAGTTGCACAACTCAACGGGAGTATTTCAAGATAATGCCCCTCATTCTTTGTAATAGACTTTCGAAATTTGTCACATTAAAGCCATACTTATTTAAAAATCTGATGTGTTCCACTCACATAACTTTCTCTTGTAGTTCCAAATAGAAGCTATTCTTAAAAAAGATGCATTTTTTATCTACATCATGCTAATCGAGATAAATATTAGCATAATTGATCTTATTACTTGCTTGCTTTTAAGTATAAGGGAAATAAGGGAGTGCATTGAGCTAAAGCGATAGTCAAATCCTATGTGAAACAATTGAGGTTCGGTTCGCTTTGCATGATCCCGTTTAAGATAAGGTAACTTAAAATAGAAATCAATAACAAGGAATATCAAAAAAACGGTCAACTCTACAAGAAAACATATAGGATATAAATTATGTGTCTTAACGAGATCTACATTTTTGTGTGGTAAGTTTTTGTCTATCTTTTACGTTTTAACTGCTATGAAAAATTCTGCAAAGCTCATCTTAGGAGGCTATTCCCAGAAAATTCAAAACATACATTTTATTTGCGATGTAAATATCTTTAATATACAGTATTTCAATAAAAATCGTTATAGAACTTTTAGAGAAAATGGAACTTTTCAAAAATGTTTCCATGCAAGGGGGGGGGGAGATTTTCTTGAAACTCTTGTGTGGTATCCTTGGACGAGACTAAACCTAAATACAAAGTTTGGTATATAACGGTCTTTTCGTTTTTGAGTTATGCTGTCCACAGACACACACGGACCTTTTTCTAAAAGTACTTTTTTCGGATTCAGGGACTTCAAAAGATATACTTCCGGTGAAATCTCAACATTGAATTTTTGGTTGGAATACAATACCTTTTCTATCCTCTATGTACATTGTGCTAGAGAAAGTAAAAGTAGCCATGGTACATTTCTAGAACATAACTACACATTCAATTCATTGACAATGAATGCTACACCTTGTGGAATATTCCATTCACACATAATATAATCTTTCATATGAAGCTTCTTTTCAACCTCTATCTCAAACATCTTCGTCAAAAAGGAATTTTGTAGATTTTTGAAGAAATACACCATCAAATATGGATGATGACATATTCCAGATACAATGTTCATTTTCTGACACTGTCATATACACAAACTACACGGTTAAAGAGCTGTTGAGAATAAACGATAACTTCTTTTAATTTAACTTTGATTTTGGTGTGCTTGGGTTTTTACCCATTTCTTTCAAAAATGTTTCCTTTGGAACTTTCGATAGCTGTAGGTCTAATCCCATAAATATGGTCACAATTTAATGTTTCATCTCATACAAATGCAGCTCCAACACCACTAGTTCATTCCGAGAGTTTAATAAAAAGATTTATTGTAGTAACAACGTAGTAAATTTTATTAAATCACAAAGATTTATGTGTTTTCTTGACACCCGTAATTTAATATGCTAAACATTATACTGTATTGATGCTCACGACTTCGTGTAATAATTTCCGAGGACATGTATAAAAAAATCTTATGTAATCCATTCACATGAGTTTCTCTATATCTCTGCAACAAATTTTTGTTAAAAAGTTTATGCTTCTATTTACTTCATGCTAAGTTAAAAAAATAGCAAAAATAGTCTTATTACTTGCTTCCCTGTAAGTAGAAGTGAAATAAGGGAGCAACATTGGTTAAAGTGATAGCAGAAGATGGTTGCTATGTGACTGAAGTTCCTTTGTTTGTATGGACAGGAGTTGACAAACTCCTGTATGAGAAAAGTATAAGTTTTTTAAGGCTGAAACAAAAAACAAGGAATATCTAAAAAACGATCAACTCCACGAAAAAATGTTTATAATATAAAATATGTGTTTTAATGTGCTCTACAATTTTTGTGTGTTAGGTTTTTATCTATCTCTTACGGTTTACCAGTTACACAAAATTCCGTAAAATTCATCCAGAATAAAGTAGTCTTCAGAGGCTATTCCCAGAAAATTCAAGATATGTATATATATATATATATATATATATAATTTGTAAAGTATATATATATATCTTTAATATATGATATTTTGATCAAAATCGTTAGTCATTTTTTAGAAAATCAAAATTTTCGAAAATTTTTCCATGTGAAGGGTAGTTGGGGGTGGGGGTATTTTCTTGAAAATCTTCGTGTCGCATCCTTGGAAGATACTGAACTTAAACACCAAGTTTGGTATTTAACGGTCTTTTCGTTTTTGAGCTATGCTGCCCACAGACACACAGACACACACATTCACACAGACAGATAGACACACACTCGGATTATTTTTCTAAAAATGCTTTTTTTTGGATTCAGGTGGTCTCAAAACATGTATTTCCAGTGAAATCTCGATATCGAATTTTTGGGTACAATGCAATACCTTCTCTATACACTATGTACATAGTACGTATAGAGAAAGTAAAACATACTGTCCATTATACTCGAACTCCGATGAGTTTGAACTCCACGAATTTCTTAGAATGAATGAGCAAATGTACTATAGATTTATCAGTCCGCGTTCCAGACCAATATGTGCCTATTCTCCTGACAGTAACAACTCCTTTTCCTTAAAGTAAACCACATAGTCATGTGTCAACGTGAATCCATTCCTCCCAAACTGGGTGTTCAGACCAGCCAGCCACATAAAATTGATGTCAACATCACAAATATTACTTACCTATAGCAACTTAGTTACATGTTCGACCAGAACATATGACTGTCCACTCCGGAGGTTTCTCTTTCTGTAAGACAGCACACGAATCGCTTTAGGGCTAAAATAATGTTCCTAATGAAACTCCTTTGACCTCTTCTTGTGTTACAATGTAGTAGTTGGATGCTATAATTGCACTGAATTCCACCTATTGCGTGTAAAATGCGATCGCACGTTGACGTCCGTATTATCAAACACATATTGAATAAATCATTCATTCTAGATAACTCTGAATTTATGGGAGGAATTAACATTAACAGCCTAGGAACCGGGAGTATACAAAGATCTTTGCTTTCTCCCCCACCCAGAAATAATAATACACAGAAATACATAGTAGATTCTAAAATTATATGCTATTTCTTTTATAAAAAGTATTACTTTCTCTACACATTCTATGTACATAGTGTATAGAGAAGGTAATGTATTCTACTAAAAAATTCAATACCGATATTTACCGAAAATACACGTTTTGACGACAAGTCCAAAAAAGTATTTTTAAAAAAAGGTTCGTGAGTTTGTGGACAGAATAGCTCAAACGCTAAAAGACGTTAAATACTAAACTTGATATTTAAGTCTATTATCTTCCAAGGATACGACACGAATATTTTCAAAAAGATCCCCACCCCAAACTACCCTTTACATAGAAACATTTTCGAAAATTTTGTTTTTCTTAAAATGGCTCTAACAATTTTGGTTAAAATACCTTACATTATACATATTTACATTACAAATAAAATGTGAATCTTGAATTACCCGGGAATAGCTCCTGAATATCTGTTCCTTCTGAATACATTTTTCTGAGTTTCGCATAAATAGTAAAGCGCAAGAAATAGACAAAAACTTACCACACAAAAAATATAGGTCGTTAAAGCACACAATTTATGTCATATCATTTTTTTTTTTTTTTGTTTTATTTTCTGCAGATTTTACCGTTTCTAAGATATTCCTTGTTATTGGTTTCACTTTTAAAATACTTATATCTTTCTCACACAGCGTCCGTTTTTCTTTTGTTCTACTCCTGCCCAAGCAAAGAAGCTAATTTCAATGACAATTGCATAACGTTAGTTTTTAAAATATTTGACTATCACTTTAGCATAGCCCATTCCTTTAGTTCTTTCTACTTATAAGGAACTAAGTAATAATTCTGCAATGCTTGTCTGGATTAGCATGCTATAGAAAGAAGAAGAATCTGTTGTAAGAAGTTTGTTTGTAGACCGGCTAGAGAAAGCCATGTGAGTGTAACACATAAGATTTTTTTACACAGTGACATATAATACATATGTAAATTTCAAGGTAAAAGAAAACAACAACAGAAATCCCTAATGTTTGCTCTCTCTGGCCCGTTTGTACAAAGTACATAGTGGATAGAGAAAGTAGGAATTGTAATCCACCCAAAAATTCGATTGCGAAATTTCACACGTGCTTTAAGATCTCCTGAATTCAAATAATGAAATTTTAGAAACATCTCCGTGGGTGTAGGTGTGAATGTGTGTGTGTGTGTGTGTGTGTGTGTTTTTTTTTTTTTTTTTTTTAAGTTTAATATCTTCCAAAGATACGATATGAAGATTTTCAAGAAAGCCCCCAACCCCAACTACCCTTCAATTAGAACATTTTTCGACAGTTTTGATTTTATCAAAAATGGGTCGAACGATTTTTATTAAAATGTTATATGCTTAAGATATTTTCATGACACACAAAATCTATATCTTGAATTTTCTGGGAATAGCCTCTTAAAACCTCTTCATTCGGGATGCCATTTCTATAGCTTTTGTATAACTGGTAAACCGTATGAGGTAGACAAAAACGTACTACACAAAGAATGTAGATTTCATTAAAACACACAATTTGTGTCATATTTATGGACTTAACCGTTTTCGAAATATTCCGAGTTATTGATTTCATTTTTAATGTACTTAAACTTTTATCAAACGGAGACATCTTTCTTTTCGTCTCTCTTATGTTTACTCCTATCAAGCAAAGAGAACGGAATTTCAATTGTTTCACTTAGCGACAGGCTTTTAAAACAGTTGACTATTCTCTTGTATCCTATTGTCTTACCTTATACCCCTTCTGGCAAAGTTTATCTACGTATATAAAAATAATCTTTTATTAAGAAAGTTTTTATGGAATAGTAAAGAAATTCATGTGAGTGGAACACATCAGATTTTTAACTCATACTCTTAAATTAAAAATCGAATGTGTTCATTTCACATTAATTTCTCTACCTAATTTGGAGCAAACTATTATTACAGAAGCTTATTATTCTACTTACTTTATCCTAAACGATTAGCATAAATGGTATTGTTACTTTTTTGTGCCTAAAAGTAAAACTGAAGTACACTGAGCTGAAGCTGGTAAAATCTCTAAAGTGCTGATTGCTGTATGATATTGAAAATCTGTTTACTTTGCATGGCCGGAAAAAAATGAATAATGTCTTCCCATTTAAGAAAAACATAACTACTAGACAATTTATATCAACCAAAAGGAATATTTTGGAAATGCTTAACTCCACAAAAAATTCTTAAGACATAAATTGTGTGTTATGGGAAAGTTTTCAGAATGAAGAGGACTTCTAGAGACTATTCCCCAAAAACTCAAGATATACATTTTCTTTGCTATAAAACTGTTTTAAACATAATATTTTAATCAAAATAGTTGGAGCCACTTTTCAGAAAACCAACACTTTCGAAAATGTTTTCATGTAAGGAGTAGTTTGGGTTGGGGGATTTTCTTGAAAATCTTCGTCTCGCATCCTTGAAAGATACCCACTAAACTTAAATAATAACGATTGGTGTTTAACCAACTTTTAGTTTTTGAGTTATGCTGTTCAAAGACACTTGGACACATGCGCACGCACAGACCTTTTCTTAATTTCTTTTTATTCAGGGATCCTAAAACATGTATTCCCAGCTAAGTCTTGGAATATAATCTTTGAGTGCAATACAATATCTTGTATATCTTCTTTGCACGTGGTAGAGAAAGTAAAAATCTGAAGTGTTTCATTCACAAGGCTTTCTCTATCTATTTTGCAAGAAGGTATTCTTATGAAAGCTTACCTTCCACAGTAATCAAGAAAACATTAATATAAATAATCTTATTATTTATTTCCTTATATGCACAAGTAAAATAAGGGAATACACCAGGCTAAAGTGATGGTCAAATCTTTTAAAAACTGCTTGATATGTGATTACTCTGAAATTCCATGCTTTTTTCCTGACCAGCAGAAATAAACATGCATTATGACATACCATTTGAGAAAAGTATATTAAAAAATTGAAACCAATAGCAAGGAACATCTCGGAAATGGTTAACTTCACAAAAGAAAATTGATATAAAGTGTGTTTCAACAAGATTTATGTTTTTTGTGTAGTAAGTTTAGGTCTATTTCGTACGTTTACCAGTTATGCAAAAGTCATTCAGAATAAAGAGGACTTAATAAGCTATTCCTTGAAAATCCAGGTTATAAATTTAATATGTTATGGAAATAACTTAAACATGTGCTATTTTAATCAAAATCTTTACAGCCATTTTTGAGAAAATCAAAATGTTCGAAACTTGCTGCACGTAAAGGATGATTTGGCTGGAAGGATTTTCCTGAAAATCTTCGTGTCGTATGCTTGAAATATGTTGAATTTAAATATCAAGTTTGCTATTTAACAGAATTTTATTTATTCAGTTATATAATTCAAATGCACACAAACATTACACATTTTGTAAAAATACTTTTCTGGATTCAGGGGAACTCAAAACATTTGTCCAGGGAAATACTGACATCGAACTACTGGGTCAAATATAATAATTAATAGTCAACAAAGTAAAAATTGTATCCGACAAGAAACCTAAAAATCTGAGTGTTCCTTTCACGTGACTTTCTCTAGCTTCTCCACAAACAACGTTTCTTACAAAAGACTATTGTCAAATCTTTTAAAATCCGTTCGCTACTGAAACAATTGAAATTTGGTTCTCCTTGCTTGCTATGAATAAACAAAAAAGAGACGAAAAGAAATGTTGACTGCCCGTTTAAGAAAAGTTCAAGTAAAACTGAAGTCAATAACTCAGAATAATCTCGAAAACGGTTAACTCTAAAAAAAAACATATTACGTAAATTGTGTGCTTTAACGAGATCTATATTTTTGTGTAGTAAGTTTTTGTCTACCTCTTACAGTTTTCCAGTTATACAAAAGTTACACAAAAGTCATCCAGAATGAAGAAGTTTTCAAAGGCTATTTCTAGAAAATTCAAAATATACATTTCGCGTATCTTAAGCATATGGCATTTTAATAAAATTCGTTAGAGAGCCATTTTTGAGAAAATACAATTTTCGAAATATGTTCCATATAAAGGTAATTAGAGGTGGAGGATTTTCTTGAAAATCTTCGTGTCGCATCGTTGGAAGATACTAAACTTAAACACCAAGTTTGCTTGTAAAAATGTTTTTATTTTAATTCAAATAGTCTCAAAACATGAATATCCGGTGAAATATCGGCATCGAATTTTCGAGTGGAATACAATTCCTTCTCTATCTACTATGTGCATTGTACACACGTGCTAGAGAAAGTAAAAATGGGTAACTAAACTTTAGAGGCAAATAATAGAAAGCCTGTTGAAAAACCAAGTAACTCGTTTCTTAGCCTAAATAGGCTATAACTTGAAGAGCTATGAGCTTTATTACTGGATACGGAAAATTCAAAAAAACATCTGAGAATAATGGGACTAAACCAAATGGAACCCATTTCTCGCCTGAGTCTACAAACCAACAAAAGGACGAAATAAATTCTACTAGAATAGGAACCTAAAGAATGGATAAAATACCAGATCCTATGAAATACAACTAACCAAGAATGTACACATTCATCCCTAGAAGGCAAAACAGGAAGCCTACGAAGTATTTTTAGGCTGAAGTGCTAAAGGGCTAAAGGGAAATTTGCTTCCAAACTCAGTCATGTGAAATAACACAGGTGTTTATTTTCTCTGCTATATACATAGTCAGTGGACCTAAAAATTAGATACCGAGATTTCAGTGGCATACACATTTTGAAAACCCCTGTGATGTGATAGTGTTTAACGCCCGCTTTAACTACTTATGGCACCGCAGGCGGTGACACTGATGATACATGAATGATGATGGAGCACCGGTGGAATGAGATGGCGGGGGAAACCGAAGTACCCGGAGAAAACCCGCCCTAGCGCCGCTTTGTCCACCACAAATTTGAAAACCCCTGAATTAAATAATCATTTTTAGAAAAAAGATCTGGGTGTTTGTGAACGCCACAGCTCAAAAATGAATATTCAGGTAAATATCAAACTTGCATTAAAGTTTACTATCTTCAAGAATTAGGACAGGAAGATTTTCAAGAAAATCCCCCACTCACAATGACACTTTGCATGGACGCTTTACGAAATGTTTTATTTTCTAAAAAAATCTCTGATGTTTTTGTTTAAAATATATCTTATTTACATAACAAATAAAATGTATTGCTGAATTATCTGAGAATTGGTTTTTAATTTTTTTTTTTTTTCACACAGCCCGTGTGTAGGACAGGGGTTGGATAGGTAGAGTCAGACTGGCCTACACACAGCTTGTGTGAAAAATAATTAAAAAAGTAATACCAACTGACCATAATAGTTGACTATACTACGAATCCTGGAACTTAAAAGCACTTACAACATTGTAAGTCGTCATTGGGGTAGGTCATATCAAAATAATTTGAGATCACCTCGTGGTTTATCAGAAAACATGCGAGACAGTTGAGAAATTCAATGCTATGCCGGCATGTTGCAATGGTAGCTCAGTGGTAGAGCAACCGGCTAGAGACCGGTAGATCCTTGGTTCAAATCTCGGCTATGACGTTGAATTTTTCAGTCTGACTCTACCTAACTAATTTCTGAGAATTGCTTGTAAAATCTCTTCATTCAGAAGGCATTTATATAATACTGTATAACTGGTAAACTTAAACAAAAACACGAAAACGTATTTGGAAAAGCCAGCATTCGGCGTCCACTTCTTAAACATTTACTATCACTAGTATCTTTGTATTTATAAAAATGTTTAATTCAGTTATTTCTGCAAATATTTATCTTGATTAAATTAAATTGGTTAGAACGTTAGAAGACGACATATGAATGTAACACATTGGAAGATTTATTACATTTTCTAGCACGTATCGTTGATAAATGTATTCCACCCAAAAATTCAATATTGAGATTTCACCAGAAATACATTTTATGAGATCTATTAATCTAAAAAAAAGCATTTTTGGAAACAGCCCTTGTGATGCCAGTGTGTCTTTGGGCAGCATAGTTCAGAAACGAAAAATCGGTTAAATACCAAACTTACTATTTAAGTTCAGTATCTTCCAAGGTTACGACACGAAGATTTTTAAGAAAATCTCTTGCATCCAACTACCGTTTACATGAAATATTTTTCGAACATTTTGATTTTTCTTAAAAATGGCTAACGATTTTGACTAAAATATTTTTAAGAAATATTTTTGACAAACGAGATACATATCCTGACTTTTCTGGGAATAGTCTGTGATGACTCTTTATTCTGGATGACTTTTGTATAACTCGTAAACCGTGAGATACAGACAAAATTTACTATACAAAACATTTATATTTCATTAAAGCACACAATTTACGTCATATACATTTTTTTTTTGGTAGAGTTAAACGTTTCCGAGATTCCTTGTTATTGATTTCAATTTTAAACTACTTAAACTTTTCTCAAGCGGGAGGTCAGATTTTGTTTATCAGGCATCCTCCGTGGTCTGGGGATAACATGCAAGCCTCTGATTCCCAAGGTTTCAGGTTCAATCCCGGCGGAGGGCCATGGATTTTTTCGGGCGTAAAAAGCCTTAGCACGACTTCCTTCGGAAGGGAAGTAAAGTCGTTGGTCCCATGTCGTAGATTTACGGCACGTAAAAGAACGTCAAGCCTGTTAAAGAGACCTGTCAACAAAATTAAGCGGTCTTTCAGGCCCAATTTAGGATGGTACGCTAAGATGCGCAGCGGTAAAAGAGCGTCATAAAACTCAAATTTAAATTTCGTTCCACCTCTTGTTTTATTCTTGGAATGTAAAAGAGAACCGAAGTTCAGTTGTTTTACATAGTGATAGGTTTTAAAAGATGTGACTATCGGTTTTTGTTGTTTTTGTAGCTTAACGTCCTTTAGCCTGAGTGGTCATATCGGACGATGAATGAAATTGGTGAAATGATGCTCAAATGATCTCGGGGTCCGTGGAGCTTAAAGTTACTCGACATTCGTCTTTTCAGAATAATGGAAAATGCCGAAAAAAAACCTTAACTAACCCTAAACGAGATTCGAACTCACGAACGCGAGTCAGACACGCTACCACCACGCTACCCGGGCGGGCTATGATTATGAAGATCTAATGCCACATAACGAGATGAAACAGGGATTTCAGCGATTATACTGAACGTACAAAACATCTTATGTGTTCCATTCACATGACTTTCTCTACATCGCTGCAACAAATTATTGTTAAAAAGCATATCCTTCTGCTACTTTGATAATCGAGATAGCCATTAGCAGGAATTCTCTTAATTACTTGCTCCCTTGTAAGTAGAAAGAAAATAAGGGAATACACTAGGTTAAAACGATAGTCAAATCCTTTAAAAGCTGGTTGCCATATGGTTGAAATCCTTTTCTATGCAGGGTCAGGAGTTTACAACGTTTCATGTGAGAAAAGTTTAAGTAGGTATTTTAAATCTGAAATAAATAACAAGGAATATCTCAGAAATGGTCAATGCCACGAAAAAAAACTTATATGACATAAATTATGTGTTTTAATGTGAACTACATTTTTTTGTTGTGAGTTTTTGTCTATCTCTTACGGTTTACCAGCTATGCAACATTCAGGAAAATTCATTCAGATTACAGAGGTCTTCAGAGGCTATTTCCAGAAAATTCAAGATATACATCTTATTTGCCATATAAATATCTTTAATATATGTTATTTTATTCAAAATGCCATTTTTGAGAAAATAGAAAAAAATTCTAAATTTCCATGTAAATACTAACTTTGGTATTTTACCGACTTTTCATTTTTGAGTTATCGTGTTCGCAGACACAGGGACACACACACGTAGACGTTTTTCTAACTTTTTTTTTTTTGTTAGAGACCCCAAAAGCCGGGTATCGAATTTTTGGGTGGAATGCAATTCCTTCTCTATACAATAAGTACACAGTAGGTGTAGAGAAAGTAAAAATGGTTCATTCCCGCACTATAATCACTGAATGATTCTACAAAAGATGGAATCGTTCTGGCATTGTAATTATCTGTCCGAACCTCCTCTCCCTCCCTTGCATACAATTTTTCATAGGTAATTAATAGAGCCTTCAAACTTGTGCTTGACATTACGTAATTATATATTGACCTTTGGCCTCAAAATAATGGCCATGTCAACAAGCATTCTTAAACTCAATTAAATTACCGAACAACTCTCAACACTCGTGAGTGTTACTGAAGCTAGTTTTACAAATAATCGTTTTTTGATATTTAATTTGACAAGGTGTCATTGTCATTTTATGCTATAGAATCGAACTGGGATTTTTTGTAGTAAAAAGATATCTAAAATAAAAATATCCGTGTCTCTGCTTGCCATAGGCAGAAGTTTCACACTAAAAAAGTTACCTACACATTGATGCTCTAATAATAACCAATTCCTTGCATATTTCAGCGTTTAAAAAGTACTAAACAAGAGAACCTAAAAATTGTGAAATATTTCTCCCTTAGGCTATTTTTAATTTCTCTACGCGTGCTATGTAGATAGTGTAAGGTAAAGGTATTGTATTTCACCCAAAAATTCGATACCCAGATTTCACGCGAATAAACGTTTTAAGACCCCATGAATACAAACAAGCATTTTAGAGAAAGGTCAGTGTGTGTATGTGTGTGCACAGCATACCTCAATGACGATAAGGTCCTACGGATGCGAGGAAGATTTTGAAGAAACTTTCCCACTCCTAACTACCCTATACATGGAAACACTTTCAAAAATGTTGATTTCATCAAAAATGACTCGAACGATTTTATTAAAATATTACATTTTAAAGTTATTTACATGACAAATAAAACATATATCTTGAATTTTCTGGGAATAGCCTCTGAAGACCTTTTCAGTCTGGTTGCATTTTGCATAATTGGTAAGCCATAAGAGTTAGACAAAAACGTATACACAAAAAAAAAATGTAGATCACACAATTTATGTTATACAATTTTTGTAGAATTAGCCGTTTCCGAGATATTCCTTGTCATTGGTTTCAATTTTAAATTATTTAAACTTTTCAGAAGTGGGAGATTATATTTTTTTCAATCTCTCTTTTGTTTACTCCTGGCCGGGCAAACCGAACCGAATTGCAATCATTTCACACAACGACCGACTTTTTAAAAGGTTTGACTATCACGTTAGCTCAGTGTATTACCGCATGCTCCTTCTACTTAGAAGGAACTAATATAATCATTTCTGCTAATGTTTATCTCGATTACCAGATGTAGATAAAGGAATAAACTTTTGTAAGAATAGTTTAGAGAAAAAGTCGTGAATGGAACAGGTCAGATTTATTTCTCTTTCTTTCTTTCTTTCTTTGAGGCACCCACAACTGGGAAAAAATGAAATGTAATTGCACCCGAATTTGTCTTCCCGTCATGAATCTTGGTTGCAAGCTCTCTTTAGTGCTGTTTTGCGCGCAGATACTTTTAACATCAATGCGGATAAAGGTTATTTTCGGTCCGACCGTTGGGAGTAACACAGATTTAAAGTCAGTCATTTTAAGTTCAAACTTTACAAACTTTTTCTGTCCTTTTTTTTTTTTTTTTGCCTAGTATATTCCCTTATTTCTCTTCTACTTATAAAGGAACTAAATAATAAGACCGTTTCTGTTAATGTTTATCTCGATTAGCATGAAGTAGATAGAAGAATAAGCTCATTAATAATAATTTCTTACAGAGATGTAGAGAAAGGCATGTAAATGGAGCACATCAGATTTTTTTTTCTGCTAGTCTTGCAAAGCAACCCGAGCTTCAATTGTTCACATAGTGACCAGCTTTTTAAGGATATGACTATCGTTTTAGCCATATTTCCCTTCTTCTTACAAGGAATCCAGTAGTAAGAACATTTCTGATAATGCGTATCTTGATTAGCATGGTGTAGGTAAAAGAATCTCTTTTGTAAGATTAGAGGCTAAGAGGGTTTATAACCCATCCTTAAACAAAGTGATAATTGTTGTACTTAGAGTTGTGGTGATCCTTTGTTTTATTAGAATCAAAACCAGATTTTATTTCCATTTCATTTACTGAAGCCAGATAAGCATTATGACTCATTGTCAATGAGTATCATTCCTGCGCACTAATCTAAGAAAGTACCTTTAATCAAGAGGACAGAAAATATCAAATAGGCCGAATCAAATTGCTTTACATTTACCGTTAAAGGACTTCTGAATAAGAATTAAGATATCAAACAATGAAGATAAATATCTCAATTAAATCTGAATAATCAACTATTTAAATATCCTGAATTGAAAACGCATCTTTATTTAATTAATACTTTCATAAGCACCTACAAAAAATATGGTATCCCCCTATTTAAAGGAATCCTGGACTCGCCATTAACAGTTAAATACGCTTAAATATTGAGAGATTTTTGTTTTATTTTTCGCATGATTTCAGTCCTAAGAAATTATTATATATATAAACAAATTACCTGTTTCTATATTCTATATAAAAGTTAAAACATATTTTAAAGCGTCGGTAAGAATATATTTTATTATTTTACCAATGAATTCCTTGTATGTTCGCCAAACTATTCTTAGAAGAGCCGGAGTCCTTTGGAGTGGAGAGAGAATTTATGCAGCATTTCAGAGCTTATACCATATAAATCTGATGAGTCAATTACCGCATTTTCATGAGGAATTGAATCGATTTGAGTACATGTATCGTATTGAATATTGCATGGAAACGCGAATTCAAATCGTATTGAATCTTGGAATCCAATCTAGATTGAGATCGGAATGAGATCGGATCGAAATATGTGGCATGAAAATACCTCCGTATTCAAATCGTTTTGAGTGCGGTAAAGAAACTCTTCTTCTGCTATACTCATTGTGCGTGGAGTCATTTGTTAATACATATTTTTAAATCTCTGTGGTATATTATAACTACCACTTTTAAGGTTTCTATAGTTTGAAAAGCATTCTCAACTATAATTATTTAACTTCAAAACTTGCAGATAATACACATATAATAAATATATGTTTAACAGGTTCGCCAACGTAAGTAAAAATTGACCAACATGAATGAATGAATAAAAATATTCTCAAAGCGTATGTATTATGAAACAATCTCATTTGAATTTAACATATAAAACGCGGATCGTATTTTGAGATGGAATTGGTCTCAGATTGATTTCGATTGCCCATGGAAACGTGGTGAATATTTGCAGATTCATCAATTTTTTTTTTTCATTTATATAGCCCCCTTTAACATCCAAGGTCATATCGGGGGCTTTTGCACTTGAAACAACTCATTGTCAGTAGGTTTAAATCAGTTTATTTTCTTAAAGCACACACACATGCATACTTCCAGACTTTGTAGGGGATAGGGAATAATTCTGGCTAAAGAAAACTTCCCCGCCCCAGCCGGGAATCAATCCCGGGACCTTCGGGTGAGAATTCAGCTCGCTGACCACTCGACCACGGAGGCAGTCTCATCAATTTTGTCATATACTAGTTTATATATATATATATATATATATATATATATATATATATAATGCACAATTACATTGATGAAGAACAACTGCATTTTATCAAACCCATTCCACAAGGAAAATCTCGCATATAAGCTATTAATTAGCACAGACTGTTCACTGAAGCTTGATCCCACAGTATTATTACAGCAAACACATGTACTCACCTTAATTTACGGGTCAGCCGGCTTCCTTGACACCGACGGCGCTCCAGTATCACACAGACACAAACCGCTGCCAAGTCATGTATTTTTAGCACGCTTGCTAGTCAATTGTTATGTTATGCATACGTAAAACTCCGCTAGTCATCGCTCACATCTAATGGAAACAAAACAAATGCGTGTTCAAGAACGTATTTTAACGAAGTTGCTGAACAGTGCCTGCTAGAGTGCAAAAAATGACGCAGTGGCGCAGTGGGAGGGAGGTCAGTAAATACTCGAATCATATGAGGTGCTGGCAACATATTATGTAAGCTCGTTGATAACCCCTCCTTCCCCCATATGGCTGAACATTCTGAGTGGTACAGAGTTATTGACGTTGAAGCCCCTGCTGATGTATTTCTTTGCGTAATAGTAGTAGTAATGGTAGTGGTAGCAGAAGTTTTATTTCTTGCTTCTCGGTATTGAAATTTAAGTTGTAGTAGCAGCAGCAGCAGCAGCAGCAGCAGCAGCGGCTGCGGTGGCAGTAGCAGTAGTCGTAGTGATGGTAGTGGTTGTAGTGTTTGTATCTCTTGCTTCTCTTGACATTTACAGTTATAGTAGTGGTAGCAGTAGCAGTAGTGATGGTAGAGGTAGTAATACTTTTATTTTTTGCCTCTCAGTATTGAAATTTACAGGTCTCTTATACATTACAAATATTTACAGATTTCTAGAAACTATACGTTTCTTTTCTTTAATATTTCTCTCGTCAGTCTTTGCAAGAAATATTTAACGAAAGGACAGTATTCATCGGCGGTAAATTTTTCCTATACCACCAGTTTCTGAATCTTAACAACAAATAATACAATGAGTAAGATTTTTGTGTGTGTGTGTGTGTGAGGGGGGGAGGAACAATCTCATATATATTCAACTGATTTTGATAATCATTTCATTATAGAAAGCACCTGTCCCTCTGGACAGACTTGGGCTGTAAAATAATTTATAAGAATTTCAATTACTAAAAATGACTGGGTATTAGAATGCGCACATGTTGGAGTCTTCTTGTAAACGAATTTTCATTCAGAATTCCATGGAGTAGAAAATAGTTGTCCATGAAAATTCATATAACATAAGACAAAACTGTGATATGTATACGGTCACGATTTACCAAAACAGAAGACAGAAGGGTCAGAAAAATAAAGGACAATCTGATCTGCTAATAACTATCACTATCACCACATTTAATATCCATTTGAGTCCATTCCATATGTGTGTATTTTTTGAGCAAACATACAGTTTTTAAACAGAACAATGCCCATTTACATCAACAAAATAAACGTAGAGTAAATTAGAATGCCAATACTCTTTGTCGTAGGATTCTAGAGTGAGTAGTTAACGAGAAATCTTATTTTGAAACTTTTACACACCGACACTTCTACAACCTGTGGTAGCACAAAGTAAAGAAAAACAACGCAATACACCACTTTACTTCTGACAAGTAAAAAGAAAATTGACTTTCAAAAGTTGTGCCCAAAATGACCACTGGCAGCTCAATGCTTCCAGTCTCTAATGAAGGACTGCTGCACACGTTCTGGCACTTCAGCAAAAATTTCAGAGCAGGCAGCAGTAATACGTAGCTTCATGTCATCTGGTGTAGTTGGTATGTACTTGAAGACGGTGTTTTTCAGCATTCCCCACACAATAAAGTCTAAAGGAGTCAAATCCCGATGGTACAGTCAAGGTACAATTCCTCTTGTCCAATCCAACGATTTGGAAACAATCCGTGAAGACAAGCTGTAGTAATTCGTGCACTTTGGGCTGGACAGCCATCATGTTATATCACAGATTCCTCCTAGTCTTCTAGCGTTGTGGAAAATGGTCTGTTAGGAGGCTGCGTTATTTGTGCAGGTTCAGTGCTCCTTCTATGATAAAAGAAGGTCCGCTATCCCACACCTCACGTTTAAACTCCTTGGGCGTTAACGTTCCATCTGACAAGCCAACAGGGATTGTCAACAGACCAATAGTGCATTGTGCTGTGTTTACCTGGCCATGAATAGTAAATGTTGCTTCATCACTTAACAAGATACATGATGAATCTAGAGTATCATGTCTTAATGCCCGTGTATAGAATCGTTTCATGCAGCTCTTTTGGAGAGAGATGTGATAGGGATGGGCCTAAGTTGATGGAGAATAAGTACCTATCTACACTTGCCTGACTCACCCACTTCCCATGTGTTGCGCGGGAACTGATTGACGAATCTACTGAACATCAGCCAAAACATTCATTTCTCCCTCTTTTCCAGTTACTTGTTTGTTTCTGTTACGTTTTCTAGATATTACACTACCACTTGAACTATTTGAAGAGGTTGATAAATAATTGCCGAAATCGTTGGCGTCTATTGGGGTATGTATCCCCACACACCGTACAAGAACTAACTGCATTCTTCCTACATTCTCCATACACCATGATCATGTTGGCTTTTTCTCCATTGGTAAATCCCATCTTTCACTCACATACTGCTTGAACTATCACAAGATGACTAGAAAGTCCCAATGCAACCAATGAACTGAAAACATAATTAGTAAACAGACATAACAACACGGTACCTGGCAACTGAGTAGGTTGAACGGAACTTTTTCAATATGGTGAAAAGTTGGTAAAAATCCAATTTTGGTTTTGACCAATAACATTTGGCCTTAAATGTGTCTATTTCAAGTTGAAAATACAATAATATGCACTAATAACTAAAAAAAAGTGAGTATAGTAATATGTTTCAAAATTTACAAAACAGGTCGAACACCGGGTGCTTCTACCTGCCCCGTCATCATCTGGACATGCCGTACCACCGATTATTTAAGCTGGGCCCTCCCCATTCTAAACCACAGACGAGATAGAACACCCGGCGGGGCTCCCCACACCCCACCAACAGCATATTTCCGGTCGTGAAAGAGACTGTTTGGTGACAGAGTGCAGCTTGACTCGGACCAAATGACTTGCAGTTTTTCTTTCCTTTATATATTCCTCGGAATTAGTATAAACAGTCCGTGAGAGTTGATAGATATTATTGGTTTAAAAATTTCTGCAGGAGACTATGACATTGTAATACTTACAAAAAACAGTTTTCAAAACTTTAAATTGTTCTACACAATGCAATTTTTGAAACAGAATCTTGAAAATGTTTATGCTTGAATAAAAATAGTACAAAGATAATTGATGAGATAATTTTTTTCTAATATCACCAGTGCTTGTGTAATTAAATAATAAACTTCATATTTCAATATAAAAAAATAATAAAATGACAATTAAATAATTTGTTTCTCCTAAACTAAAATTAAAGAAAACTGCTGCCGTGGAGAGAAGGAAGAAGCAGGAGGTCCAACTTATGTGTATGAAGGGTTTTAGACTGTTTGAAGGTATGTAACTTAGGGGAAAATCTTTTGTACTTTAAAACTTGATTCACTCGTTTACAGTATTTTTTTTCTCAATATTTTTTGTAATTCAAAATGTTCCACACGATGCAGGTTTTATTCAAGCTCTTTTAAAATTTTAGGACAGGTTCTTAACGAGCAAAAAAGGGTTTCTATTATATGATTTTTTTAAAATTCCTAATATTGTTTTAGATGTTGATTTTTAAAGTCAATTTTATCATAAAATTTCTTGAATTTTTGTCTCTTTCTTGCTTTAATATTTTTACCTCTAGAACTAATTGTGGTACAATAAATCCATATAATAATTCTGTTTCTGATACTTAAATGCATATTTTGAAAAATAAAAAAAATAAAAGTTTTCATCATTTTCATCATAAGGTGTGATTTGAATTTGGCGCCGGATTTTTAATTTAAAAATTATTAACTCAAAAAATACTTATGATACATAAACCAAATGTTAAAGCATGTAACTACTGTACAGCATAAGTGCATGTTCAAAATTTCAGCCTGATTAGTTAAAAACTTTTGATTTTAGGAATATCACAGATGCATTACCTTAAAATCTAGGCTAAAAGTACGAGTCCCTGATTACCAATAAATGCTCTGAAAACCGCACATCAATAGCATTTTCCATTTCCGAAATCTTTTTGGTGCTAGTTTTAGGTGATTCACTCTGAATACTTAAAACTTGGATTAGAAATGTGTTTTTCTTTAGTGAATTAAAGTTAATAAATCGGCAATAAATGCATAAGTGTATTCCTGTTATATAATAAAATAATAACAATAATAGAAGTAATAATAATAATAATAATACCCCTAGCACCTGTGGTACTTCAGACTTTACTTCTGACGCTGGTCCGAACATCTGAGAGCCTCCCTTCAGGGAGCTGTTGGGATTGGGCTGGACTCGGTGGGTGAAGTTTCTCGTATTATTTTATTATTATTATTATTATTATTATTATTTTACATAACGACGTAATATTTGGTAATATTTTATATCAGGATTCACATTATTTTGAGAGGATAGACATTTTGGTGTCCCGTGTTGAATCTAGGTCCGTCTGTGGTCTGTCGTGATAAAATCAGATTACGAAGCACTGGTTTACAGCGTAGTTTGGTGGACGAGTTGTTCATCGCCATCACTAGTTAGCTCCAGCACTGGTACGGGTCTTCGAGCCTGTTAGGGGCTTCTGCATGCCTATGGTATATCTGCCTGCGGCCTTTAGCATCATGCGGTTCCCTCATTTCATCCCTTCCTCCTGGAAAATGAAAGTCACAGTGGATTGGATCCATGTAGGCCACAGTGTGCAGGTCACCCTCAGTTCAGTTGTATAAATAATTTCTTACCTATTCTTAATATGCTTGCTACGCAACGCAGTGGAGCGGCTTAGGTAGATTATGCGCTACCACAATTGTTCGCCCCTCATTTCCTTTCATTTCGATCTCTGGTTGATTTGCAAGGCCAGGTGCGATGGACGGTGGTATGTGGTTGATATACTTTGAAAAGAGAATGTTTTCTTCATTTGCATCAAAATTTCTGCCAGAAAATGTTCGTGCGGTGGCACCCCATTCAAGGATGCTCAAATTGGAAGTATTAGGGACCCCGCTGCGCTAGACCTGTCATCAGATCTGACCGCCCTTCATGTTCTCCCACCTCTTCCCGAAATGTTAGTAGCCTCAAACGCAGGACAGAGTGCCTTATAGGATATGACAAATGTTGGCAAACCTAGACAGAGTGCCTAATAAAGCCACGTCATTGGATGGGTGAAATTTCGCCAAACCCAAGCAGAGTGATTGATGACGCCATATCATTGGATGGGCTAAATGTTAACAGCCTAATGAAGCCACATAAGATGGGCGAAACGTTAATAATCCCAAGCAAAGAACCTAATAAAGCCACAACATAGGATGGATGAAACGTTGATAAACCCCATTTTCTGGACGCACCGTACACCGGAAGAAGCAGACCTAGGAATTTGGGATGTTATTATATTTTATAACATATTGAAACTGATCCATATATTAGTAAGAATTGGTGTATGCTACATTATCAAAATTGCACTTAACAACCGTATATTGTAACATAGGTTTGTTTGTTTTAAACGAACATGAAAGAAATACTCATTTCATTTGCATTTGAGAAAAGCATAAAGACAATAACAATGATGCAGTCCTTAACGTTGTACTGTAAATATACGATACATCATTGACAAATACATATCTTCGAAAATCTCATATATTAGACACCTTTGGCAGGCTCAATCCTAACACAAACTTTTAGTTAATTTAACCTATAAACATTCAAATAACTTCAAATGTTATTGCACGAAAATACAACTTTATAGAACTTTAAAACTAAAGATCCTATCATTAAATGTTGATGTTATCCGTAAGGCAACAATGTCTTATAATGTTAAATTATCACAAATTTTCATATAAAAAAGCAACAGTATTAAACTGTCCAATCTGCAGAGACAATATGTGGTGTATTACATTCACATGAATTTTTCTACCCCTACCGTTTATTAGTGGCTATACAAACCACTCTTACGATAGCTTATTTTATTTATTTCACCTTATTGGAGATAAACCTTTGAAGAAATAGCTGTATAACACAGTTCATTATAGATACGAAGGGAACAGCCAAATATTTAAGAATTGGAGGCTATATGTTGACATTAAAATTCCATATAATAATCAATCCGTATAGTCCATATAAAGTTTCATGTAATTTATAGTACTGAAAATCAACAGAACTTTGAAAGAATTGAGTAATTCGAAGAATTAATGACAGATATCGCGAAAATGGTTTATTTCACAAAATGTTATATTGTTATACATTGTGTGTATTTTAACAAACTTGAATTTTTATGGTAAGTTTTCGTTTATCGCTTAAAATATTATTAATTATATACCATTATACAATATTATTTTCAAAAAAGAGGTTTTAATATGCTATCCCCACAAAATTAAAGATAAAAATTTTATTTGTAATGTGTTTAACTATATGGTATTTGAATTAAAATTTATGGGGAGCTATTTTTGAAGGAATCAAAAGTATCAAAAAATGTTCAATGTGAAGAAAGATAGGGGGATTTTCTTGAAAATGTTCGTGTGGCATCATTGGAAGATATTAAAAATAAATATTCGGTTTTATCTGACTTTTTGTTTTCGATATTGCTATTCACAGACATACACACACATAAAATCTGTTCAAAAATGCCATTTTTACTTTTACACGTACTAGTACCTACATAGTATATAGAGAAGGCATTGTATTACGCCCAAAATTCGATACAGAGATTTCACTGAAAACATATGTTTAGACACCCCCTGAATAAAAAAAAATCTGATGTGTTGCATTCACATGATTTTCTCTTCATCTCTGCAACAAATTATTGTTAAAAAGCTTATTCTTCTATTCACTTCATTCTAATCGAGAAACAATTAGCAGAAATAGTCTTATCACTTGTTTCTCTGTACAGTAAGTTTTTGTCTATCTCTTGCGGTTTACCAGTTATGCAAAACTCAATAAAAATCATCGAGACTAAAGAGGTCTTTAGAGGCTATTTCCATAAAATTCAAGATACACGTTTTATTTTTCATGTAAATATCTTGAATACAAAGATATTAATAAAAATCGCTAGAGCCATTTTTGAGAAATTCAAAAATTTCCAAACTTTTTCCATGTAAAGGGAGTTTGGGTTGGGGGGATTTTCTTGAAAAATCTTCGTGTCGCATTCTTGGAAGATACCAAACTTAAATACCAAGTTTGGTATTTAACGGTCTTTTCGTTTTTGAGATATGCTGTCCACAAACATACACACACGCACACCACGGACCTTTTTTCAAAAATGCTTTTTTTTGTTTTGTTTTAGGGGACCCAAAATATGTATTTCCGATGAAATCTCGGTGTTGAATTTATACACTATGTAGAGAAAGTAAAAGCATTTTTAGAAAAATTTCCGTGCGCGCGTGCGCGTGTGTGTGTATGCGAGGGCAGCTCAAAACCGAAAAGTCCTTTAATATCAAGCTTGGCATTTAGTTTCAATATCTTCCAAGGATGCGACACGGAGGTTTTCAAGAAAATCCCCCATCCCCCACTACCCTTTACATGGAACATTTTTGAAAATTTTGATTTTCCCAAAAATGATTTTAAACTTTTGATTAAAACACTGGATATGAAAGATATTTACATGACAAATAAACTGTATATCTTAAACTTTCTGGGAATAGCCTCCGAAGACCTCTTTATTCTGAATGCATGTTGCTGCATTTTGAATTACTGGTAAACCGTAAGAGATAGACAAAAACTTACTAGAGAAAAAATGTAACTCTCCTTAAAACGCACAATTTATGCGAAGCACATTGTTTTCGTGGAGTTTACCGTTTTCTAAATATTCCATATTATTGGTTTCAGTTTTAAAATACTTAAAACTTTTTCTCATACAGGAACTTCTGACAACTCCTGCCCACGCAAAGAAACGGATTTCAATCACATAACAACCAGCTTTTGAAACATTTGACTGTCGATTTAGCCTAAAGTATTCCCTTATTAGTATATTACCCTTCCACTTATAAGGAAGCAAGTAATAAGGTATTTCTGTTAATGTTTATCTCGATTAGCACGAAGTAGATAGAAGAATAAGCTTATTAATAATAATTTGTTACAGAGATATAGAGAAAGTCATGTGAATTGAACACATCAGGTTTTTTTTATTCAGGGTTTCTCAGAGCATGCATTTCCGGTGAAATCTCTGTATGGAAGTTTTGGTGGAATGCAATACCTTCTCTGCCGTCTATGCACCTGATAGAGAAAGTAATAGGAGATACTACTTGAAAGACGTATGTATATGTTTAAATATTGTCTTCACGCTTTCTGTAGGTGCATTAGTTCTTAGTGGCTGTCATATTTGAAGTAGATGATTTATGACACGCTTAACTATGTCTGCGATTGTGTTTTTCTTCTGGCACAAACAACGCACGTGGCAACGTTTTATCATCTTCTGGCAGGAATTGCTCAACGGTTTAAGCAGTGACTCATTGATCATTTGCATAATATTTAAGTTTTGCCTTAAAGATGGACTCTTACGTTGAAGTGTAATCTTTAGGGTTACCTTCAAAGCTTAAGATTGATCTCTTTTAAGTAATGCATAGAACTTGTCTAACAAGTTTTCACTGGGCTTCTAACAGCAAAGACTTGAAGAAAGACACCTGAGAGGTTGTGTGACATCATATTGTATTACGTATTATGTGCTAACGTTTCGTTGGCTTCATGTACATAATAAATGCAGAGGTTTCAGTTTGACAAAATCTGACGCGTCCTACACTCACGACTTTCTCTACCTGTTCTGCAAACAAACTAGTCTGCATGATTCCTCTTCATTCTTCATTATGCTAATCGAGATACACTTTTGCAGGAGTGTTATTACTTGATTCTTTGTAAATAGTAAGCAAATAAGGAAGTGCACTACAGATATATATATATATATATATATATATATATATATATATATATATATATATATATGTGTGTGTGTGTGTGTGTGTGTGTGTGTGTAGTAATTTACATATTACTAAATTATACAGAAAAGAAGGTAAACTGTTACAAAAACTGAAAAAATTCTGAAACAATGAAATCGTCACAGATGTGCAATAAGCTGGAGGAAATCGTAGGTCAGAAGTTTTCACCAAAACAAATATAAATCAGATCTAAAATATGAAGACAAAGCTAAAAAGTTTTATTTTTCCGTCCATATGACTTTCTCTAAATCTCTGTAACAAATTAATGTTAAGTACTTTGTAGTTCGATGTATTCCATGCTAATCGATATAAGCATGAGCAGAAATGATGTTAGTACTTACTTTCTTGTCGGTAGAAAGGAAAAAATCTGATGTGTTCCATTCACATGACTTTCTCTACATCTCGGTAACAAATTATTGTCAGAAAACTTACGCTTCTATTTACTTCATGCTAATCGATAAAAATTTAGCAGAAATAGTCTTATTATTTATTTCCTTGTAAGTAGAAGCAAAAAAATCTGATGTGTACCATTCACATGACTTTCTCTATATCCCTGCAACAAATTGTTCTTAAAAAACTTATACTTCTATTAACTTCATGCTAATCAGTAAAACATTAGCAGAAATAGCCATATCACTTGCTTCCTTCTAAGTAGAGGTGAAATAAGGGAGTACCATAGGTTAAAGTGATAATCAAAAGCTGGTTGCTATGTCACTGAAGTTCCTTTGTTTGTATGGACAGCAGTTGACAAATTCCTGTATGAGAAATGTATAAGTTTTTCATAGCAGAAACCAAAAATAAGGAATGTCACAAAAACGACGAACTCCACGAAAAAAATGTACAAAACATAAATTCTGTGTTTTAACGTGCTCTACATGTTTTGTTTAGTAAGTTTTTGTCCATCTCTTACGGTTTAGCAGTTATTCAAAATTTAGTAACATTCATCCAGAATAAACTACTCTTCAGAGGCTATTCCCAGAAAATTCAAGATATACATTTTATTTGTCAGGTAAATATCTTTAATATACGAAATTTTAATCAAAATCGTTAGAGCCATTTTTGAGAAAGTCAAAATTTTCGAAAAAAGTTCCATGTAAAGGGTAGTTGGGGTGGGGGGATTTTTCTCAAAAGCTTCGTGTCGCATCCCTGGAAGATACAAAACTTAAATACCAAGTTTGGTATTTTACCGACTTTTCGTTTTTGAGTTATCGTGTTCACAGACACACGGACACACACACGGACCTTTTTCCGAAAATGTTTTTTTTTAGATAAAGGGGAGCCTAAAACATATATTTCCGGTGAAATCTCCGTATCGAATTTTTTGGAGTGCAATACATTGTCTATACACAATGTACATAGTGCCTATAGAGAAAGTAATAAGGGAGTACCATAGGTTAAAGTGACTGTCAAAAGTTGGTTGCTATGTGGCTGAAGTTCTTTGTTTGTATGGACAGCAGTTGACACATTCCTGTATGAGAAAAGTATAAGTTTTTCAAAGCTGAAACCAAAAAAAAAGGAACATCTAAAACAAATTATCAACTCCACGAAAAAAACATGTATATGACATAAATGTTGTGTTTTAAAGTGCTCTACATTTGTTGTGTGGTAAGTTTTTGTCCATCTCTTACGGTTTAGCAGTTATACAAAATTCAGTAAAATTGACCCAGAATAAAGTAGTCTTGAGAAGCTACTCCCAGAAAATTCGAAATATAAATTTTATTTCTCAGGTAAATATCTTTAATATACGAAATTTTAATCAAAATCGTTAGAGCCATTTTTGAGAAAGTCAAAATTTTCGAAAAAAAGTTCCATGTAAAGGGTAGTTGGGGTGGGGGGATTTTTCTCAAAAGCTTCGTGTCGCATCCCTGGAAGCTACTAAACTTAAATACCAAGTTTGGTATTTTACCG
This sequence comes from Hymenopus coronatus, assembly GCA_030762935.1. NCBI lineage: Eukaryota > Metazoa > Arthropoda > Insecta > Mantodea > Hymenopodidae > Hymenopus > Hymenopus coronatus. Next base: position 106,952,207 of record CM060892.1, read on the forward strand.
ACTCTTCGTTTTTGAGTATTCGTGTTCACACACACGGACACACTGATACACGGACACACGGACACACACACACGGACCTTTTTCTGAAAATCATTTTTTTTTGGATACAGGGGACCCTAAAACATAAATTTCCGGTAAAATCTCGGTATCGAATTTTTTGGTGGACTGCAATACCTTCTCTATACACTATGTACATAGTGCGTACAGAGAAAGTAAAAAGGAATACACTAGGCTAAAGCAATAATCAAATATTTTAAAAGCTGTTTGCCATGTGGTAGAAATTTGTTTCTTTGCATGGCCAGAAGTTTACAAATTCCCGCATAAGGAAAGTTTCAAGTATTTTAAAAATGAAACGAATAACGCGGAATGTCTCGGAAACGGTCAACGCCACAAAGAAATGTATAATTAAATTGGTGTGTTTTACGAGATTTACGTTTTTGTGTAGTACGTTCCTGTTTATTGCTTTCGGCTTAGCAGTTATGCAAATTTCATCGAAATTCAGCCAGAATAAAGAGGTCTTCAGAAGCTATTCGCACAAAATTTAAGATATACATTTTATTTCCATGTAAGTATATTTAATATACGATATTTTAATCAAAATTGTTAGAGCCGTTTCTGAGAAAATCAAAATTTTCGATTTTTTTTTTCCATGTAAAGGGTAGTTTAGAGTGGGGGATTTTTCTCAAAATCTTCTCGCATCCCTGGTAGATGCTAAACTTAAATACAGAGTTTGGTATTTTACCGACTTTTCTTTTTTGAGTTCACCTGTTCACAAACACACGGAAACACACACACACACACACACACACACACACACACACACACACACACACATTTTCTAAAAATGTTTTCTTGGATAACAGAACCCTAAAACGTGTGATTATAGTGAAATCTCGGTATCGAATTTTTGGGTGGAGTGCAATACCTTCTATACCTATGAACCAAGTACTACATAAAGATGGTAAAAGAGCAAAGCAATGTACTCAGGTGCATTCGCCACATTTTTATGTTACTTTCTGGTATTTCATGACATCATGACATTTCATGAAATAATATTAAAAGATGTAAATTTTTAACAGGTTACCTATATAAACTACTTTTATTTTTATCAATTTCAGATAAATTACATTCATAAATATTCGCTGGCACTTTTTAGCATTCTTTAGCACCGTCGTTTTTTAGTCATTTAAAACGCACCAGTATAATGTGTAAGCAGTTTTTAAATTCATCTTTAATAGTAGCATTTGTGTTAGTTTTGTAGTGTATTATTTTTAAATGTGTTTTATGCGGTGTCCAAGCAAAACTGGCGTTTTCAGACTACCCATGAGCCTGAAATGGTTAAAAGTCTTAATTCATAGCAAAAAATGAAAATTAAAAACTTTAGTCCTGTCGTTCAGTCGTTTTCAAGTAAATAAAAATCTGATGTGTTCCATTCATAAGACTTTCTCTACATCTCAGTAGGTAATAAATTATTGTTAAAAAGTTTATTCTTATATCTACTTCATGCTAATCAACATAACATTAACAGAAATGTTTTCTTGTAAGTAGAAGGTAAATAATGGAATACACTAGGCTAAAACGACAGTCAAATGTTTTATAAGCTAGTTGCATGCGGATGAAATCCGTTTCTTTGCATTGCCAGGAGTTGACGATTTCCCGTATGTGAAAAGTTTAAGTATTTTAAAATTGAAACCAATAACAAGGAATATATCAAGAATGGTCAATTCCACGAAAAAAAAATGTATATGACATAAATTGAGTGTTTCGACGAGATCTACATATTTGTGTAGTAAGTTTTTGTCTATCTTTTATGATTTACTAGATCCAGCAAAATTCATCCAGAATAAAGGTCTTTAGAGGCTATTCCTAAAAATTGAAGATATACATTTTATTTTAATATACGGCATCTTAATCAAAATCGTGAGAGCCATTTTTGAGAAAATAAAAATTTTCGAGAAGTGTTCCATGTAAAGGGTAGTTCGGGGTGGGAAGAATTTCCCAAAATATTCATGTCGCAACCTTGGAAGATACCAAATGTACCTATGTACCAAGTTTGGTACTTGACCGGCTTCTCGTTTTTAAATTATCGTGTTCACAGACACACGGATCTTTTTCTAAAAAAAACATTGGTTACTGAGGACCCTAAAACATATATTTCCAGCGAGAAATATCGGTATCGGATATTGGGTGGAATGCAATACCTTCTCTGTACACTATGTACATAGTACGTGTAGAGAAAGTAAAAATAGGTTTAATCCACTTAAGATTAATAAGGTAGTATAAAATCCGGCGGGGAAATCGAAGAGAAGTATTTCCCATGAAGTTCCTGAAGCTTGAGGTACATTAACAGGTTTCAACAACATGTTTTCTGGATTCCAATATGGTTTTATCGCTTTTAGTGACAGTCAAAGTTAAATACATGTTAAATCAGCGCCTTTATTTTCTGCCGCAGTTCTGCAGTTACTTTTTAGGTAGCGAAGTTAAAAAACCCTTACCTCCGTTCGAAAATATTCAATTTTATTCTCCATTAGGAAATTCTTAACTCAACATGTCATATACGAGGTACGTCTAGAAAGTAAGTTCCGTTTCAATTTATCTCCGCTGCAGCGCTGCGATCGCAGTTCCGCACATGCGCAGTAGACGCTCTGTATCAAGGAGAAGAAACGTGCGCCATTTTGAGATCGCTGTCAGCCACTTCAGCTTTGTTGTGCTTGTTTACAAAGTCGGTGTTGATTGAAAATCTCGCCGCTTGTGAAATCAGATCTGTGATTCTCTTTCTGAATGCTAGGAAAGTGAAACCAATTGAAATTTAGAGGAAAATTTGCGAAGTTTACGGACAAAATGCGATGAGTGATTCAATGGTGAGAAGATGGGTCCGACAGTTCAATGAAGGGCGTAGTGAAGTGCACAATGAAGAACGAAGTGGGCGTCCATCTTTAGTTACAGAATAACTGGTTCACGCGATTGATGACAAGATCCAGGAAAATCGCAAGTTTACAATTAGTGCTCTCGCTATGGAATTTCCCCAAAGCTCACGATCACTAATTCATGAAATTGTTACCGAAAAACTTAAATTTCGTAAACTTTGCTCACGTTGGGTACCAAAGATTCTTACTGAGCAACAGGCGGCAAACTTCTATGAAGAAGGTATACAAAAACTTGTGGCACGCTATGACAAATGCCTGCAAAATTTCGGTAGTTATGTGGAAAAGTAGTTTAAGAGCTGTAGAATTTTGTGAAATAAGTAATTATTCTGTATCTGTGCACAATTTAATTTTATTACCAAAAGGAACTTACTTTCTGGACGTACCTCGTATTTTGATCAAAATAATGTGTATGAAATGTTAAGTCCGTATACGTCCAGCGACTGACTAGTTGTTTGCTAAAGTTAACACTTTCTATTTTAAATTGATGCAATCAGTTCGACAAACCAAATGCTATCCGGCTTTTACTTGGTTGCTGAATTATATACGAAGTTCGAGCTCTTTGACCTAAAATACTTGAATAGTATAAAGTATTGCAGATATGATGAATTTGTAATTCTAATTACATAAAATTTCACGAAAATGTATGTCACAACACATTTTATTTAACGTGTTTAGTATTTTAACGATTTTATGGTTTACAGGTTATAGACCATTCATTAAGGAAGAAGAGCACTTCAGAGACTATTTGCAGAAAATTCAAAATACACATTACATTTGTCATACAAATATCTTAAACATACGGAATTGTAATAAAACTTGTAGCCATTTTTGAAAATTGAAAGATAACCAGGAATTTCCCATGCAAATGCAGTTGGAGGAGAAGGGGCCTATTCTTCAAAATCTTCGTGTTATATTGCTGGAGGATACTGGATTTAAATACAAGTTTGGTGTATATCTGAGATTTCAATATTTTAGTTATGATGTTCACATGTTCGCACTGACATACACACATAACCTTTGCTAAAAATGCGTGTTTGTCCGATTCTCAAAAGTCTATTTCCGGTGAAATCTCGATATGGAACTTTTTATGGAACTTTTATTACTTTCTCCACTTATTATAAAAAGAAAAAAAATCTGATGTGTAACTTTTACATGATTTCTCCGCCTCTTCTGCAACATATTATTTTTACAAAGGTTATTCTTCTATGTGCCTCTGCTAATCAGAATAAACATTGGCAGTAAGGTTTTATTACACATTTTCTTGTAGATACAAAGGAATAAGGGCATAGACCGTTCTCTTTGCGTAACCAGGATTAAAAATCTGATATGTACCATTCACATGACTTTCTCTATATCCCTGCAACAAATTATTCTTAAAAAGCTTATACTTCTATTTACTTTATGCTAATCAGAAAAAATTAGCAGAAATAGTCTTATTACTTGCTTCCTTGTAAGCAGAAGCAAAATAAGGGACTACCATAGGTTAAAGTGATGGTCAAAAGCTGGTTGCTATGTCAATAAAGTTTCTTTGTCTATACGGATCAGAGTTGACAAGTTCCTGTATGAGAAAAATATAAGTTTTTCATAGCAGAAACCAAAAATAAGGAATGTCTCAAAAACGACGAACTCCACAAAAAAATGAATATAACATAAATTGTGTGTTTTAACGTGCTCTACGTTTTTTGTGTTGTAAGTTTTTGTCCATTTCTTACGGTTTAGCAGTAATTATTCAAAATTCCGTAAAATTCATCCAGAATAAACTACTCTTCAGAGGCTATTCCTAGAAATTTCAAGATATACATTTTATTTCTCAGGTAAATAAGTTTAATATACGAAATTTTAATCAAAATCGTTAGAGCCATTTTTGAGAAAATCAAAATTTTCGAAAAAGTTCTATGTAAAGGGTAGTTGGGGGCGGGGGGATTTTTTTCAAAATATTCGTGTCGCATCCCTGGAAGATACTTAACTTAAATACCAAGTTTGGTATTTTACCGACTTTTCGTTTTTGAGTTATCGTGTTCACAGACACACGGACACACTGACACACACTCACACATGGACTTTTTTGTGAAAATGCTTTTTTTGGATATTGGGGACCCTAAAACATACATTTCCGGTGAAATCACGGTATCAAATTTTTGGGTGGAGTGCAATACCTTCTCTATACACTATGTACATAGTGCGTATAGAGAAAGTAGAAAACGAATGACTTCCCCTTTGAGAAAGGTATGTTTGTAAATTTAAACTAATAACAGGGAATACTCCGGATTGGTTAATGCCACAAAAATATATTTGACATAAATTGTGTGCTTTAATGAGATCTGCATGTTTTATAGTTGGATTTTGTCTAGCTCTTACATTTTACCGGCCATGCAAAAGTTATTCGGATTGAAAGAGGACCCAGAGACTACTATAACTACAGAGAAAATTGGAAATAATTATTTCATTTATTATGAACATATGTTAAATATATGACATTTTAATACAGATCGTTAGCCACTTTATGTAAAATCCAAATCTTATTCAAAGTTCCGAATAAGGGTAGTTTGGGGCGGGGGATTTTCTTGAAAATTCAATTCTTAGTTTTTGACCGATGTTGTTCACATACGCGCGCGCACACACACACACACACACACACACACACACAGCAACACACACACACACACACAAACGTATGCACACACGGATATTTTACTGAAAATGTTTTTGTCGGTTCAGGGTGCCTCAAAGTATATATTTCCAGTGAAATCGAAATTTTGGACTGAATACTGCAAGGCTGTTAAAAAGAAGGAAATGTATTTACTATATGTAGTAGAGAAAGCAATAGATTTCTTATAAAGAATATGCTTAAACAATTTCGGGAAATTTCACCTACAAACTAGAATCAACTTTACAACACAAATGGCACCAACTTTATTATTGTCAGATGTTACCATTCTGTCATGCAAGACTATCTGCCAGCTGCTACAAACAGTAATCGTGTTTGCCCCGTTGAAAGTTCAGCAGAGATGTCATTGTAGGTCGAGGTCAATGGAACAGTTCGAGAAGTCTCGAACGAAAAGTACACAACCAAAAAGCGGTACATCTCTCTTCTGTTTTCATACACGCACTGGGTCTTAAACTAGATAGGTAGGTATCATTCGTGTTAAAATTATTACACAGCACATACTGCATGGGTTGTTGACCATGCATGCATATTTCAGATAGAAGTTAAAAGTAAAAAATAGAAACAATAGAGAAAATTAAATACAAATAAAAATATAGAGATAAATTGACTAACTGAACAAACTACTGTTTGACCTTGTTTCGCGCACTTTAGCCAGAAAATTGCCCATGTTTTGCCAGTTCCTCTAATCAACCAGTAGATCCCAACTTGCCAATCTCCTTCCAGTTTAATTGTTTGCTGATTCTCCCACTGTGCACATTCTGCCAACGTATGAATGAATAATGAATGAATACGTGTATTTATATATAACAATGTCATACATCGAATTTCAACAATCGCACGGGTCCACAGACCGTACGTGCTTTTGAAATACACACTAAAACAATGTCAAGATAACAACAAAGAATTGAAAGAGTAAACACGAAAATAAAAAGACAAAGATAATACACATTCAAAAGAAATATAAAACGACAATAAAGAATTAAGAGTAAACCCGAAAATAAAAATACAAAGATATTCAAATATAGCAATTTAAATTTACAGCATAGAGTACACCTTCATAAATGCACCCTCTTAATAGATAATTACACTTAAAAGAAATATATACACATAATATATACACATTATATAAATCCATAACACAACAGTGACCTAAGTATGACATAATATATACGTGTGTAAAACATTGTAGTCACTTTTGTTTAGTTGATCATATTCCTCCCCTCCGTGGTGTAATGGTTACCATGCTAACTTCATATACCCAAGGTTGCGGGTCCAAACCTGGCGGAGGACGATGGATTTTTTCGGGCGTAAAAATCCTTAGCATGGCTTCCTTCGGAAGGGAAGTAAAGCTGTGGGTCCCGTGTCGTAGATTTACGGCACGTAAAAGAACCTCAAGCCTGATAAGAGAGGCCTCTGAGCAAAATTAAGCGATCTTTCACGCTCAATATAGAATGGGACGCTGAGAACCAAAGCAGTTAAAGAGCGTCCATAAATAACAGGCCATTTCTATATTCCTCCCCCCACCCTTCTCTATTGGCAGCCTCCTCAGATCTCAGCTATCTTGGCTTAAGTATAAATTTACCTAGCCCGTCCATATTTGCCGTGCCTGCTAGTAGCGTCCAACATGCTTCTAGCCCTACATTCGCGGTGGTAAAGAATCGTGGTAAATATTTTTCCCGCCATTCCTCCGTACCCCTACATCTTGCCAAAATGTGAGTCCACGACTCTTCCTCCTCGCAAATGGAGCAGATTCTCGTACCATTCTCGTCAGAAATTTTCGTGCTCCTCCGTGCTCCTAGTCTAATCCACGCGAGCCCCTCTCTAATGAGTTTGGTACCTGTTTTGAAGTATTGCCCCATACCCCACTCCGATTTTAGCCCAGGCTGTACTTCTAATAAAATCTTCTCTGTGCATTGCGCAATTATTTGCTGTCTGTCAATAGCACAGAGGCGGTTCTTAATTTTTCTCCAAATACTCCGCCTGTTTGTCTGCCCCGCCATCCAAATATATCCCATACCAATGGTTTCCAACCCTTTCTTTAATTTTGATGCTCACGTCGAATTACCTTCCATTCGCAACTGTTCACGGTAGCAGTCTGCCCTAATAAGAGATTGGTTACCGTGAACGATTCTCACCCAATATTTAACTGCTCTGATTTTGCACTCTATCGTTTCACTATGTGCCCCAAATTCCCTCATTATTCCGCAGTTTGCCATAACCCTCCCTACACCCAGAATTCCTTTCAAAAATGGGGTCCTCACTTAGTCCAGATTCCCTGTTCGTTCCCACCCCCATATTTCTCCTCCATATGTCATCGTGGATCTAACTGTCGCTCCGTATGCAATTTCCATTAAGGTTATGGATATATTCGGAATTCTGCAGCGCATCCGGAGAGCTTCCGCCACATTCACCCTCGCCTTCTGTTTCGTGATGTCAATGTGTTTTGTCCATTTTCCGTTCATTGTAAATGTGAGTCCTAAGTACACAAAAGATTTAACATTGTCCAGTCAGTATCTGTCCTGCATATGTCCAAGTCTCCTCCCTGCTACAAACAGAACCATTTTTGAAAGTCACTGCCTTAGTCTTATTCATATTAACTGTAAGTAGCCATTCATCGCAATAATTCTTAAGTTTGTCCAGTCCTCGTTGCAATCCGTTAACTGTCGTAGAGCACTTAAAAATACAATTATATATGTTCTCTGACCTTTATTGTTGTTAATTTTGAAGTTTCTTGTAGCACTTGCACTGAATTTGGGAAGACTGATTTTAAGTTGCCTTTTGGTTTAGCAAGGGACACACACTTTCACTCAGCTCTTTCACTTCACTTTCCAGCGTCGACTTGGCGTTCTTCTGGACTTGAAATTCTCGGTGCAACGTGAAGATCCACTGTTGTAGGTTGCCCCGGTCTTTAAAAATAAGCGTCCGCTACTACTTGAAGTTCTCCTTGTCAGTGCAGCGTAGTAGCCGTGGTCGTCAAGGGTGCAGTGATGGTCAAATGAGTTGAAGTTTACGTTTTTTAAGTTTCCTTCTAATTCGTCTTTAGCCCCATGTTGGGCGCCAAAGTTTGCAAGTGTTATGTGTGGACTTTGTCCTGAATATTGTTTAAATGGTAATGACAAAGTAGCGTCGGCGTTATTGTGTGGGTCAGTTAGTCCGGTTAGGGTGGAACCTAGTGACATTTCCCTACCTTTTGATGTCTTTGCTGCTCCGGTGTTAGCTCAGGTTTTTCTTCTTCATCGGCGAACATGAATTCCTCGGTACTGGGCGCGGTACAGAAGGAAATACAAGAGGTAATAAGAAAATAGCAATAATCACTGGTTCGTAAATATTATTGAAGAAAATTGCATGGTATAATATTACACTGTATAAACCCTAACCGTTGACAACCAAGTGACACCTGCAAACATGTGGGTGATGATTATAAATCTGGGGAACGCAAAACCATGACTTTTTCGTTTCAACCGCGGTGAGCAATGTGGCGCGATTTTGCTTCAGCGACCGACATAGTGTCGCCCATGGTATCTGGCGAAGAACTGTCCAAAACGGTTGTAAATTTTAAACCTGAACATCCTTCTGTATGCATAGCGTCCCTTCTTTATATTGGTTGCATGTACTTATGCCTCTATTCCCCAAAGCCACTCAACGTTAAACAAATGACATGGGCAATCACCGTTTTAGAATGCTTCCTTTTGAAAGCTCCACTAACAATACTTCAAGGCCTCTTGCTAACGGAAATCTGTGCATTTACAGTTAAAACCACGTTTCAAACCTTGTCGTCTTAGCGTGTAAAAATATTAACAAAATACAAATATTGACAAATAAAATAATGGTTAAAGCAAAATTTATTCCCCTTACTATGGTTAATACTACATTACTATATACAAATGCTATCTATTTAATTAAGTATAATGATCACTATCGGTTCATTGCACAATACATCTTATTTTTACATATTATTGTTAGTTACATAATTTCGATGGTTTAAATGGATATAGAAGAGTTACTGTCTCAACTTAACACACAAAAAATGTAGAGCACGTTAAAACACACAATGTATGTTATATAAATGTTTTTCGTGGAGTTGATCATTTTTTAGATATTCCTTGTTTTTGGTTTCAGCTTTGAAAAACTTATACTTTTCTCATACGGGAATTTGCCAGCTCGTATCCATACAAATAAACGAACTTCAGTCACATAGCAACCAGCTTTTGGCTTTCACTTTAGCCTGTGGTACTCCCTTATTTCGCTTCTACCTACAATAAAGCAAGAAATAAGACTATTTCTGCTAATTTTTCTCGATTAGCATGAAATAAATAAAAGAATAAGCTTATTAACGATAATTTGTCACAGAGATATAGAGAAAGTCATGTGAATGGAACACATCAGACTTTTTTCACATAAAGGGCAGTTTGGCGTGGTGAATTTTTCTTTAAATCATTATTTCGCATCCTTGAAAATGCTGAACTTAAATATCAACTTTGGCTTTTAACGGCATTTTTGTTTTTGTGCTATGTTGTTCACAGACACATACACTCAGGAGTCCTCAAAGCATATATTTCCAGTGAAATCTCGGCATCAAATTATTGAGTGGACTACATTTTCTCAAGTCAAAGCCCTCGATATCACTCAAGAGGAGAAACGGGACTATAAAATGAAGAACAGTCGTGATGGAGATTTCCTAAAATATTCCAGGTTTTAGGCGAACCACGAAGTTGATAGTTTATACAATAAACATTGATTAAGTTTGTGGAAACAATTCAAATTTGGTTGATAACAATTTGTCCTTTTAGGTAGATTGTTGTTTACCAATATTACCATAGGTCCATAGGTTGACTACGGCACTTTGAATGGAAAGGGGCACCTGTTTGTCCTGTGTTGGAAAGGGGATATATCTTTCATTTATTTAGAAATTGATTTGATTATTCAGAGATATGTAAAACAAAGGACATAGAGTTTGGTTTAAATAACCAAAACTATAGAGTTTATTTTAAATGTACATCTTTTTCACACTTAAAAATGCAGGTTATATTCTAATACATTTTTATAGTTGATGTATTAGTTGCGGTTTTGTTTGCTGACTGATGGCGCGTACGGTAGCAGCAATTTAGCAGGCAGTCACTCCACTGAGCTCGGAACGAAACTGCTTCTACATAGCATTGCGCTACTATTGGTTACAAGGGAAACGCAACTGGACAAACACTATTGTACCGCCGCTGTATCTCCGGCCTTCACGTTTCGTGAGGGTAAAGAAAATGACCTTTAGCATTACTAGGACTGTGAATTTACAGAGTAAAGGAATTGCTTTTAATTCGTTTTAACAGATACATCGGCACTCTAATTTGATTTCCTTTGACGTTTTAATAAATATAGTTTACTGTTGTTTCTTAGAGCTTTGCTACACGCAAAACACAACGCGAAAGAAAAGATACGAAAATAAGACAAATTTTGCAGTGCTGGGTCGATCCACACAGCAAAGGGTGGAAGTTGACTACTAGTACCAGTTACATGCTTCCTCTCCTTTTGCGTGTTGTGAAATCTCTTGTAAGCGCGCCGATATCATGAGCACTTTCTAAAGTACTGCGAGTTTGTTCGATTTTTATAGGAGTTTGTTAACTGTCATCATTTAAATATTTCGTGTTCACCCAAAAGTGAATTTGAGTAGAAAACGTTAAGATTTTAAATCATCATTAGTGCCTAGGCAATGTGAAAATCGACTTAAAATGCATTTGTCTAATAATCCCCATCTAAGACGTTTCGGGAGCGTACATCTCTCCCTTCAGCCCCATACCGATCGAATCATTCAGCATCCTGAAGAATGGAGAGATGTACGCTCCCGAAACGTCGATGTCTTCACATCACGTCACCTGGTTTGAAGCCCGAGGACATCTAGAGCATAATATATTGATGTTAAAAGGAAATATTCTGAAAAACAAAATAATTTAAATATTTTTAAATTAAATCTTTTTTTTTGATTTTATAAAATTGTTCAGTGTTGTCCTCATAGAATAAAATCTTCAACTTCATCATACACTTGAGAATTGAACTAATATCGAGTCTTACCTTGGGCAAAGGTCGAATGGGTGGAAGATGAATTCCAGCCACCTCCACAACACCAGGTATCAATGGACGAGGTCTGCTGAAACTGAAATGCGTGTTGACTAAGATGAGGCTTGTGTTTCTTGCTATAACATCGACTGGGGGCAAGTCTTGGCCCAGATGTTTGCGAGCCATCTTAGTGGAAGGGGCGTCGAACCAAAACGGATAGTGAATAGCATGCATTACATAGCTCACAGTATTATACAGTCTCTCTGGGAATCCCATTACATCCGAGTGTGGCAAGAAGTTGACAGGAATGTATGAAGGATTATCCACGAGTCCCACACGAGCACTGGCCCATGGTGGCAACGTGCAGGAGCTGAGTAGAATGATGGGCGCTTTGTGAATGTGTGCAAAAGCCAGAAAACAGTCTGCGTTGAAGATTTCTGCAATGACGAGATCAAAGCTATACTGAGTTTTGTTTGAAAGTTGCTGAATTTGAGGAAGTTCTAGCACACGGTCGCAGGAGGTCGCTCCAAGAATGGCAAGAAACTTTGCACTGGCTAACTGTGTACCTTCCTCTTCATCCAAAGTCTGTAGATCGACCACATCAACAGACGGACGAGCTCTTGTCATGCCCACGTCAATGTCCGTATAATTTGGCACTGGATTTGACTGTGGAAAATTGCTGACAACTGTCACGCGATGCCCTCTTGAAGCTAGTTTCTGTAAATAAGGCTGCATCACATAAAAATGGCTCTTACCGCCATGCGGAAACACCGCCAATATATTGGCACATTCTCCGATGCAAACAAAATTTAAGGCCATAAAAAGTCGCATTAAAATCGATACCATGTTGAAATCGTATATACAAAATTAGAAAATGATGCACAAAAGTGGACTGCAATGACATGGGAATTACGCCTAATGAGCAGCTGTATTTTTCTTTAACCAAAACAGCACACGTCAACTGTTCATTTGTTTAGAGCAGCAGGGAAACACTTTACTAAAACTTTCCAAATACAGTTAGATTCCACTAAGAGCCGAAACTTATGTTGCATCACCATTATAGGAACCTATATTAAAAACACAATCTCCACACAACATTGTCTTAGAGTAAACAAATAATGTACACTGGGAAAATGTTCTCAAACACTGTTTTCACTCTCTGTTCTGTCATTGTTTTCTTCTCTCTCCGCAGTCTTGAATATCGCTAAATTTAGATCACATGCAAAATGTTAAATGGCTTCCTGGCACTTACTCGTGTGTGGTCACATGGCGGTGCTTCCGACTAATGAAAGGAAATGGCTTCACTAGCCATTACCGATATTAACTTCGCGTGTTTGTGTCCTTCAGACATAACTATGCCCCACCTTCTGGAGGGAGGGGGATGATGCGACGGACTTCAATGTTAAACCCCATTATCTTCACAGTACTCGTGTACATTGATCATATGTTATCTTCTCGGACTATGAACAAAATAATAAAAGTGTACCCTGACAAAAAAAAATCTGATCTGCTCCATTCACATGACCTTCTCTAGTTGTTCCGCAAACAAACCTTTATTCAAAAGATTAATCATTTATCTACATAATGCTAAGCAAAATAAGCATAAGAAGAATAATTAGTCTTATTACTTGCTTCCTTATAACTAAAAGGGAAATAACAAAATGCACAAACCAAAGTGATAGTCAAGTCCTTTAAAAGACGGTCTCTATTTGAAACAATTGAAATTCCATCTCTTTGCTTGCCAGGAGTAAGCGAACGAGAAACGATAAGAAAGATTTCTTCTTGTTTGAGAATAGTTTAAATGGCTTAAAATTGAAACCAATAATCCGGAATATCTCGAAAACGGTTAACACTACAAAAAATGTATGTAACATTGTGTGTTTTAATGAGATCTACATTTTAATATATGTTTTTATCTATCTCTTAGGGTTTGTAAGTTGTACAAAAGTCATACAGAATGAAGAGGTGCCCAGATGCTATTCCCAGAAAATTCAAGATATACATTTCGTTTGTCATAAAAATATCATGAACATAAGATATTTTTATCAAAATCGTTAAGAGCCATTTTTGAAAAAATAAACATTTTCGAAAAACGTTCAATATAAAAGATAGTTGGGGTGGGGGATTTTCTTCATAATCTTCGTGTCGTATCCTTGGAATATACACAATTTACTTACCAAGTTTGGTATTTAACCGACTTTTCGTTTTTTAGCTATACTACCCACAGACACGGACATGTTTCTAAAACTCTGGTGTTGTACACTCACATGACTTTCTCTAGCTGTTTTACAAACAAAACTTCTTACAAAAGATTATTCTTCATTCCACGCCATACTAGTAGAGATAAACATTAGCAGAATGTTCTTATTACTTAGCTCTTTATAAGCAGAAGGGATTACATCAGGCTAAAGCGATGGTCAAATATTTTGAAAACCGTCGATATGCGTTTGTTATTGCAGTTTGCTTCTTTGTTTGGGCAAGAGTAGAACAAAAGAAAGACGTGCACTCCCTGTCTGAAAAAAAAATTTTACTATTAAAACCAATAACAATGAATATCTCGGAAACGGTTACTTCCACAACAAAAATGTGAAGGACATAAATTGTGTATTTTGACGAGATCTGCAGTTTCTGTTTTGTAAGGTTTTATCTATCTCCTATGGTTTAGCAGTTAAGCAAAATAAGGGAAAATTCATCCGGAATGAAGGGCTCTTCAGTGGCTATTCCCAGAAAATTCAAAATATATATTTTATTTGGTATGTAAACATCTTTAATATTTTAATCAAAATTATTAGAACCATTTATGAGAAAATCAACATTTTCGAAAAGTTTTCCATTTAAGGGGTAATTTGTGGTGGTGTGGGGGATTATCTTGAAAATCTTCGTGTCGCAACCTTGGGAGATACTAAACTTAAATACCAAACACATACATACACACACACAAACACGCACACATAGAACTTTTTCTAAAAATGCTTTTTTCGGACTCAGGGGATCTCAAAACATATATTTCCAGTGAATCTCGACATCGAATACAATACCTTCTTTATCCACTGTGTACATAGTACATAAAGGCTATAGAAAGTAAAAATGTTTTTTTTTTTTTTTTTTGGAATCAGGGGGTTTCAAAATATGTATTTGCGGTGAAATCTTGGTATAGGATTCTAGGATGTAATCTAATAATTTCTCTATACATATAGTACGTTAGAGAAAGTAAAAATGGGATGGTTAGAAGTCATTAAAATATCTAAAGAACTAGACCAAATTAGGGATGAACTAGACGCACATCGCTGACTAATATTCCCTGACAATTGCTCTTAATTTTAATTTCGTCATATTTGGACCCATATCGCTGTTTACTTAAGTCTTTTTTTTTTCTTCCTTCACGAATTAGAAATTTTGCCCGTTGTAATCTACAGATCTATCTTGTTCATGCCATTTTTTTTTTTTTTTTTCCAATATTCCTTTTCCCTTTCGGTTTATAATTGTTAAAATAAAATGGTAGTCTCTCTGTGGGCATTCTTTGTACATTGCTTTTCCACTTGGTTTTATATTCTTTAGTATACATATATACAGTGCTCTTTTTACTTTCTCTATACGTGCTATGCACATAGTGTATAGAGAAGATATTGTAATTCACCCAAAAATTTGATACCGAGATTTCACCGGAAATGCATGTTTTGAAACATTCTGAAACCAAAAAAAGCATTTTTACAAAAATGTCCGTGTGTGTGTGTGTGTGTGTGTGTGTGTGTGTGTCTGTGGGCAGCATAGCTCAAAAACGAAAAGTCCGTTAAAAACCAAACTTGGTACTTAGGTTTGGTATCTTCCAAGGATGCGACATGAAGATTTTCAAGAAAGTCCCCCCCACTCCCAGCTACCCTTTACATGGAACTTTTTTCGAAAATTTTGATTTTATAAAAAATGGCTGTAACGATTTAATTAAAATATCGTATATTAAAGATATTTACCTGACAAATAAAGTTTATATCTTGAATTTTCTGGGAATAGCCTCTGAAGACTAATTTATTCTGGATGAATTTTGCATAACTACTAAACCGTAAGAGATGGACAAAAACTTAACACACAAAAAATGTAGAGCACGTTAAAACACTCAATTTATGTTGTATACATTTTTTTCCTGGAGTTGATCATTTTTTAGATATTCCTTGTTTCTGGTTTCAGCTTTGAAAAACGTGTACTTTTCTCATACAGGAATTTGTTACTCCTGTCCATACAAAGGAACTTCAGTCACATAGCAACCAGCTTTTGACTTCACTTTACCTAAGAAACTCCCATATTTCGCTTCTACTTACAAGGAAGCAAGTAATAAGACTATTTCTGCTATTTTTTTTTTCTGGATTAGCTTGAAGTAAATAGAAGAATAAGCTTACTAACAATAATTTGTTACAGAGATAAAGAGACATTCATGTGAATGGAACACATTAGATTTTTTCTGGGGGAACGCTGGGGACGCGTACCACTAAACTTTTCAAAGTACATTTTTACGGTGTACGGTTTATCGATGCTTAAATAAAAGTTTGTCACTGATTTATTTTACGGACATAAATCACATTTTCAGATTTATTTCATTTTTTCGTGTTGGTAATCGCGATATGGACGATGCTAGAGCAGTCTGTGAGAGATCTGTAAAGTGACTATTTACTTCCTGTTCCTGCATTCTTGCGTTGGTTTTATCGTGACTGAAGCGTGTATCCCGCCTTTTTGGTGCAAGTTAGTTTTGAGATTAAGGTAATATGAGCAGCAAAATAACTATTTTACTTGTTCTCCTGCATCTAAAAAGTTAAAACTTCTAAATGGTAGTTGGGCGAGTAAACAGTCAGAAACCTGCGACGTTGTTAGTAGTGATACAAGTGAAAGTGAAGACCTGAACTTTGAACCCACGTGTGAAAATACAGTGAACCAAGCAAATGAACCTGTATATGATATTAAGTCGGATGATCTTCCAGAATGTTGGACTTTGGACCAAAAAATGCATTTTGTGAGAGAAATGAGTGGTTAATCGTTTCAAATAAAAAAACTGGTTGTAAAATTTGCAAAGAAGTAGGAAATGGTATGGAACGCAATAAACAAGGTATGAACATTGCACAACCTTGGGCTTCAGTCTCTGTGTCGTCATCTGGTGTTTCAAGAAAAGAACAGATGGTTTCCTTACGGAAAAAAAAAGAAGATTTAAACATAAAGAAAGTTCCGCTCACCAAACTGCGGCTCAAGTGCTACGTTGTGCTAAAGAGAAGACTCTGGCAAATGCTTGCACTAAGGCGTTTGATAACGATCAGAAAGTGACAGCAAATATATTTCGCACTGCTTATAAAGTCGCGAAAAAAAATCAGTCGTTCAATGATTTTGAGACCGAAATTGATCTGCAAGAACATAACGGTGTTGATATGGGCCGCATTTTACCTTCCGGAAATGTATGTGCTAACATTATTAATCATATTGCGCAAGAAATGAAAACTACAGTGATTAAAAAAAAATATTGAAACGAGATCAAAAATATCATTAATTATCGATGAGAGCACAACAGTTAGCCAATTATCATATTTAATAATTTGTTTGCGAACCAAGGTCCCTAACATGAGAGAGCCCACTAACATTTTCCTTGATATAATGGAGCTAAATAATGTAACTGATGAAGATATTTGTAACATATTGTTGAACTGTTTGGTATCCATGGAATTTTCTAGTGAGTTCCTAAACGAAAATATTATTTCAGTTGCAACAGCAGTGACGATGAAAAAAAAAAAAGGAGTTGTGACATTATTGAGACAGAATTTCCCACAAGTTTTGGTTCGGCGTTGTGCTAACCACAGACTTGAATTGTCAATTGGTGATGTAATTAAAAGAGACTTCCCATCACATGTGAATCACTTCAGATCTTTCTTAGACAAGCTGTATACAGTGTACCACCAGTCACTGAAGAATGTTCGGGAGTTAAAACAGCATGCAGAGCTCCTCGAAATTCAAATTTTGAAAATAGTCAGAACGATAGGTAGCATGGAGCTTCAGAAGCGTGTCAGCAGTGTGTAAAAACTTTAAAGCTTTGGTTGCACACTTCTCAGCTGCTAAAGACGATTAAAGTAGGGAGTCAACTGACATGTATGATGGTTTACTAAGGCGCATCATTAAAATTGGTTTCATTCTCGACTTAGCTTTAATGTGCGATGCACTTCAAGAGTTATCAGAACTAAGTCTTGAGCTACAGTCACGAGACATCACACTTTATTCGGCCCAGCGGAAAATCAGATATCAGCTATTTGTGTTCGAAGAAAAGAAACTCAGCAATGGTTCTCGCTACAGCAAAACTCTCAAAGCAGTAGAAGAGCTGAATTTCAGGGGAATTACATTGGAAAATGAAACAACAGGAAGACATCTTGAGCCCAGCAGATTTTATGATTGTCTAAAACAGCGGATGGAGAAACATCTGTTGCAGTCGGAGGATATTGCTATCTCTGAATGTGCGGAAGTGCTGGACTCATCGAATTGGCCTGAAAATCCTGGAATAACATATGGTGAAATCAGTATAAAGACCCTGTGTCATCGTTTTGGACTTCCAGAGAGAGGGGTACTTAGAAAATTTCGGAATTATTTGATGGAGAAGAAAATGCCAGCCTCTTCACAATGCAGTGAAATGTGTTCCCATATCCACTATTGAATGTGAACGTGGGTTTTCACAAATGAGCCTCATTATCACACCTACAAGACCTTTGTACACGTGGTTTTTGAAAGGCAGACATCTTGCTACTGATGCCAAGAGCAAAGTAAGAAGACGTGAAGACTACAGCAACCATTAATTGGTGTCAATTTGGAAACATATAATAGGTACTAGGTAATGCTAATTACAAAGAAATTTGATACTTGTTAATTCCAAGATCATTTAAAATAATAATATAAATTATTAGCCATACTGAAAACATTAGTAATTGTCGCTGTATTTTGTCGAGTTGAGAGTACCCCCAAGTAATTTTTTTAAAATTCCCTTCTTATATTTTCCTGTTTCTATAACCAGTAATGGCTTTAAAAAATATACATTCATTTGCTTCAAGTTTTCTTTCTCTACATGTATTATGTACATAGTGTATAGAGGAGGTATTGAATGCCACCCAAAAATTAGATAACAATATTTCATCGGAAATATATGTTTTGAAACCCCCTGAATAAAAAAAAATTTAGAAATAAGTCAGTGTGAGTGTCTATCTGTCTGTGTATCTGTGGACAGAAAGCTGAAAAAAGAAAAGACCGTTTAATAACAAACTTGCTCTTTAAGTTAGGCATCTTCCAAGGATGTGACACAAAATTTTTAGGGAAAATCTCCACCCCAACTACCCTTTACATGGGAAAAATTTCAAGAATATTGATTTTCTCAAAAATGTCTCTAACGATTTTTATTAAAATATTCAACATATATACACAAAATATTTATCTTAAGTTTTCTGGGAATAGCCTCTAAAAATCTCTTCATTCTGGATGAGCTTTGCCAAATTTTATATAACTTGTAAACCATAAGAGATAAACAAAAACTTACAACGTAAAAATGTAGATCTCGTTAAAACACACAATTTATGTCATATACATTTTTTTCGTTGGTCATTTCCGAGATATTCCTTGTTATTTGCTTCAGTTTTATTGAAGCTTTGCTCATACGGCCATGCAAAGAGACGAATTTCAATCACATAACAACCAACTATCTCTTTAGTTCTAGTGTATTTCTGTATTTCCCTTCTACTTACAAGGAAGCAAGTAATAAGACAGTTTCTGCTAATGTTTATTTCCACTAGCATGAAGTAGAATAATAAGCTTTTTAACAATAATTTGTTAATGTAATAGGTAATGTGAATGAAACACATCAGATTTTTTTTTTTCCTGTCATGGTTCATGTTTTCTGCCATGTAATAGTTTAGGCACCTACTTTACTTTACAGAATGTTAATATTGTATCCATTCTTGCTCCATTTTTCAAACATATTTTATAGTGCAACTGAGATAATTAAATACCTACTTCCAAAATTTTATTAGATCAGATTCCTTTTGATGCGATATACTGCAACCCAAGAACATATTTTAATTCTGTGACTTGTTTCATAATGTTTTTTTTTCTTTTTAATTAATTTATTTATTTAATGTCGCTTTTACTTACAAAGTAGTCATATCTCGACATCATGTTTTAATGGTACCATTTACAAAAAAATTGACATTGGTAAATACAATTTTATGAATAATATTATATTTCATTATACATATTTGTTAGTTTTAAGTATTTAAGTAGTGTTTTGCTGTGTGGTGAATTGTTGAGTGCTTCTTGGATGTCTGGTAGTTTGCATTCTGCTGCTGTTGATACTGAGGACACTCTGAGAGTAAGTGGCGTACAGTGATGGTAGTGTGACAAATGTTGCATTTAGGTTGGTCTGTTTTATTCAGTAGATGGGAATGGGTTAACTTGGTGTGTCCGATACGTAGCCTGGTGATGACAGCTTGATCTATCCGTCTCAGTTTCTGCAGTGGATATAATGTTCTGGAGTTCTGTTTAATTTCGTGTAGTTTGCTAGGAGGTGATTGTGCCCATGTTGTTTGCCAGAGATTGTAAAATTTTCTGGATGCATATTTTGCAACATCTTTGTGGGGTAAAGGTGTCTCTTTATGTATTGGGAATCTTGTGGCTTCCTTTGCTGCAGAGTCTGCCTGCTCATTACCTAAAATGTTCTGATATGGCTATTTTCCTTCCTTGTTTCATTAGAAGTGTAGATAATTTTTGAATTTCTTGAACTAATGTATTTATAGAGAACAGATCTTGTAGCGCCTGTATGTTGGATTTAGAATCAGTGTGTATTATGTAAGCTTCAGTTTTATTTGTCTCGAATAAGTACAGTAATGCTTTCTTGATGGCATATAACTCACAACTAAATATGGAGTAGAAATGTGGTAATGTGTACAGCATAGTGTGATCAGGATAAACCACAGCACAACCACACCCGTTTTCCGTCTGCGATCCATCGGTATATAGGTGAATATAATTTGGGTATTACTGCCATTGTCCTTTCAGTAGTTGCTGGTATATCAGTTTATTTGTTTGGCTTTTAACAAGGTAGGATATTTCCATATTAATTTCAGGAAGTGTAATTCTCCAAGCAGGGATGTCTGTGGTTTGATTAATTGTAGCAATGTTAGAAAATGGTAAATGTATTTCTTGAAAGTACTGTTTCTGTCTTAGTGCAAAAGGCATTGGATTTTTCTTCTGTAAATGTTCTTTCGGAAATATACAGGTTTTCATTTTTGAACTAGGCGAGGCTACTATATTAAGTGCATAAGACGTACTCAGCTGTTTTCTTCGTATACTAAGGGGCGGTTCATTTGCCTCTATTTGTAAACTAGCACTCGGGCTAGTTCGATATGCTCCTAAAATAATTCGAAGTGCTGTTGTCTGAATTGTGTTGAGTTTATTTAATACAGATGGCTTTGCCGAATTAAATATTATACTGCCGTAATCCAGTTTATTTCGAATAATGCTTCTGTAAGTATTTAGTAAGATTTTGAAATCTGCTCCCCAGTTCTTTGCTGCAATTGTTTTCAAGATCGCTATTCGTCTTATGCAATTTTGTTTGAGGGCAGTTATTTGAGATGCCCATGTTAACTTTTGGTCGAATATAACGCCCAAAACCTTCATTGTTTTTACTACTGTTAAAATGTTACCACTTAAGTAAATTTTTGGCTGAAAATTGAGTTTCCTTTGCTTTGAAAATAATATGCATTTACTTTTAGAATTTAAATCCAGTTTCATTGGTCCAATGATGTAGTTCTTGTATACTGGACTGAATAATAGATTGTGTAGCTAATATATTTTTACCTTTGCAAAATATAGTGAGATCATCTGCGAAGAGACAATATTTAGTTGCTGCTTTTACATGGCAGGTAATGCTATTAATTGCTATCAGGAAGAGAGTAACGCTGATAGCAGAACCTTGGGGGACTCCATTCTCTGTTTTTACTATTTTTGATATTATATTATTTACTCGCACTTGTATTGTTCGCGTCTTTAAAAGGTTGTGGATAAAATGAATCATGTTTCCTGTGATGCCATGTTCTGCTAGTGTTTTATAACGCCCATTCGCCATATCATGTCATAGGCTTTATGAATGTCTAAGCCAACGGTTCCCAACCGGTGTGCCCCGGCACCCTAGGGTGCCGTGTGATTGGCTAAGGGGGGCCGCGAGATATTGAGATAAACAAACAAAAAATACCTTCTACTGAAGCCTTAAGTCTTGTAAGGTCTTGAAATAAAATAAGTCAAATCAATTACTCTCATGCACGGCAAATGGTGATAGTGATCGATTCATTTCAATAATTCAGTTATACTAGTATCCCACAAATGGCATTACAGCTATACCCTGCCGAACATTCCCGAGACTACTCGCTTCCTCACGAACATTCCCGAGACTTCGACAGATGAATATATAAAAGTGTACGCCGCTTGGCGCTTTCAGTTGTTTTCCTCGCGTTGATTCACAGTGTTTAGCTATGGATAAGTTCATTGTTAAACGTAAACGCCAGGACAGTGAAAGTGAACAGTCGGCTCCTACTGCTTGCTTTAAGAAGCCAAATCTTACAGTTTCTCCCGGACCGTCGAATTCACCACATAAAGAAGACAAACGAAAGAAAAGAACATACCAGGACAGTTACTTAGCGTATGTATTTAAGTGAAATAACAACGAGGAAAACCCTATCCCTGTGTGTTTAGTTTGTGGCGAAACACTTAGCAACGAGGCCATGGTACCTAGCAAACTGAAGCGGCATCTTACAACAAAGCATCCTAGTGCGTCACAGAAAAGTGTAATGTATTTTTCACATATATTAGAAGGGGAGAAGAAAACAGCTGTGCGAATGGTAAAGAGAATGACCATAGGTGATACTGCTCTTGAAGCCTCATTTAAAGTAGTAGAACTGATAGCTAAAAAAAAAAAGAAACCTCATACTCTTGGAGAGGAAATCATTGGCCCTGCATGTCAAGTTATAGTTTCAACAATACTTGGCGAAGGAGCAGCTAATCAAATTTCGAAAGTTCCTCTGTCCAACAACACAATCAGCCGCAGGATATCTGAAATGTCGTGCAATATCAACGAACAAGTCACGGAGAAAATAAAAACTTATAGAACATTTGCTTTGCAAGTAGACGAGAGTCTCGATATTGGTGACAAACCGCAACTCCTTGGTTTTATCAGATATATTGATGAAAAAGATATTAGTGAACAGTTTCTGTTCTGTAGACCGCTGGAGACTACAACCACAGGCCATGATATTTTCGTTTCTATTAATTCCTATCTCAATGACCATGATCTTTCATGGAAAGACTGTTGTGGTATATGTACAGATGGTGCACCATCTATGACTGGGAAAATTAAAGGTTTTACTGCCAGAGCTCTCAATGAAAATCCATCCATTATTATAACTCACTGTTTTCTGCATAGAGAGGCATTAGTCGTGAAAGCGTGTAATGAAGATTTTGCTGAAGTGCTTAACCAAGTTGTGAAAATGGTGAACTATATGAAGTCTCGACCTTTAAAGTGCAGAATTTTTTAACAGTTATGTCGCGCAACGGATGCAGCTCATACCTCTTTGTTACTTCACACAGAAGTAAGGTGGTTGTCGCGGGGTCGTGTATTGAACCGGTTTCTCGAACTTAAAGAACAGCTAAAAACTTTTTTTAAGGATGAAAATCAAGACACATTTCATGAGCTCTTACTAAGTGATTCTTGGTGTTTTGAACTGTCGTATCTGGCAGATATTTTTCATAAGCTGAATGAACTGAATGTTTCGATGCAGGGTCAACATGAAACAATAATCTCCTCAACCAATAAAATGAAAGGTTTTAAAAGAAAACTTAGTTCTTGGAAGTCTGCAGTTCAAAAAGAGGATTTGTCGAACTTTCCATCTCTTCTTAATGTGGCAGGAGATAAAGATCTGGGTAAACTGAAAGACCGCATTTGTGATCACTTATCAAGATTGCAAGATGCAATAGATGTGTACTTTCCAACTATTTCCACTACGAATCTCGACTGGGTTGTCTCACCATTTGATTTCGTAGATAGTGCAGAGGAAATAGATTTCACTGCTTGCGAACGAGATGAATTTATTGATCTTTGCGCTGATTCCACACTCAAAGGTAAGTTCACCAAGAGTGAGGCGTCGGTGGCTAGTTTTTGGCTTCAACGGAGAGAGGAGTACCCTAACCTAATGAAGAAAGCAATTAACGTACTTTTGCCCTTTTCAACATCCTATCTATGCGAGCAAGCCTTCTCTGCTATGGTGACAATAAAATGCAAAGCAAGAAATAGACTGAATAACCTTAAGGATGATTTGCGTGTTTCACTGTCAACTGTAAGACCCGACATCACATATCTGTGCTCTAAGCATCAATCACAAGTTTCACATTAATCATTAATCGAACAAAATTTATTGATGTATTTTTACTCAGTGATTGTAGTAAAGTTTACTGTATTATGTTATGGTGTACGTTATTATTATATATTTCAATAAATTAACATATTAAGCTTAATTTTCTTTTAATTCAAGGAAGGGTGCCCCTGGTGTTTAATGTTATTCCCAAGGGTGCCGTGAACTTCAAAATTTTGGGAAACACTGGTCTAAGCTAACAGCCAGTAGATGCTGCCTGTTATGGAATGCGTCTGATATTTCCGTTTCTAGTGTGATCAAGGTGTCATTTGTCGAGTGAAATTGCCTGAAACCACTTTGCTCAGCACTGAAGAATTTTTTTTGTTCAAGGATCCACCTTAGGTGTTTGTTTATTATTTTTTCAAGCAGTTTACACATTTTACAGATTAAAGCAATCGGTCGGTAGTTTTCTGGTTTACTTCTGTCAGTATCGGGTTTGTGGATTGGTATTGCTATAGAATTTCGCCACTGGTCTGGGAATACTTGTTCACACCAGATATAATTGTATATTTCGCATAGATATAAAATTCCATCAGATGAAAGTTGTTTTAAGAATTCGTATGGAATATTATCTGGCCCAGGGCTATTGCTTTTGCAGTATTTTAATGTTTCTTGTACTTCTTTTAGAGTAATTTTGTCGTTATATCTATGTTTTGTATGGTAATCTAGTTTGTTAAAATCTAAGCTAGGAACGTTGTTTCTGAATGTTATGAATTCCTGTTCGTAGTTGCTGTCACTTGATATTTGTGAAAAGATATCAGCTAGTGAATCTGCGATGGCTCGAGACTCGGTTAAAATGGTGGTACCTCGACACAACGCTGTTATTTCGTTATTCTTATAAGCACCTCTAATCTTTCTTATGCGATCCCATATAATCTGTTGTGGTGTTTGGTGAGTCATGTACGACAGATATGTTAACCATGACTTTTTTTTTGTTTTTTTTTTGTTTTTTTGCTCTCTTTAATAATCTTCCTAGCTGTTGCCCTAAGTCGCTGAAATACTAATTTATTTTCTAAGGTGGGTCGTCTTTTATATTGGTAGAAAGCCTTATTTTTGTTTTTAATTGCTAGTTTGCAGGTGTTATTCCACCAAGGAACAGATTTCTTATCAAGTTGTATTGCAGTTCTGGTTACATTATTTTCTACAGAGTTAATAATTAATGAAGAGAAATCATTAATGATGCTGTTAATAGAAGTGGTATGAAATTGGTTTGCAGGTATAAGTGTAGTTACATGATCATCGATAGTTTCTCTGAAAGCTGTCCAGTTAGCGTGTTTCAAGTTCCATTTGTTTTTATGTGAATTGTTTAGGTTTCCTGTTGCAATTTCAATTAGAATTGCGAAGTGATCGCTTCCAGAAGGAGCGTCACTAACTGACCAATTAATTATTGGAGCTATATCTGGAGAGCATATACAGAGATCAATGCTGCTGAAGGTGTTATGGGATATACTGTAATGTGTAGGCTTCTTCGAATGTAGAAGTACTACATCTTCTGTTTCTAAGAAAGATTCAATAATTTTCCCCCTTGAGTCGGTATTCCGGCATCCCCATAAGCTACTGTGGGCGTTAAAGTCGCCTAAAAAAATATAAGGCTTAGGTAACTGATCAGTTAATTCCTTCAAATGTTGGAGGTCAATGGGTTGGCTGTTTGGTAAGTAGATATTACAAATACATATTGTAATACATAGTAAAATGGTAACTGCTACTGCTTCGAATTTTGTTGTAATTGGTACTTCTTTGCTAACTATATTATTCCAAACGTGTAGCTACCCCTCCACTAGCACGGAGAGGAGTGTTTCGGTTCTTATTGTATACAGAATATTGTCTTATATTTATTGCAGAATTATTTTTAAAATTTGTTTCCTGCAAGCAGATTATTTTAGGGTGGTGTATAGAAATTAACTTCTGTAGAGATTCTTACTGGGTTTTAAATCCATTTAGATTCCACTGAAGTAAAATAGATCCCATAAATTTAGAAAAAAATTTGAATTTGAGTGTTGCCTATTGAATTATGTTGGTTTAGTGCTATGTTCTATATTAGACTTATGGACTAAAGCTTTTTCAATTCTGGTGGTTCTGTTCTTAATTGATTTATTCTTATAGTAGGGCTGAAGCTTTCTAAGCATTTCAGCAAGGCCCTGAATGTTGTCTGTATGTGTATACGCTACTTTCAGTATATCAGATGTGCCTACTGAATTTTTATACAAGCTTTTAAGTTGTATGTAGTTCAGTGGAAAGTCGGATGGAGATTCCTCTAGCAGATGCTTAACTGGCTCCATTTGCTCGTCTAAGGTGTAAGATGGCTCTTTTTTGGATTTCTTTGCCGGAGGATTTTTCTTTTTGCAATCATTAGAGATTACAGGAGCTTCATCCTCAGTATTGTAAGCTGAGGTTTCAGAGTGATTATCCTCAGACACAGTACAAGTACTGCTGGAGGATTCACTTGGAATTGGTCTTTTATTCCCTGTTGGTTTGCTTTTAGATGGAGTTTGTATGTTTGATTCCATGGTGACCTGTGAATTGGTTTCAACTTCGTTTTCATTTTGTTCATTAATGTTTTCCTGCATTGCATTTCCTAGGGGGGCGTTTATTTGGTTGTCTTCGTTGCCTTTTACTACATCACTTAGCAGTCTAGAGGTATGGTGGGGCTGCAATTTTAGTGTTGAAGTTCGCCGTGAGCAGTTCTGTTTCATGTGACTTGTATCTCCGCACACGAAACACCTCTGCGGCTGACCAGGGTATGTTACTACTGCTGTACTATAAGCTATTTGAATTGCAACAGGGATATCAGTTTTCAGGTCCATGCGTACTGCTTTAATGCCATTGTTTACACCTGGAAGCATTTGTTGTGTGCTCCAAGTTTCATTTCTCACATCCTGTATAGTGCCGTATTTACAACTGAATTAGGGATTTCAGGAGGAACATCGAATACACGTAGTTACTATTCGTGCATCTGCTGCTTCTATTCCCACTTTAGTTATTTCCCCTGAATCATATAAAAATTCTGATTCCCCCCGATGCTTATCTAGTAATGTATTATATAATGCTGGTGTGTTTACCTTCAAATATATGGCTCGTTCCTGGTATGAAGCTGCAATGTGTGTACTTGATCTGCGTTGATTTCCATTTCCTTTACGATCCATTGATGTATTTCCTGTGCCGATGGTCTTGGTGCAGTTTGTAGAAACTGAATTTTAATGGTGTTAATTCTTCTGTAGTTTTCCATCTTCGTTTCTTGTGTTGGTTATTTGACCAACAATGTAGGCTTCTAACCTCTACTCACAGGCTAATTAAATTTAAAGTTATTTGCACTGTTTAGTACGAAATAACATATGAATAATTACCAGATGAACTAAATATATGGTTTACGAACACTGAAGATATTTTGAAAGCTGCTGGTAAGCTTATTTTATTATAGTTACTTAAAACTGAACAGCTTTCATAACCTTAACTTTTACCAGAGTCATGGCCTACTCTATAGAACGTTTTTTTTTTTTAACGTTTTTAATCGGTACTATTTTCCTCTAAATGCTATCACTTTAGTTTTACTAAAAGATATTGTCATATCACAAACTTTTTCTGTTTTATTTAATGCATATATTAACTACTGAAGATTTTCTTCTGAATGAGACATAGTAATGTGATGATTTGCAAACGTATTAACGTTAGTGCAAAATATCTTCTTTTAAAATTATTGCAATAAAAGAATATAATATTGCTTATGCATAAAGCGTTTAACATGGCTTTCCTTTCATGTGTTTGTACTAATGATACATTCTCTACCGCAAATTAGTATGTAGAGGAAGTAGATACGGTATTCCACCCAAAAAAAATCGATGTCGTTGTTTTACTGAAAAAACATACTTTCGGACACCTGAACCCAAAAAAGGCTATCTTACGAAAGTTTATTTTCATATGTATTTCATTTTTATTAAAAAAAGCCTTTACGAAAATAATTACAGTACACATTTTGTTATAGATACAAAAGGAATAAGCGATAGTCAAATGTTTTAGAACTGGCTTTAAAATCCCATACACTTTCCATAACGTCACGTGCAACTGAAAACCACAAGTCTTTAAAAGTATCCAAGAATTGAACAATTCGAGTTGTTAAAGAATATCTCGCAATTGACGTACCACAAAAAAGGTTATTTGAAATAAATTGTGTGATTTTAAAAAGCACGACGTTTTTTGTGTACTACGTATTTATCTATCGCTTAACATAAAACAGCTATCATTTAGATTTTCTTAAAATTCAAGAGAATTTCTCATGTTATTTACAGAAAATTCAGGATATAAATTTTATTTTTCATGTAAAAATATTTAATTTAGGATATTCCAAACAAAATTGATTGAGTCATTTTTGAGAAAACAACAAATTCGGAAAATGTATAACTTAAGTGAATGTTTGGGGCGGAGGATATTTTTGAAGAAAAAAAATCGTGTCGTATCCTTTCGTGTCATACGAAAATTTCGGAGCTATGAAGTTCACAGACATGGACTGGACCTCATTCTAAAAATGTATTTTTGAGGTTCAGCAGTGAAATTTCGACATTGAATTTTTGGGTGGAATGCCGTATTTCTTTTAGAAATAGGTGTGTATATGTGTATGGGTGTACCTCAATTTAAGATTATTTCCAGACAAAAAAATTTCGTGGCATAAAATAGGAGGGCGGTGCAGTGGCTGAGTAGTTAGACGGCTCGCCTCTCACTTAGGCAGCCCGGGTTAGATCCCAAAGGACTGCATTTGGGATTTATTGTGGATGAAGCGGCGTCTGGACGAGATTTCGCCATGTTCTCAAGTTTCGCCCGCCATTCATTCCATCAGTTGCTCCATAATCATCTTTCCTATCATCACTTTTAAACTGGCATCGGGTTGATCCATCTTTGCTTCTCTCTGATCCAGGCTCCTCAACTGTAAGTGCTGGGGAGAAGGGTAGTTAGAAAAGAAAGAAAAAAATGGAAGAATAACATTTTGTGTGAATACTATTTACACTTAAAGAGACTATGAAGCCAAGCGGAGTGACTCAGCCAGTTTCGTCAATGGCCTGAATTCTGGAGGTCAGGGGTTCTATCCCTGTCGACCGCCCTCTCTGACTTGCTTTCTTTCGTGTTTTCCGCAAGCGAATGCTGTGCTGGTTTTACTAATACCAAGAATACCCGGCCCCCCATTCCGCATCATTTCATTTCATGTTACCTTTCAGGGTAAGGGGCCTGACTGGTAGATTGGTGGTGTGTGGTGCGCGGTGAATATGGACTATGTAAATAACTGTTTCCTCCTCCTGTGGTACGGAACCAGAACCGTTAGAATCTATTTGTCAAGAAGAAATCTGGAGGGTGCCTACAGGAGATCTCCAGCAGAACTCCGCAACATCGGAATCTGCCGCTACTTGGTCCCAACTTGGATCTTTCATCTCATCCCTTCCTCCCGAAGGTTGCATACCGCACAATAGGCCTCTAGCCGATGTGTTCAAATCCTTCTCTGCCCCTTATGAGCCTAATTCCTGAGTGCAATACATCTGATTTTTACATTCAGAAAACTAAAGATTAGTGGTTCGAGTCCCAGTGTGATAATGGATTTTTCACTCCTCAAATTGCCAACTTTAAACCTACATGACCGGTGTGAAAGAACAACTATATACTAAATTATCCATATTATAAATAGAAGATTGGTGCTTAAAAACGTACTACTGTTTCTAGAGTTCTCTTTAAGATTCGGAACGGTAATTGATATTTCAATTTTTATTGTGGAATATGAAGTAGCAGTTTATAATACTCTATATAAAATGCAAGTAAAGCAAAATAAAAGTTGTGAATATTTCATTTCAAGTTCACATAGTTCCGATTTAGAATCAGTTAGAGCAAAATACTCAGTAAATAAAAAAATCGGGTTCTGGTTATAATAGTACGATATGTTTGCGATACTTATTTAATTCAGTCTTATTTAAACAATACCGAGCGAGGAGACGACTCGAATTCTAGAGAACGTAGGTTTGATCTCCGCCCACCATGCACTCTGACTTGGGAGTTTTTCGTGGTTCTCCCTTGTCACTTACGGGATATTGGTGTTTATTCTCGATTCCTTTTCCATTATTTCCCTTCATGTCATTTCCTTGTCTTTTTCAGGTGCCAATGGACTCGTGGTGGCAGGTGACCCTGATGCTTGAACTTTGTAAATGCTGCTCTTGGCGATGGGGCGGCGTTGTGGTTGCTATCCTCGCGGGACGGGAACGGTTGTCTCGCCGATACCTGGAACCCATGGTGTTGGGGCGTATAGATGAAATATCACATAAATAGTTAGGAATTCCGCGTGGCTCTGTAGCCAGTTTCCAATTCGTCTGTGGCCGCCTTCACTCACTTCATCCCTTCCTCAAATTGAAATTGGGTTTTATTTAAGGACGTTCTTTAACTGCTGCGTTCTCAGGTCAGCGTGAAAGACCGCTTAATTTTGCTCAGAGGTCTCTTTAGCAGGCTTCAGGTTCTTTTACTTGCCGATATTGAACCAGTTGGGCTTTACTACCATTCCGAAGGAGTGCATGCTAAGAAATTTTATGGCCGAAAAGATCCATCACCTCTGACGGTTTTGAAACCGCGGCCTTAGGAAGCAGGGGCTAGCATGTTACCTCTAGGCCATTCTGCCTACTGGGGAGATAAGATAGCATAGGAGGGGACTTGGCACCGAACCTGAGGTTATTGTAACTATGCCCCACGAGGGAGAGCCCCAAGGGGGAGGGATGAGGTGAGAGAAGACACCTTTCGGCCGGAACCAGGTGCTAAGGCACAGCAATGACAAGATCCCTACAGTTTCCAGGTTAAAGCATCCCGATAGTCGGACAGACAGACCGCGGCTCTCACCCCATAAGGTCTAACCACCACGAGCCGTCCTCATTCCAGCAACCAGCCGAAGTCAGAGGACGGAGAAAGTAATTTTGAGCATCTTTTCCACTGCTACGCCGCACCAAGCACCATCGCCGACACTTACAATCCTGAAGGAAACCAACGGGTGAAGGATTAATGAAATGACAAGGGAAATGATATGAAGGGGCAGGAAATTCGGGGGATGAAAGAAACCGAAGCAACATTCGCCTGGTGACCCGGAGGCACCCCCCGAAAAAATCCCATGGAACAGGTAGTCCAGCCAAGGGAAGCGAACCCATGACCTCTCAAATACGGATCACAGACGAAACCGCCTGAGTCATCCACCTCGGTCCTCCTATGGTGGGGAGGGGTGAAAGCATACAATAGATATGTGTATGGGCTGTCCTTCGCCGCTATTTAGCCATTACCTCCTTACTTTTTCCACATATAGGTACTATGCACATAGTAAGAAGAGAAAGCATTGTATTCCACCCTTAAATTCGATACCGAGATTTAACAGAATATACTTTATGACCGCCTGAGTAATTTTTTTTTTTTTTTTTTTTTTTTTTTTTTGTGGATAGCGCGCGCGTGTGTATGGATAGTTCAAAAACGGAAAGACCTTAAACACCATACTTCGTATCTTAGTTTAGTATTTTCCAAGAGTGCAACACGAAGTTCAATAAAATCCCCCATCTCAAATTACCCTTCGCATGGGAAATTTTTTGAAATATTTGATTTTCTCAAACATTTTATTTAATACCGTATATTCAAGATATTTACATCACAGATAAACTTATATATCTTGCAGTTTCTGAGAATAATATCTGAAGATCTCTTCATTCTGGACAAATTTTGCATAGCTGATAAATCGTAAAGGATACACGAAATATTACAACACAAAACATGTAAAACTTATTAAAACATAATTTATGCCATATACTGTTTTTTATAAAGAGTTGGCCGTTTCCGAGAGTTTCCTTGTTATCAATTTCAATTGTAAAATAGTAATTCTAACGGGATGTCATCTTTCGTTTCATCTCTCTTTTCTTTACTTCAATTGTTCACATAACGATCAGTGTTTAAAAGATTTGACTACCGCTGGTGTAGATAACATCCTGACGAAAGACAGTCAAACATTTCTCAAAAGCAATTCAACTGATTTTAATAATTCTTTTACTATTAAAAAGACCTCTTATTCTAGATACTCTTCGGCTATACCTTCGGCTTGTACCTTAATGTGTATCCACTTCGGTGTCTTAGTTGTTTTTTGTTTGTTTTTGTTTTTTTCTCGTCCAACAGTTTTCCCACATACGTTCACATAATTTACAACATGATTTGTTTTGCATGGTCTTAAGTACGCGGCGAATGAACAGCATCTGTTCAGTGTAGACTATCCGTGTTGCGTTTTCACAATCCAGTACGTAACCGCTGGTCTAGGTAGTATGGGGTCAAGGCCTAGCCAATCAAAGTTACGCATTCCCATCTGAGGTCTCTGGGAAAATAAACAGGTATGACTTAGGTGTGTCGTTTTTACTTGGAGGTACAAACCAACCAAAAAACTTACCAATCTTAATAAGTAAAATTATAAGTCCGCAAATGAAGAAATTGATGTAATGTTGTTCATTACACTGTTCTTAATTACTAATGCAAATATCTGCGCTTTTACCCCTAACACCTTGTAAAATAATTTTATAAATTTTAAGATTGAAAATTTGGATGGGGGGTAACAACTTCTTTTTCATGTTTTTGACACCAAATTACAATCCCGTTTTGTTGAATAAAGATATCAACGGTTACTTGTGGCACTTTATTGCAAATCTTGCAGATTTTTTAAGATCGAAGTATTAAATGGGAAGCTTCAAATACTTTAAAATAGGCAGGTGCGGAGTTTATATACCCTTCATATCACCAAATTTTCTCATATGTCACTGAGGGGTTTTCAAGTAATATTTTTAATATGATTTTGACAAAACCGTTACATTTCGATTCTATAAAATGGCCAAAATGATAAGCTGCATGTATATTCGAACCTATTTTAAACTCTTAATAGTAAACCAACTTTCTTTGGCTCTTCTGATGAAGTTTTATAAAGTTAAAATATAGCACTTAACGACTTGCACCATATTTTTATCCTGCTGTGTAGAAATATGCAAAACCATATGCTCAAAATATTGCACAATTACACACAAGGAGTTGGTAAAAATCACAGGTTACGTTACAACTTTCAAAAATCACCCAATCCTTGTTTTAAATTATATAGAAATTGTTAAAATGTATCCTTATTTTATTTTCAAACTCTTGCATATAAACTACATTGCTTGCTCAAGCAGGGCACAAATTTGTGCACTTGGACTATAGGATTTGGCGAAAATTATAGGAAACCATAACACTTCAAAAGCTACCCATACTCATATTTTCAAACCCCTATGTAATAATCTAATATGTTACATTCACATGAGTGTCTCTACCCATTCTTCACAATTATTTTAAAACGAATTCTTTTATCTACTTTATCGACATAATATTTCGAGTAATGTGATAATTGACATAAATTTGCCCTTATTATATATATTCTTGTAGATGCAACGGAAATAGGGGAATAGTAGGCTTAAACGATAGTCAAATCTTTTAAGAACTGGTCGCAATTTGATGATTTTGAAGTTCAGTTCTCTTTGCTTAACGAATAATGACTTCCAATTTGAGAAATGTACTTTAAAATTAATGCCAATCACAAGGAATATTTTGGAAATGGTTACCTCCACAAAAAGTGTATTTACATGAAATGCTCATATAGATATATTATTAAATTAATATATATATATATATATAGGTTATATATCTACTATTAAATTGATACATAATTAACTCCTATGGATACGTTTATTTGCCAAATAGTAGACCTCTTGTTGAACTAAGATAAACATATACAGGTTGTTAGGAGTATAAGATACTTGTGTTGGTAATTAAGAACAGCGTAACAAATAACATTACACAATATTTGTGTCATTTGCTGACTTAATTTTACTTATTAAGATTAGTATGTTTTCAGGTTGATTACTATTTCCAAGTAGGCATAAATGTTTATTTTCCCCAAAAGCGCAGGGACGAAAACGTAACCTTGAATGGGCAGGCCTAGTTATAACGAATGTTTTGAATGCTTTCTAAAAGGTCAATGATCCCACAGTATCTAGATCAGCAGATCACGTGTTAAGGTCTGAAAACGTGAAAGCAAATCGCATAAACCATACTGACAGGAGTTGTTCATTTGCAGCGCATTTAAGACCATGCAAAATCATCAGGTAGTAAGTTATACGAAATTGAGTTTTATTTATGGACGCTCTTTATCTACTGCAGCTCTTACCGCTCTATTCTACATTGGACTTGAAAGGTCGCTTAATTTTACACAGAGGCCTCCTTATTAGGCTAGGGGTTATTTTACGTGGCGGAAATCAATGATACGGAACCAACGGCTTTATTTCACTGCCGAAGGAAGCCATGCCAAAGATATACGCCAAAAAAAATCCAATTGCCCTCAGCCGGGTTTGAACCCGCGACCTTGGGAAATTAGTAAATTCTATGATTGGTTTGTGGGAGAACTGGTAGACAAAGAGAAAAATAGACAAAATATAAATGTGAATACATATTAAAGTAACATTTATCAAATATCTGTATCCCTACCGCTCTGTATATTATATGTGTGTCCGTTTTTTCTCGAAATCTGTTGGATTATTTTGAAAACAATTCCCTCGAAAGGAGTTTGTAGTACAAGAAAACCACCTGTATATGTATCATCTTCCGAAAAGCTCATGTTATACTTAGTCGATTTATTGTTTTAGTTTTAATATATGCATTATCGATAATTATTTGGAATTAACAACAGTAATAGGTATTGTTACTAGAACAATAAAAATGATAGTACAACACAGCTAAAACCGACGAAAGCACTAAGTCCTGAACCTACTTATTTTGTACAAATAAACGCTATACTTTTAAACGATTTAACTTTGTATCGTTCTTTATTTTCCTTGACATACAGACAAAAATACTGAATATATTATCTATAACATAGACAATCTAAGCAGACTTAAGAAGCCACCTTTTCATCATAGGATGGGTTTTAATGTGGTCCTTAAAAGTGCATTTTATTATGAAGAACTAAATTCAGAATAAAAAGCAAATTATAATTCTGTTATATCAGTTGATATTCTGTGTAATAGTTCAGTTGGTTTTATCATATTCCGTTTCACATATCTTTATTATTTGATTTTATCAAAGTCCTTTAATATGACCTTAGATGGTATATGCGGCATATTAAGTGTGTACATGCAGTACATAATATAATAGTAAAACCGTCATGGCAATAATATGTATTTTATGCAACAAAAAAAAACGATTTGGAGCAAATGTGTTCATTTCCAGTCGATTCTTAGAAACGGCTGGCAAGGACAATTGAATCGGTACATGCTAAAAGGGCCTCAGTCTCAAAAAATGGCAAACTGAATTACGCACGAAAATCGCATGTTATAGGACAGTTTCAACTAGGTATGTTAAAAGCGATTGAGTCACACGCGCGGATTAGCTAATATTAGCTAGGGAAATTCTTTACGTATGCTAAAAGTTTCTTAGTCCGTGACTAAGGGCCCTTCTAGCATTCACTAGTGGCAACACTGCCTGACAGTTTCGCGCGCTTGATCAGTTGTCATACTTGTTTGGTGTTGTTATTTCTAACCTAACCTTACTTATGGAGCCTGCACTGTATGTATTGTGTTATAAAAATAATTAAATGTTGTTGTACTGTAGCTTTATAAAGCATTTAAGTTTGTTATACTTAAAAATATCAATGAAATATCTAGTAGAGAATAATGAAGAGTTTGTTGGTAAGAAGCATAAAGGCAGCAAAGAACAATAGAATTAAAAGAACTAGGTTGTCAACGAATAATTTACCAACTCAGAAGGAAATGAATTGTTTTGAAATAATAACTGAAGATGAACAAGCTGACATTTTGGCGAAGGCTTATGATTTGTCCTCCAAAGATTTACAAGATTTGCATCTGCAACATTTGATTGGTGTTTTTCGGTACAATGAAGACGTCCTCGAAAATGAGAAGATGCCATAGAAAAGCGCAACACTTTTCGTTATCATGTGATGGTAGGATGAAGTAGCTTGCCCTCTGAACAAAGTCCCTATAAAACCATAGTTAATGACATTAAGAAGTTAATGCCATACATTCCGCATGAGTTTCTGGAGTTCTAGCTTGGCCTACTTCTGAAAGTAGCAAAATGATCGAAATGATGACTAAGTTCAACTTAAATGATACACTGAGTGTTTGTTACCTGTATATAAATATGGTACTCAGAATCTTTGATTCTTAGTAAATATATTGAAGGAAAAACAAAGTAAGAATGTTCTGTTTTTATTTTGTGAAAACCTCGCAGCATGCCTCAGTCCACAGCATTTAAACCTAGTTTGAACAGTAACTAAACATAAAAGAATGTTAAAATAGTGAAAAAGGGCAATGTTGAGACAAGTACTACCTTCTAGTAAAGTTAATTAGTTTAAATCAAATTTAGGGTTGCTTGGACAGATTTTTTTGTTTTTCTCAAAACTGGGTTTCTTGGACTGAAGCCCTTTTAGCATGTGCCGATTCAATTTCTGTAGCAAGTAATTAAGGCACATCCATAAACATAAATGACGTTGAAGTGGTATTTAACGGATAAATTAATTTAAATTTCTGTAATTTTGCCTATAATGGCAGTGAAAACGTGATTACAAAGATTTAGGCATATCTGTATTCTTTTGTTGCTCTAACAAGGGGCCATTATCACATTGATGTCGCAGATTAAGCTGCAATTTTTAGTGAAAATACTTCGAAAACAAAAATACCCCCGTCTCGGCTTTTTCTCCCAGACAGACCCTAGTTGTCGTACAAATTTATAAAGTTTTAAGTTGTAACGCCTTACTTTACCGAGCAAGGTGCCTCAGGAGTCTCATCTGGAACTGGCATTCGGAAGGTCATGGGATAGGTATACCCCGCGGCCAATTTCTTGAACCCGTGGGTTTTTTTTTCAGGAGGTTTTCGAGTCACTAGGCGAATGCACTTCTTGTCCCTTCATTTCATCTCCATTTCATCCAACCGGTCTCTTTCAGGGCTATATGTCGGCGTGGACTACGGTGGTGGCGCCCTTTCGCGGAGGTGACTGTGCTTTGGAATCTCAGCTTTCGGAGGCGGGATGGTGTTGGGATTGTCGGTAGACTCAGGGGCGTTTGAACAGACCTGAGGCGCGGACTCCGGATATTATTAGTGAATCTAATTTACAAATATCTGTTTTTGTTAAACTTGGGCGAAGGGAGAGAACGCCTCTATCTACTTTCACTAAAAAAAAATCCCAGCTTGATCTGTAACATCACTGAGACAATGATGTCTTATAAGAAAGCCCTCGTAAAATAATGCTTTAAATTGGACTTTTCAGTCCTGGAACATTTCCAATCAACAATTGTAACTTAGGTCGTCTCCTTAGCGCGGTGGTAGAGTTGCTACTTACCAAGCGGGAGACATGCGTTCGATCCTCAGTACCGGCGTGGGGATTTTTCCCCCGCTGGGAGACCTGGCCCGGGGTGCACTCAGCCTCGTAAGGTCCCTGGGGGGCCAATTGAGGAGCTACTTGATGGAGAAGTAGCGGCTCCAGGTCATGAGGACCGCATTAACCGGCCGGGGGGACTCGAGGCGCTGACCACGTCTCACCCTCCAATACTGCACCCCGTCCATGACGTCTGTAGTGGACCAAGATGGGGGACGCAGCGGCCGGGCGGTAGGCCAAGGTTCCCCGTGAGCTGTCGTGCCATGGAGTTGGAGTTAATTGTAACTTAAATGTTTAAGGCTACTTACTTATTAAACTCTACTTATGTTCTCGATATTCTGTGAAGCATCCAATGACAACACTGGACAAAGCTTGTGCTTAATTAATTTATTGGCACTTAAGAATCTTATTTAAACTAAAACCTCAGTGAGTGAGTGACACATTGCTCCTAATACACAAACCATCTCTTGCAAATAGATCATTTTCTGTTAAGATCGTCGCTCACGAATCACAATCCCGATTCACAAAACCTGGCGTACCACAAGGAAGTGTGTTAGCACCATTACTCTGTTTAATTTATGTCTTTGACTTGCCAACAAATGAAGAAATTGTAACAGTACAGTTTTCAGATGACATCGCAATTCTTAGCAACGGTCCAGACTACTCTGCAGCTACTCGCTTACAAATGTGCTCTAATGCCATAACTAAAATGAAGAGTCATTGAGCCACAAAAATTCAAAGGCTGTAAAATTCACTTATAAACGAAAAACAGAAGAATACTCGATTAGCCTTGCAGGCGAAGAAGTACTATAAGCTGAGACAGTCAGATACATGGGGCTAACACTGGGCACCAAACTCACCTGGAACACTCACATCACTTCTTTAATTCATAGAATACGACACAGAATTCACCAATTAAAATATCTTATAAAAGGAACATCCACACTGCCATTACACCACAAGACAACCTATGTTGTCCCCTAATTAGCCCAATTTGGATGCATGGATCTTGGATATGGAGTTCTGCTTCAAACTTACAGATGCAGAGAATTCAAACACTACATAGTACGTCCGCAATACTACACTTCTCTCTGATCTTGCTGTACCTACTGTAGCCTCAACTTTTCATTCCTACTACAGTCGTTTTTATAAATCCTGCACCAAACATTCCCAACAACCTGCTTAATCAAATTGCTCTACACTTACCACAGAAGCGTGTAATAGAAGACTGAAATGGAAATGCCATACCGTTCTTGCAGAAATTGACATATAAATCCAATATATGGGACAACTACCTAATGAATTGTAACCTCTATTTAAATGTTCTGTATATGTGTATACGATATATTTGTAATACCACAACTGTAATACACTTATAGTAAATAAAATAAAAAATAAACCTATGTAAGTGAAGGTATTTACCTTATGCAACATTTTAGGTGATTTTATGTGAACTCCAGCAACCTCAATCGCTCCGGGAACAAGAGGCCTGACACCAGTGAAGCTGAAATGGGTGTTGTAAAGTACAAGACTGGTGTTCTTCGCCATCTGCCAAAGTGGTGGAAGCTCCGGGTCTCCAATAAACCCTTGAGCTGCTTCATAGCTGCCCGATTCCGACACCCAACTGTAAGTTACTTGTTGGGCCACGTAGCTCAAGGTGTTGAGGAGTCTCTCCTGAAAACCGGTACTTGGATCGAGCCCAGAGAGTGTAACGGGGAGATAGGCTGGATTGTCCGGGAGTCCTATCCTCGCGGCTGTCCAAGACAAATAGACACTCGTCGTGAATGCTATAACTGGTAACTGCAACTTTCTGGCTATGGCGAGGAAACAATCGCAGTTGAAGATTTCAGTAAGATAAAGGTCGAAATCTCCAGGTTGTGAGTTTTCCAACAAATGTTTTACTTCGGGTAGCTGAGGTATCATTTCGCACAAAAGTTCTCCAATCAAGTTTATGCTTCTCATGGCTTGCAATGGTGTCTCCGTGACGATTCCTGGTATGGATATAACATGTATGCCTTGGTCTCCCATATCTAATTGATCAAACAAGGAACTTGTGTCGATATCCCTATATCCAGGAAGCACCTCCTTATCAGACCGAGGGAAAGGACTGATCACTGTAAGATTATGTCCCCTTCTAGACATCTCTAACAGATACTCTTTAAACATCATAAAGTGACTTTTACCCGGGTGAGGAAACACGGCTAATATGCGATAGCCGTTTGTGAACTGGAAAACGTCGTGTACTGATAAAAGTAAAGTGCAGAAAAGAATAAATTTGGTTTGTATAGCCATAGCCAGCAATTATGTTTGAAAGTAATCTTAATAAAGCGAGAGAAAAATGTCGTTCAATAAAATCTTACAAAGATAACATCACCCAACACTGAAAAACACAACAAAAGAGAACCGTTTCTCGGCAAAAAATGAATCGATCTTCAAACATGTGTGTATTTAAGCACTATAGCGTTTAGATTCGTTGTCAATACCACATCCAGTTGCTTAAAATACGCAATGCTACAGCACCTGTCCCCTCGCTACATAGTATCTGTATTCGCATACGCTGTGTATTCAGCTATCTAGCTTATCTGTAGACATAAAGTGCTTCGATTACTGAACCTGAACAAATATACACGTATCTGTCTGCAAGTCATTCTCTCTTAAGGTCATTGCTCACGTTCAATGTGCATTCTATAAGGCACATATTTGGGGAGATATACATCAAAACTAAGCGAGAGGAACTTTAAATATGCAAACATCTGTACTGCATTCACATGAACTTCTGTATGCATTCTTCTACAAACTATTCTTATAAAATCTGATTCTTCTTTCTACTTATTATTAACTTTCAGTACACATGTACTAAAAGATTTTTAAAAAGCGGCATACTATGTGATGGCTTTGAAATGCCTTTACATCATCACAAGAAAATCGGATGTGTTCCATTCACATGATTTTCTCTATATCTCTGTTAAAAAGTTTATTCTTCTCTCCACTTCATGAGATAAACATTAGCAGAAATTGTCCTTATTTCTTGATTTCTTGTAAGTAGAAGGCAAAAAATCTAATATGTGCCATTCACATGTTGTTTTCTAGATGTTCGGTAAACAAACCTTTAATTCAAAACATTAATCTGTTATTTACATGATACTAATCAAGATAAACATAAACAGAATTATTCTTATTACTAACTTCCTTGTAAGTAGAAGGGGAATAAAAATGCACAAGCTAAAGCGATAGTCTCGTCCATAAAAGACGGGTGCTATGCGAAAGAATTGAAATTCCAATATCTTCGCTTGCTGAAGTAAACAAAAGAGAAACGCGAAGAAAGAAGTCTTCCCGTTTGAGAAAGTGGCTAAAAATGAAACCAATAATCCGGAATATCTCGAAAACGATCAACTCTACAAAATAAAAAAAAAAAAAAAAAAAAAAAAAATCTGATGTGTTCCATTCACATAAATTTCTATATATCTCTGAAACAAAGTATTGTTAAAAAGCTTATGCTTCTTTTTACTTCATGCTAATCGAGAAAAAACTAACAGGAATAATCTTATTAATTGCTTCCATGCAAGTAGAAGGGAAATAAGGGAGTAGCATAGGCTAAAGTATTAGTCAAAAACTAGTTGCTATGTAACTGAAGATTCTTTGTTTGTATGGACAGGAGTAGACAAATTTCCGCATGAGAAAAGTATAAGTATTTTAAAGCTGAAACCAATAACAAGGAATATCTAAAAAACGATCCACTGCACAAAAGAATGTATATAACATAAATTGTGTGCATTAACGAGCTCTATACTTTTTGTGAAGTAAGTTTTAGTCTATCCTTACGGTTTGCCAGTTATGCAAAATTCCCTAAAATTCATCCAGAATAAAGTAGTCTTCAGAAGCTATTCCCAGAAAATTCAAGATATGCATTTTGTTTGTCAGGTAAATATTTTTAATATACGATATTTTAATCAAGATCGTTAGCCATTTTTGAGAAAATTAAAATTTTCAATTTTTTTTTCTCCATGTAACGGGTAGTTGGAGATGGGCGGATTTTCTTGAAAATCTTCGTGTGGCATCCTTGGAAGATGCTGACCTTAAATACCAAGTTTGGTATTTAACGGACGTTTTGTTTTTGAGCTATGCTACCCACAGACACACACACACTCAGACAGACCGACAGAGAGACAGACACACACACACGGACATTTTTCATAAAATCCTTCTTTCTTTCTTTTTTGGATTTAGGGGGTCTCAAAACATATATTTCCGGTGAAATCTCGATATCAATTTTTGGATGCAACACAATACCTTCTCTATATACTATGTACATAGCACGTATAGAGAAAATAAAAATGTATATGACATAATTTGTGTTTCAATAAGATCTACATTTTTTGTTACGTAAGTTTTTGTCTATCTCTTCGGTTGCCAGTTATGCAGAAGTCATCTAGAATGAAGAGGTCTTCAGAGGCTACTCCCAGACTATTCAAGTTATACATTTCGTTTGACATAAAAATATCTTGTACATAAGGTATTTTAATAAAATCGTTAGAGCCATTATTGAGTAAATCAGAATTTTCGACAAATGTTCCATGTAAAGGGTATTTGGGGTGGGGAATTTTCCTTAAAAAATCTTCAGGTCGCATCCTTGAAAGATACCAAACATAAATATAAAGTTTGGTAGTTAACGTTTTTATTTTTTTTTTTTTTTTTGTCGTTTTTGAGCTGTGCTGTCCACAGACACATACAAACAAGTAGGCACAAGTCCTTTTTCTAAAAATGATTTTTTTGGATTCAAAAAAAGCATATATTTCTGGTGAAATCTCAGTATCGAATTTTTAGGTGCACTATAACACTATAATACTATTCTCTATACACTATGCACATAGTACGGGTAGAGAAATTAAAAATCGTATGTGTTCTATCCACTTGACTTTCTCTACCTATTCGTAATAAACTATTCTTTAAAAAAAAAAAGAAGCTCATTCTTCTATTTACTTCATAAGATCATCAAGATAAACATCAGCAGAAATGCTCTAATTATTTAGTGCCTTGTAAATAGAACGGAAAATAAATAAGGGAGTACAATAAAGTGACAGTAAAATCCTGTAAAAGCTGGTTGCTCTGTGATTGAAATTCGGTTTTCTTTGATGCTCAGGAGTAAAAACAGAAAAAAAAAAAAAAAAATAGTGACAAATTCCCAATTTAGAAAAGTTTTAAGTATATTAAAAGTGAAACTGATATCAAGGAATATTTCGGAAATTATTAACTCCACTAAAAATGTATATGGCATAAATTGTGTGTTTTAGCAGATCTGCCAGGTTGCATAGCTGGTAATATTACCAGTTATGTAAAAGTCATTGAGTGAAGAGAATTTCAGGGACTCCTCTCAAGAAATTCAGGATATACATTATATTTTCCATTTAAATATATATAATATACGGCATTTTAGTCAAAATCGTTTGTACCACTTTTGAGAAAATTTAATTCCGAAAAATATTTTCATGTAAAGCGCAGTTGGGGTTGTGGTACTTTCTTGAAAATCTTCGTGTCTTATCCTCGGAAGTTGTGGTTTGGTATTTAATTGACTTAAGTTATTGAGTTATGCTGTTCGCTGACATACGAACACACATGCGCCCGAGGACTTTTTTTCTGGTTTTTTTTAAAAATGCTCTTTATTGGATTGTGGGTCTTCAAAACCTATATTTTTTGTTGTAATATATATTTCATCTACCTACTATGCAAACTGTACATGTTAGAGGAAGCAATAAATAAAAGCATTATTATTCAATTGGTAGACTTCATCAAATGGATCCAAAAATACTCAACCAAAAATATGGTTGTTAATATAAGCAGAGGAGAGTTTCTTTTGCTGTCAAGCAAACATTACGGAACGCAACCTTAGGGATTTAAAACTGAAGTTTATAGATACTTATAAAAATATTGTTTAATTGTGCCTTAACGTTACATATTATGAACAGGATGGTTGGTAAATTGTTTTAAAATAAATATGGTTTCAGAAATATAAAGCATTCCTATGGGAAATGAACTTAAATATGCATACATAGGTAGGTGCTCATAGCCTCTAGGATCTGATTTTCATGCAACCACAAAGCTGAACATTTAATAATTTATACAAAAAGACACATATGTTCCATTGAATAACTTTCTCTAGCTGTTCCACAAACAAACTGACCTTATTCTTTTTTCGACATTATGCTAATCAAGATAAACATTGCATAATTGATCTCGTTACTTACTTCTTTGTAAGAAGAAAGGGAAGTAAGGGAATACACTAGGCAAAAGCGATAGTCATATATTTTAAAAGCCTGTCACTAAGTGAAACAATTGAAATTCGGTTTTCTTTGCTTGCTAGAGTAAAAAAAGAAGACGAAAAGAAAGATGACTTCCCGTTTGAGAAAAGTTTAAATAGCTTAAAACTGAAACCAATAGCTCGGAATATCTCGAAAACGT
This sequence comes from Hymenopus coronatus, assembly GCA_030762935.1. NCBI lineage: Eukaryota > Metazoa > Arthropoda > Insecta > Mantodea > Hymenopodidae > Hymenopus > Hymenopus coronatus. The sequence goes on from CM060892.1 coordinate 106,996,204, forward strand.
TAACTCTACAAATTACGTATGTTTCAACGAGATCTACACTTTTTTTTATTTATTTTTTATAGTTAAGTTTTTGTGTATATACGGTTTACCAGTTACATAAAAATTACACAAAAGTCACCCAGAATGAAAAAGTATTCAGAGGCTATTACCAGAAAATTCAACATGAAAATAGTATCTTAAATATGTTCATTTTAATAAAAACTGTAGGAGCCATTTTCAAGAAATTCATCACTTGGAGACCAGCTTTTAATAGATTTGACTATTCCATTAGCCTAATATATTTCCTTATTCCTCTTGTACCTACAAGGAAATAACTACTTAATGATTATTATTCGTAAAACTTATGTGAAAATCGGCCGAAATTTAGTGATTACAATGCACTTGATATAAATCGCTTTCCTAGTTCCTCGGGGGATATAGCGCCAACCAAGGAGTGATTATCATATAAGAAAAATAGCATATTTTGGGCAATTCTAAAAATTGTTTCGAGAAACTGGACATATGTCAACTTAGCAAAGTAATATATCAACTATATTTTGGCAAAGCCAAAATGTTTCTTTATTAGTTTAAATGCAATCAGTTGTTTACCATGTTTTTTAACTTTTAACATGGTTTATCTCAATGGTTAATTAATGTTTGATACAATAATGCTTCATTTTTATTTTTCTTATTTAAATCTCCCAGCCTGTAGCTCAAATAACAATGCAATTTGGTTTATTAGCTTTTTCGACTAATTCTGTACTATGATTAATGTACGGTGCTGGGGATTGATTTGCCTAAATAAGTTGCACTGTACGTAATTTTAACGAAAAGTGGTCAATTGATTTAAAAAATCGAATAAACATAAGTAAATAAGTTTCTACAGATTGGCGCACAAAAAACCGGCCGCAAGTACTAGACTGCTCATTGTCCCCCATCAAATGTTATCTATTGTTGCGAAGCTGTTGTGACTACGTTTTGTAAACATATGCATTAGTTTATTTATTTCTTTATTATTTAATTATTACACGTTTACCTATTTTTGTTGTATCTGCTCGTGGCGAGTAACAATTCGTGCGTAATTGGCTGGCGAGCAGTCTGTACGCGGTGCCGGTTTTCATGCGCTACCCATGCTAAAAACGATCAAATTCTTTTCTAATAACATAATTTAAGAACACAAAGCATTATACAAATCTTAAAGTAACTAATGAAGTACCATTCTTTACCCTAATTTAAGAGTACAAAGCATTATACAAATTTTAAAGTAACTAATGAAGTACCATTCTTTACGCTAATTTAAGAATACAAAGCATTATACAAATCTTAAAGTAACTAATGAAGTATCATTCTTTACGCTAGTTTAAGAACACAAAGCATTATACAAATCTTAAAGTAACTAATGAAGTATCATTCTTTACGCTAGTTTAAGAATACAAAGCAATATACAAATCTTAAAGTAACTAATGAAGTATCATTCTTTACGCTAGTTTAAGAATACAAAGTATTATACAAATCTTAAAGTAACTAATGAAGTATCATTCTTTACGCTAGTTTAAGAATACAAATCATTATACAAATCTTAAAGTAACTAATGAAGTGTCATTCTTTACGCTAGTTTAAGAATACAAAGCAATATACAAATCTTAAAGTAACTAATGAAGTACCATTCGTTGCCCTAGTTTAAGAATACAAAGCATTATACAAATCTTAATGTAACTAATGAAGTACCATTCTTTACCCTAATTTAAGAGTACAAAGCATTATACAAATTTTAAAGTAACTAATGAAGTACCATTCTTTACACTAATTTAAGAGTACAAAGCATTATACAAATCTTAAAGTAACTAATGAAGTACCATTCTTTACACTAATTTAAGAGTACAAAGCATTATACAAAGCTTAAAGTAACTAATGAAGTACCATTCTTTACCCTAATTTAAGAATACAAAGCACTATACAAATCTTAAAGTAACTAATGGATTTCCATTCTTTACCCTAGTTTAAGAATACAAAGCATTATACAAATCTTAAAGTAACTAATGGATTTCCATTCTTTACCCTAATTTAAGAATACAAAGCACTATACAAATCTAAGAATACAAAGCACTATACAAATCTTAAAGTAACTAATGAATCACCATTCTTTACTCTTACGTATACTGGTATATAGCCCAATGCCGTTCCGATTGATAAAATGAGATGTGTAATTTGGTTGGAAATGAACTTACGACGGAGAAATAGTGCGTTGTTTGTCTGGTACTGAATCGGTCAGTTGTAACATCTTTGACATTTTCTGAAATTGATCCAGTTGTTTTCCTTTTAAAAGAGGAATAAATAGTGCTGATACCGGTATAAGTCTAATTTCTCCCCCCCCCCCCCCATTAGGATACGGGACATCGAAAAGGTTGTGATTAACTGATCAATACTTCCTGAATATAGCATTAACATAACATTAGAATGAAGGTAACATTATATTGAATAAGTATACTTTACAATATCATAATTCCCACCATGTGCAATCGAAAATGTCTATTGCAAATTTTACAGTGAAGTGCAGAATTAAGCTTTGTCTCTTCCACAACAGGATATTTTTCTTGTAAATTGGAAAGAAAGATGCATTTCCGTTTAGGCACAATAACTTAAGTTTTCGCAAATAAGATAATGCATCAACTGCCAACAGTATAATGGGCAAACTTCGTCACAAAACGCGCTAAACAATGACAACAATAAGAGAGATAATCATTTCTCACAACAAGAAATGGCAACAATTTTACTTAGGTTTTTAATTTAAGAAGATGGTGTCAAGAAAATACGGGACCTATTCGCGTGCCAACAAAAATTCTCGGGATGCGGGACATACAAGTTAAAAAGGGGGACTGTCCTATTTTTACGGGACGAAAGACTGGCTTATACCGATATCGTCAGCTTTGCACTTGTTTTCCATGTCAATTAAATTGAATAATAAACAAACAAAATGTAAATTAATCAGCGTAACGGATGAACGAACCAGAGGAAAAGAGCACAAGTAGCCATTCGCTATCGTATACCATGAAACACGTTACACAAACGTTATACATAAGTAGCGCTGAACCAACAGGCATAGAGACTGTAGGTAGTTGCAAGGATGAACTCCGGGCCGGCAGTACCTGGTTGGAGAGTCCAATGGGCGAGCGACTAACCCGCACAAAGGCCCCAAATAATCTTCTTTATTTCTGTGGTATAGTAGAAAGCTATTTATGATGGACACAATTTCAATGAACTTTTAAGTTGAAAAAATGGAAGAAGTTGTAAGTAGGTTTTGGGGGGGGGGGGGGGTGTCGTCCTATTCGCCCCCCCCCCGTAAATATGCTCCTGACTTTCTTTGTTTCATTTACGGGTTCTAAAACGGCATAAACTTACACTGAATTACATACAGCATTTTAATGTTTTGACATGTAAGTCGCTGGCGCTTTGGCCTCCATAATTCCTTATACACGGAGAAATTCCACTCGACCTCTACAGAAACTAATGGATCCTATTTTGGCAGCAGCACCCGTAGAGGAAGTTCATCAAAGTTGCAAAGGATTCCACACCTGGATTGCTCTTCGAATTTAATTGGAATTCGTCTTTAGCAAATTCATCAAAGTTGTCCTTAACACTCATACTTTTTCCACTATTCCTCCTTCCCTTATCTACTTCTAGTCATACGCTGCAAAAAGCTCCAACTCTAAGTCTTTGATATTGAATAATTGTTGTGCCTGCTTGTTGGCTGCTGCTTCCGTTGAGTCTGTGACACATATGAAGTATTTGATTTTATCAAAATGTTCGCTCAGGAAAACTGTGCATCTTATCTAAGTGTCCCACCTAGTGACAACAAGAAAATGTGGCAACAATACTTGACAACTGGAAGATTCTACCAGGAGCATCTTCAGAGCAGTCGAAAGAATGCAAATGATCAGTCACCAAAGGCCTGTATTGGAGTCCCTTGGTCACATGTTCACACTGCGTCATTGAATGCAATATTCTAGAGTACCTGATATGGTCATTTTGAGTAAATTATATTTATTTAGCAAGAGGTAATGTTGCGCCAGTTTCAGCAGTCGACAATAGTGGCAAGATATCGAAATGCTGATATAGTTATGTCCTCTTAAAGCAATGCTGGCGTAAGCATGGGTTTTATTATAAAAAGCTCCAATAACTAGGTGACAAGAGCCTTGTTCATCTGAGCTGCTGACGTTGTGAGACGTACCTACTGGCCAAACATCCCTTGATAATAAAAGCCCTGTGTCTCCTCACAACATTGCGCATTTATTTTATAGCTTCTGATCTTTCTACCCAAATGTACACCTTCCTGCACCTTCAACCCTGAGTCCATCACTTCCTTCTCACAGGCGCACAAGGATGTGCAGTGTGGGATAATTCCTACCCCACACTAGGTATGCTACATTATTTGCCGTACATGCGGCATTATTAACATAACTGCTACAATGTGGGCAGTAAAGTAGGTGGAAATATGACCAAAAGTTTGGTATTCTCATATAGGCTTAACGATAGTAATATGAGATAAAACCAAACTTCTGCGCATTTAAAGTTACGTGTTTGTATTTCATTTGCATAAAGGAATTCTCCTCACCGAGTAACCATCTCCTTCTATAAATTGTTTTTATGTTCGCAAGGAACTCACCCTACTTTTTTTCAATAACCTTCATAGACATCATTCGTTATGGTAAAATAAGCCCACAACCTGCGCTACACTGTCAATAAATTCTTTATTCGTTTTAAAATTTGGGTTTGATGTTAGGGGAACCTATTAACTCAGGCTTTTTCACCTCGACTTGTGTGAGTACACATACGTACTCAGCCTTAAAACTCGGAGCACAGTTGGAGGGGGAGGGAATGTGGTAGCCAGTGTGTCACTGGGCACAGGTAGCACCACAACATTGCATCCTACCACTTCATTTCCAATATTTGATTCATATATGAAAATACCTTACCCTCAATGTTGCGCCTAAATGCATATTGCAAGTATGCCACTGTGAGTCGCGAGTTACTTGCTGCTCTTTTGGCATGTATCGAAGCTGGAACAGCATCTATTAAATAAGCGAAAACATAAATTAAATATATATATAACATAAATATATATATATATTTAATTTATGTTTAACTTTTCCTTATTTATTTACATATTTATTTAAAGACGTATCTGTCTACATTTACCATATGAGTCTTGTGATTATTTTAATATAGAAACATGGGTTTCATTAGTTTGTTAGTTTTTTATTTGGTTTGTAATCGTACAAAAATGATAGCTCCCTGTAAACTTTCTATACACAGCAATTTATAAAATAAGTTTCTATGAACACCTTTAAATAATACGACAGCATACCTAGATTACGCGATGGAATGGCAATATAGTACTCGTGGAATTGTGCAATTGGAAGTGTGGAACTGGAAATATTTTCAACGGAGATGGGAGTAAATGTGGAAAGTAGGAAGTACAGTTGCTAGGAACGAGTAGGAAGTAAATTTCATTGAATGACTTCAAAGGAACTTGTAGTTCCGAATAGTGGAATGGTTATTTCACACTTTCAAAAGAGGAAGCGTTCCTATGGAACGATTCGAGTTCGTTCAACCTATCACTTCACTACAGCAAATGCAAAATGTCGGGATTGTGAGAAAGAAGAAAATATTAGTGTTGAGGGAAACTTTTAAGTTGGGAGTAAAGAAGTAATTTATAAATATTATTGTGGGGTTGCCTTTCTAGTACTACTGTGTCTACTTAATTGCATGCATGGACGTGACCTTCGAATAAGTTGTAATTAGGTGGGTTTTTTGTGTATGTTTAGAAGGCACGGCATTCATACAATTCTTCGAATCGTACAATTACGTTGTGATTTTAGCTCAGAATTAGTCTATTTTCTGAATTTTAGGCTATCTACTTATATAGATAAATAAATAATTCCCGAATCTACACTACCTATGGCCCTGTAGAAAGTGTTTTACGAATAATATAGATTTGAGAATCTGAAATTCGATTCGAGCCGCTTGCAACTGTTTACAACTATCATGTATTTTGTCAGTTGCTGCCAACATTGAGGCAAATAATTCCGCGAGATAATAACCTGTCAGTTCTCGTAATACCCACTCTCTTTGGGACTATTGTAAATTGGTATTTAACATGAAGAAAAGATATCTGTATAATGTTGCTTCAGAGGTCGAGGTGACAGCACGGACGCTATTAATACAGTTACAATAAAGACAGAGACAGCTTACAGAGTTGCGCAGTATTACTGAACGATTATTGATCATTGAGAACAACAATAAAGCGATTTCGTTTTGTTTTGTTCGCTCGGTCTCACCATTGAACATCTCGGGGACATTAAATACGTACTGTAGAAAATAATTCGTGCAACATAACCATTTTATCCACCATCGCTAAATTTTCAAATACCTACTACAAATGAATGTTTTTTTTTCTTTTTATTTTATACATATTCAAATACTGCAAATCCTATTTTTTGTGCAATTTCAGCCACAATATACAATTATATAATTCTCATTAACATAATTCATGAGTTACATACACAATATAAAAACTAATGTTTATGGAAAATGCAATTCATTAGAACCAATATAGTGACACATTACATTTCCCCTATGGGCACATTTTATTGATTATCCATAAACTCTTGTATTGAGTAATATGCTTTGCTGTATAGATAGTCTGAAACCAAGTGACTTCTGAACAGAGCAGTCAGTTTTTCAAAGGATTTAAAACAAGTTCATTGCAAAATGACTTAAGAAAAATTGTTTTAAAGCATTATACCAATCAGTACGTATGTAAAGTCACAGATTAACCGTAATACACAGTTTGAAATAGAAAACACTATTCCCATTCCATGTAAGCAGAGGCAAGATTTTCTAATGACAATTATTTTAAAAATTTTAATTTGTGCTTAAGAAAAATTGTTTTAAAGCATTATACCAATCAGTATGTACATAAAGTCACAGATTAACCATAATACACAGTTTCAAATAGAAAACAGTATTCCCATTCCATATAAGCAGAGGCAAGATTTTCTAATGACATTTATTTTAAACATTTTAATTGGTGTTATTTTGTATTGAATACCATAAATTTGTATTATTTCATGCTAATTTTTGGATGGAATTAATGAGCAAGGATGATTTGAAATTAAAATTCAAAGGTTGTTAAAGAAATGCTAAAGTTAAAACCCCTTATTTCCAATTATGAACTATTTCAAATCATTATCAAGAATACAATCAAATATCACATACCAGACATCATCAAACTGCAACATATACATTGTGACATTTTCATTTTTCTTAATAGTCCTCTGTGTAAAGTTATACCACAGAATAGAGAGTGTATACAGAAAGGAAACTTGAGGGCAACTCCTTTGATGTGCATGAACACTGCACTAGACGTCATATTGAGACCTAGTAAACCAAATAGTTACATACAATTTTAAGCGAATTAAAACATTTAAAAATAATAAAGCTCGAACATGTGTAATAAAAATCTTATGTAGAGCATAAATATGACTTTCTCTGCTTGCTCTCCTACAAACTATTTATGCAGCTGCTTATTCTTTTGTTTCTTGTTAATACAGATAAATTGTAATTGCACATTTTATTATAGGTATAAACAATATAAAATCTTTTTAATGGCAGCTGCTATGTAATGCTTTGAAATCCCATTCTATTTGCATGAATTTGTAAAAAGAAAAGAAGAAAGCCTGAATGGTAATTTCCACATAAGAAAATGTGTATGTATTTGAAAATTTTAATCAGTAACAGGAAATATCTGGAAAATGGTTAACTCCACAAAAAAATGGAAATGACAAATTGTGGGCTTTAACAGGATCTACATTTTTTGTTTAGTAAGATTTTATTTATCTCTTATAGTTTACCAGTTACAAAAAGTCATCCAGACTGAAGAGGATTTCAAAGCACATGGCCAGAAAATTCACGATATATATTTCATTTGTCAAGTAAAAACTTCAATGATATGGTATTTTAATAAAAATTGTTAGAGAAATTTGTACTCTTCTCTAGCTTGTATACACAGTGTATGTTGTGGATACAGAAGGTATTGTATTCCACCCAAAAATTCAATAACGAGATTTCACCGGAAATATGTGTTTTGTTGAGGTTCCCAGAGTCCGAAAAAGCATGTATAGAAAAAGGTTGCGTGTGTCTTGTATGTTTGTCTCTCTGTCTGTGGACAGCATAGCTCACAAATGAAAAGTCTGTTAAACATCAAAATTGGCATTTAAGTTCAGTATCTTCCAGCGACGCAACACAAAGATTTTCAAGGAAATTTCCCACACCCCCAGCTACCCTTTACATGGGACATTTTTCGAAAACTTTTAGTTTCTCAAAAATAACTAACGATTTTGTTTAAAATTTCACATATTTAATATTTTATGACAGATGAAATTAATATTTTGAATTTTCTAGGAATAGCCTCAGAAGACCTCTTCATTCTGGATGACTTTTATATAACTATTGTATAGCTGATAAACCATATGAGATAGAGAAAAACTTACTATAGAAAATTGAAGATCTCATTAACTTACAGAATTTGTCATTTTTTTTTTGTTTGTTTGTTTTTTTTTTGTTTGTTTGTAGAGTTGACCATTTTAGAGATATTCTAAGTTGTTGATTTCAGTTTAACATACTTTTCTCTAAAGGTAAGCCATTCCTAGCAGGCAAAGAGAATAAAATTTCTATTGTTTCACATGGCAACCAGCTTTTAAAAGATTTCACTAGTGCTTTAGTCTGTGCATTCTCTTATTTCCCTTCTACTTACAAAGAAGCAAATAATAAGACTAATTCTGGTAATGTTTATTTTGATTAGCTTAATGCAGATAAAGGAATAATCTTTTGTAAGAAAAGTTTGTTTGTGGAATAGCTAAAGAAAGTCATGTGAATGAAGTGCATCAGATTTTTGAAACTGTTTTGTTTGCTACTCATATCTGCAAAACAAACCCTAGCAACATGCAATGATGGTTAGGAAAATATGTAGGTAGCTGTAAATAACCAAGTGATTTGATGGACTGCCAAGTTTTATTTAATAAAAGAATAAAAAATATTAAGATACTGACTCAGAATGGGCAATAAATATGATTAAACAGAATGGATCAGCCCTGTTATACACAAAAAATAAAGAAAGAAAAAAAATAATGCAAAACTTAAGCTTGCTGCAAGCATATGGTAACATTTCCAGCTTTACAGGAGATATTCCATGTTTCTGTACCTTATATTATAATTCTTGTCAGTACACGAAACAAATGAATAATACAAAACTGAAGCTTGATCCAATCCTTTTTGTATTAAACTATTTTTGCATTAGGTGCTGAGCATTGGCCATTTTTTCTCTTACTACTGCTCATCATAAGAGCAGTAACACTTTAAGAGTCAACAAATATTCTAACTTGTACAGTTTATAATATGTGTTGAGTAGCAGCAGCTAAAATACACAATTGATAATATTAACAAAATGAATATTATAAAGTGTGTAACTTCAGCAACATATCTGTTTACTTGGTCGCAATATGGCAAAATTTGCACGTGGATTACAGTCAAGTTTCCTTTCTGTATACTCTCTGTTCTGTGGTTATACATAGAGAAAAATTTCTCATTGGATTCTATATAGTTAGCTAAAGATATTTTATTTTTAACTTTCATCCATTTTAGAATTCTTTCTTGAGCTCTGAGACAATACTGTTTAATTACTTTAAAAGTTTCTATCATATTCATTTAATAAATTGCATTTATGGAGTATGTGAAGAAAAAAAAAAAAGTATATTTTGCATTATACACATTATTCTCAAACATTTGCAAAAAAAATAAGCTTATACATAGTTTCAGCTATTCATATAAGGCATTGATGTAAGTTTAGGAACATGTAGAAGAAATTCTAGAGATTCTAGCTGGATCCAAATTTAAAGTAACTTGCACCCTTTTGCTTAAGATCAAAGTGATTTAATAGTATTATTTAATAAATTACTTGCTCATAATATTTAACAGATCCTAACTGATGTCTAACAAAGCAGTCAGAGAACATTAATGTTATGCAACAAATATAATTGAAAATTATTCAAAAATGCTAAAACGTAAACTTAAGTTTTCATTAACAATTGCACCAGATTCAAATATTTAGTTGTAGGTATTCTCTTTTGATTGAAATCACTGAGGTTCTCTCTGTATCTCACGACAAAAATATTTTGCAGTCATATTTAGAATATTACAAATTTAAATAACTTTTTAACCATTTTAAATAAGTACTTACTCTTCCATAATGTATATGATTGAAAATACTCAAAACTGACATAACCCTCATGCTTATATTTTGATAAGAGCACACTGCCTATTTAAATGGGCAAAGAACTTGCAATGTTACAGAGAATTTCTGTTATACTCAACTTCCTTTTTCAAATTAGATTAGGTGTCTCTCTCTCTCCACCCCCCCCTCTGAGTGTGTGTGTGTGTGTGTGCGCATGCGTGTGTCTGCATGTGTCGGTAGGTGAGGGGTGCATGTGAGCAAGCAAGTGAGTGAGTCAGAGGCAGATATTCTAACTGTAATTAAAACAGGTGCAAAATACTCAGTTTGAAAATAAATGCAATAACTTTTTAGTTTTTTCTATCTTCAAACCATATATTATGCTTAATCTTTGACTTTATATACTACTGATAGGTTTAGCAATTCAAAAGAACATTTTTTATTCGTTTTACAATCAACTCCCTTTAAAACTTTTGAAATGCTGCTCATTCTATCCACAAGTCATGTAGTTTTGGACCATTTCAATGCTGCCTCACCTGTAATGTACTGCGCATTCCTATTAAATATCACTTCTATTATAACTACCACCATAGATCACGTGACTCCTCTCCTAATTTACAAATCCTAGCAAAAGATACAGATGGGAAAATGCCTTCCATAATACCTCTCAACTTTGTTTATATCAGGGATATGCAAATTCTCAAAGAGAGTCAAAGACTTGTGAAGTAGGAAACATAATGAAATTGATTAATCTGAAGAGTAATTAATGACAAGAGCCCAATGAAATTAAAAGATAGCTTTTACTTCCAACATATCTTGGATAGACACTGTCTACCCTGTATGCCAAATGCTTGGCCCTGCCACTTACCTATATCATATTTCTTAGAAGTTTCTAAACTGTAATAGATACTGAACTTTGACCCAAATAATAATAATAACCAGAAACAGTATACAAATCTAATGCAATTGGCTAATAGTACACAAAAAGCATTAAACAGTAAGATGATATAGTAAAAGTAAATAAATGTGATACTAAATAATCACTGCAACACAATAAACATATGTAATACAACTAAGATATAACCTCAAAGCAGTAAACAAATGTTTAATAATCCACATAAAGTGCAAAACAGTAAGGACATGCTCATTTAACAAATCATGCCAGCATACCTTTCGTATTACACATAACCAGTATTGATGTAACAACTTTCAGTTGTTTAATTGGCTAACTGTTATATGTATAGTCCCAGAATTTTAGCAGTTTTTATTTGTACAAATACTTTGCCTAATATTATGACATGTTGGCCTCCACAGCAAAATCAGATGATCATTATTGACTTTGCAATAATTATCATTAATTTATTATGAAGGAATTAAGACATTTTAAGGTGAAATATCTACATATAAATCTTAAGATATATAAAATACAGAGTGTTATTGTGAAATTGAAAATATAGATATGATTCAATATTATTTTTATTATTGTAGGTTTTGTTGTATGTGCATGTGTGCCTGCATCAAATCCAAAAATGAAAATGGTAAATGCCAAACTTGATAGTTAAGTGCTACATCTTTTAAGAATGCAATATTAATATTTTCAGGAAAATCTCCTCACCCCCATAGAAGGTGTTGGCAGATCTACTAAAGCATCATTAGAAATTTTAATTAAGGGATGTATTTTAAATATAAGTTTCCTCATTAATTTGTCATAAAAGTTCTTTATAAATATTAATAATTTTAACTACTGCAATTAAAGTTAAAAATAGGTTAATCCCCTGCAGGAAGGAAACATTTTTCAAATTATGACAAATGAAACGTATATCTTGAATTTCCTGAGAATAGTCTCTGAAACTCTATTCATTTTGGATGACTTCAGCATAATTGGTAAACTGTAAGACATGGACAAAAGCTTACTTAACAAAAAATGTAGATGGCTTCAAAACACACAATTTATGGCAGGTACGTTTTTGGGGAGCAGGGGAGTTTACCATAAGTGAGATATTCCATGTTATTTAAATTTTCGCAAAATATACTTTTATCAAATGGAAAGTCATCATTCATTTTTCCTTTGTTTTTGCCCCTAGCCATGCAAGTTTGAATACCAGCTATTAAAAGATTTGACTGTTGCTTTAGCCCAGTGTATTCCCTTATTTCCCAGTACCTACAACAAAATAAATCTTAAGACCATCTCTGTTAATGCTTATCTCAGTTAGCTGAAGAAATAAAAGAATAAGCTTTTTAATTATAGTTTACTACAAAATGATATAGAAAATCATGTGAATGAAACACATCGATTTTTCAAATTGTATTCAACCTTCCAAGAAGTAATTTTATTTGCAGGAAAAGAAAAGTTGTATAGGGTAGTTTGAACAATGAATGAAGTTAAAATGATAGATAGTTTATGTTATACAATGTTTCTTTTTTCATAGACTTGTTAATGACGTTAAGAGGAAGAACAGCTGTGAAATGGATACCAAAATAGAAATCAAAGAAGAGGATCCTCTCTCAGATGATATAGCCTCACAGAATGATAGAGAATTGCTTCCCAAGAATGTTACAAATATTGATCCCATACTTCTGGGCACTGATTGTAATGTGGCAATCAAATCAGAAACTCTTTTTCCAGACTTTCCTTTACAGGAAGACACAGAATATTCTACCAAACATCCGGTAGAGCAGCTTAGGTCTGAAACTGTTAAATGGGAGATAGATACCAAAAGAGAAACTGAGGAACAAACTCTGGTTTCACAGAATGAGATAGTATTCCTTCCAGAGAACACTGTAATGAAGTTTCAGAAATGTAACAGTGGTGATGAAATGGATAACAAAGTAGAGATTATAGAAGAATCTTATTGGCAAGGAACAAAACCTTCATCTCTTTGTGATAACATTAAGGTAAGTTTTGTTGATGTATAGTAATTTATATAGAATTAACACATTTTTTCCTAAAATTCTTTGGTTGAAAATTCACTTAATGGCACTTTTAATGTAAAATTAAGCAGGAATTTTGGGAGTTTCAATTTCCTGTAATGAGATGCACAGATGTTTATTCTTCATCCCATATTTTTGTTTTATTGTTGGCAACTGCTGTTACTTTCTCTAGCACATCTGTACAATATACATGGTAGATAGAGAAGGTATTGTATTTCATCAAAAATTGTATACCAAAAATTGTATATTTCACCAGAACTACATGTTTTGAGGACCCCTGAATCCGAAATACCCATTTTTACAAAAAGGTTTGTATGTGTATCAGTCTGTGGGCAGTATAATTAAAAACAAAAAGTCAATTAAATACCAAACCTTGCATTTAAGTTCACTAGCTTCCAAGGATGCAAGATGATTTCAGAAAAATATCCCACCCCAAACTAACTTTACATGGAACACTTTTTGAAGACTTTCAATTTCCTGAAACATAGTCCTAACAGTTTTGACTAAAACTCTGCATATTAAATATATTTATATGGCAAATAAAATATATATTTTGAATTTCTTGGGAATAGCCCCTGAAGTCCTCTTCGTCCTAATACATTTTGCATAATTGATAAACCGTAAGGAATAGACAAAAACCTACTATACAAAAACTGTAGATCACCTTAAAACATACAACTGTCATGCACAGTTTTTTTTTTTTTTTTTTTTTTTTTGTAGAGCTAACCATTTTAGGTAAATTTTTTATGGTTTAAGTGTTAATGTAAAATTCTGCAAAACTCATCCAGAATAAATAATAAAGAGGTTTTCAGATGCTGTTCCCAGATAATTCAAAAATACAGTTTGTCAATATCTTTACTACACAGTATTTTAATCAAAATTGTTAAGAGCCATTTTTGAGAAAAATAAAATTTTCAAAAGTTTTTTCAATGTAAAGGGTAGACTGTGGTGGGGAAATTTTCTTGAAAATCTTAACATTGCATTTTGGAAGATACTAAACATAAATAACAAGTTTGGTTCTTAGCAGTCTTTTCATTTTTGAGCCGTGCTGTCCCCCCCCCACGCGCGTACATGCACACACACACACACACACACACAGCCTCAGGGGGGGGCTTAAAACATATTTCTCCACTGAAATCACGACATAAAATTTTTGGGTGGAATACAATAACTTCTCTAGCTACTATGTACATTATATATACATACATGCTAGAGAAATAAAAATGAACCCTGGAAATTAGTTGCTTTGCCTTCTGGTAAGAAATCAGTGAGTTTTAAGTGCTTTACAAAATATAAGAGAACCAAGATGGGCAAGGAAATTTCAAAGCTAGATATGTTGGTATTTGCTAACTTTCACAGCTGGTATTCATGAGTATTTACTTTAGTAATGACAAGGATCAAGTGTTAAATAAACCTAACAGTTAGGGATGCCAAAAACATCCCTAGTTCCAAGGGGTGACTTGCAGAGGTTATTGATCTTTCAAGAAGGCAATAAACAATGCCTTTGCAAGGAGCTTCCTGTGGTTTACTGAATCCCTGTACTTTTGGCTGCACTATACCCTCAGGTATTTTTGGCAACACATGAAACCATAAAGTTCTGTTTTATTGTCATGGCAAGCAGGTATATGAACCTGACTATAGAGCCATAGAGGCTTGACCATCCCATTCTTTTCTCCATCTTCAAGGTCAAAAGGCAAGGATAATGTTGCTGAATGAGAGTGTATTTACTGTGCAACATCACTAATCTATACCAGCTTTAGAAACTTCTTTCTAGCTGCCATATCCACTTCTCCATAATGTGACACTGGTGACTCACTAACCTGTACTGCCTCTTATTTCTATTGTTACTGCATCAGGTAGTATACTAAATGGATTTTATACACATTAGTTCGTGTTGTACATTCTTGTTGTTAAGTGTTACTTTTGTGTATTTAATGAAAGCTGCATAATTGACTGCAAAGTGTCAACAGCCTGAGAATATGCAATTAATGAATAAAAATCTAGCTATTCCACAAACAAAATTTCCTCAGATTATTATCCCAAGATTATTCTTTTATCTGCATCCTGTTAATCAAGGTAAACATTGCCAGAATTGGTTTTATTATGAGGGTCAGTCAATAACTAATGCCTCCTATTGTTAGTTTCTCTACACATACTATGTACACAGTGCATTTTTGGAAAAAGGTTTGCGTGTGTGTGTGTGTGTGTCTGTGGACAGCATGGTTCAAAAATGAAAAGACCGTTAAATGCCAAACTTGGTATTTAAGTTTGGTATCTTCCAAGGAAGATTTTGAAGAAAATCACCCCATCCCCAACTGCCCTTTACATGGAAAAATTTTCGAAAATTTTGGTTTTCTCAAAAATGCCTTAACAGTTTTGGTTAAAATATGATATTAAAGATATTAACTTGATAAATAAAATGTATAACTTGAATTTTCTGGGAATAACCTCTGAAGCATACTTTATTCTGGATGAATTTCACGGAATGTTGCATAATTGCTAAACCATAAGAGATGAAGAAAAACTTAAAACACAAAAAATGTAGAGCACGTTAAAACACACAATTTATGTTATATACACTTTTTTCGTGGAGTTGATCATTTTTGAGATATTCTTTGTTATTGGTTTCAGCTTTAAAAAAACATACTTTTCTCATACAGGAATTTGTCAACTCCTGTTCTTACAAATGAAGGAAATTCAGGCACTTAGCAACCAGCAACTCCCTTATTTTGCTTCTACTTTCAAGGAAGCAAGTAATAAGGCTATTTCTGCTAATTCTTTCTCGATTAGAATGAAGCATAAGCGTTTTAATAATAATTTGTTGCAGAGATGTATAGAAAGTCATGCGAATGGAACACATTAGAATTTTTTTGTCCTTAACTAAGTTAGCAATGTGAACAATTTGATTTTGGTGCAATTCCTCAAATCTTCTTCTCTAATCCACTGCAGTAGCAACTTCCTAAGTCAACAGGTGGCACTGCTGACTTTTGCAAAATAGCTGACATTGATGTGTGTATTAGACAGCGTTCTGTAATTGAATTCTTGCATGCGGAAGGTGAAATGTCCATTCGTATTTATGAAAGGATGAAAAATGTATATGGTGATGCAACAATGGGTGTCAGCATTGTTAGAAGATGGGTCCATCGCTGTAAAGAAGCAGAAGGGCAAACACCATTGGCTGATGAAAATCGGAGCAGTAGACGAGTACTACAGTGACTCCACACAACATTGAATGAGTGGATGAGATCATTTGTACTGACCACGGGGTAACAATGGATGAATTGTGTTGCATTATGTCCCTCATTACAGGCAGTGTGATGACAATTATTCAACAACTGGGGTATTCAAAAGATTGTTCACGGTGGGTACCAAGAATGTTAACGAACAAGAATAAGGGGACAAGGAAAACAATAGTCACCAAACTCTTGCAGACCTTGAATTTGGAGGGAGAGGAGTTTCTGGAAAACATTGTGACTGGAGGCGAAGCATGGGTTCATTTTTTTGAACCTGAATAAAAAAGACAATCAATGAAATGGCATTGCACAACCTCACCGAAGAAGAAAAAATTCAAAACTGTGCCATTGGCAGGGAAAGTGAAAACGATAGTGTTCTGGGATGCATAGGGTGTAATTCTGATTGAATTTTTGGAGCAGGGATGTACAATAATGTCTGTCCGATACGTCAGCACCCTCAAAAAACTTTAAGCATATCTGCGGCAGGTTTGCCCAACAAAAACCATGGAGATGTTCTTCTTTTGCATCATAATGCAAAACCACATATCAGATATCACACCACTGAAGTGATTGTGAAAATTGGATGGGTAGTCTTGCCTCATCCTCCATGCAGCCCTGACCTAGCACCATCAGACTACCATCTGTTTGGACCTTTAAAGGAAGCTCGTGTTGGATTCACTTTGAAGACGCAGAGGCTGTGAAAACATCTGCGCATTAATGGCTTCGGAAGCAAGACCATGCATTTTACCACATTGTGGACCAAAACTGTGGGAAAGGAGAGAGAATACATTGAAAAGTGACAATTCAATCCTCAATGTTGTGGCTTTCATGCTGTGTAATCAAAGTTTAATTTTTTTACAAATTAAAAGTGAAATAGGAGGCATTGGTTATTGACTGACCCTCATACTTGCTTCTTTTTAAGTAGAAGGGAAGTAAGGGAATACACAAGACTAAAGTGATTGATGCTTTAAAAGCTAGTCACTAAGGAAAACAATTGAAATTCAGTTCTCTTTGTTTGCTAGGAGTTAAAACTGAAACCAGTAATTTGAAATATCTCAAAAACGATTAACTCTACAAAATAATGTATGTGACATAAATTGTGTTTTTTAATGAGGTATACATTTTTTGTGCAGTAAGTTTTTGTCTATCTCTTACAGTTTATCAGTTATACAAAAGTTATACAAAACTCATAGAAAATGAAGAGGCCTTCAGAGGCTATTCCCAGAAAATTCAAAATATGCATTATGTTTGCCATAAAAATATCTTAAACATATGACATTTTAATAAAAATCATTAGAGATATTTTTGATAAAATCAAAATTTTCAAAAAATGTTCTATATAAAAGTTAATTGAGGTGGGGGGATTTTCTTGAAAATATTCATGTTGCATCCTTGGAAGATACTGAACTTAAATGCAAAGTTTGATATGTAATCAACTTTTCATTTTTGAGCTATGCTGCCCCTCCCCCCCCCCACACACACACACATGTGTGCGCATACACTTGCAAACATTTCTAAAAATGCTTTTCTTGAATTCAGGAATCTCAAAATATGTATTTCTGGCGAAATATCAGTATCACATTTTTGGGTGGAATACAACACCTTCTCTATCCACTATATACATTGTATATATGGGCTAGAGAATGGAATAAAAATATACGACTGAAGTTTTATATAAATTTACTCTATAACCTATTGTCTGCAGAACATCTTAATTCCCTACCTATTCAACTGCATCAAAATTATGCATTGAACATTGCAGCATTTAACCAGATACACCACCGAGTTATTGTAGGCCACAGTGTAATGCTAGCTGTGTTAATATATCTCCATATGCGGCTATGCATGTAGAGTCTTAAAAATACCGAATACAGCCAGATTATATCAGTGAATGATATTATTAATCTAATTACAAGTATTATCACAATTTCAATAATCATGTTATGAGTTTCTTTACCTTCTTCTTGAAAGATATCAATATATCTACTGTATGTGCAACTTTTCTTGGGCACTAGTTTTACAGGGAGGCAAGGGCCGCAGGAAGGGGTGAGAGGTCGTCTGCCTATTTTTCTGCACTGTTGTCAACCAAAAAAGTTTATTGTAAATAGGTTATCTAATTTATTGAGAACTAACTGAATTATTAAATGAAACACCACAGTGCATGTGTGTTAACTCTGGGGGCCTACAGACAGAATGAAACTTTAGCATTGATGTTACTACATATCAGGGTACCTATATAATGTGCTTCAAGTCTCAATGTGGCTGCTCTGCTCTACTTCTGAAATTGCACAAATCCTGCCAAATGAAAACAAGGTAGCCGAATGCCCTAGAAAACGTGCATGCATAGTACACTGTAATATATTTAACATGTTTTGATACTCAGTTCAATATGGGCAATGTATGTCTCTTGCTTCAGGTATGGATAAAATATCTTAATATTTTTTCCAGCCTTGATCATTGTAAGTCACAATATCACTCAGGAGCAATAGAATTATTTCTTTCTTAAAATTTGTTGCCCACAGTTCAAATAAAATATAAACTATATAAGTATTACATATTTAAAAACAGGATATTTACAAACTTCCAGAAAGGTATTAAATTCATGTTACTCATGTATTACTTCATCAAAGAAATTTGCAATTGCAGAATTGTTTACATTTTGCAAAATTTGGTTGAACACAAAATGAGATTGTCTGATGCCTGTTTCCAATTACCTAATCTGCAACATACCAGCTTAATGAATCCATAGTGTTGGGCTGTTGTGATTAGCTGCTTGGGTGGTGGGAGCTGTTAAATTTAGTGTAACAAGGAAAAAGAAAGGAACTCCAAGGGCAAGTATTGTGTCAGCTTAGATCTGAGGATACATTAGAAGGTTATCTTTCACCATTTCATCTTTTTTCAGCAGACAAATTACACAGAAATTCCAGATTTTAGGGTGGCCCACACTTAAAATACACTACTATGCATGATAAAATATTAAGGACTAATACAGTGTATCTAGAGCATAAGTGTCCAAAGTTTTGTCCTGATTGGTCAAATAGTGATAATTTGTGCAAAATGAATTGGAAAATATGGATAGCGTTTTGTTAAATGGTGTTCTATAATTTTCGCCAAGTCCTATAGTCCCAAGTGATCACCCTCCGTGGTGTAATGTTTACCATGCTAACTTCATATATCCAAGGTCACGGGTTCAAACCCAGCGGAGGACAATGGATTTTTTCAGGCATAAAAATCCTTAGCATGGCTTCCTTCAGAAGGGAAGTAAAGCCGTTGGTCCTGTGTCATAGATTTATGACACATAAAAGAACTTCAAGTCTGATAAAAGAGGTCTCTGAGCAAAATTAAGTGAACTTTCATGGCAGGAATAGAATGGGGTGCTGAGAACCACAGTAGTTAGAGAGCGTCCATAAATAAAACTACATTTACCTTTGGTCCCAAGTGTTCAAATTTGTCCCCTGGTTGACTAAGCAGTATAGTCTCACCTATAAGGGATTAAAAATAAAGATAGGGCAGCTTTTAAAAGTGTTGAGTGCTATATAACTTAAAATAAAGATTTAACATAATCTATTATTTTTGTCAACTCCTATTATATACTTGTGAAATATTTTGACTTCACTTGGTGCTATAATGTATGCATCATAAATTAAGCTTGCCATTTTACTTTTTGTGTAGAAGTGTGTGTGTACCAGTTAATCTGTTGAAGGAAGACATTACACCCTTGCAGGTCTCAGTTTTTCAAATGCTTAGAGTAGTGAAAGTTGCAGAAAGTGACTATAGTGCACAGCGGATCTATTATATGTCGTATTTTGCAGTTTCACAGATAGCTTTATTTATTGAAGTGGATTATATCACAAGCCTCTGTTAAATCTAAGTTAAAAAGTGCTAAAATCTACATAGTCAAACCAGGGAGGTTATTTATAACAAACGTAAGATCATCAAAATTGAAATATGAGCCTCTAAATATTTAAAGGATATTCGATAGAAGCTAGTTGAAGCATCTGGTGTGTTCAAAGTGGTGTAATCTGAGCAATCATATTATGGACAAAGTCACAGACTGTATCACCAGTGAAGCAAGAGTGACTCTAGTATCAACAGCATGAATCACAGTACAGACAAAGTGAGTGAAACTCACCCACTTCCTGATAATGCAGATTAGGAGTTGGTGTTTTATTTAGTTATGTTTTACCCCTATAACATTAACATATGCATGTTTTATTTTAATGTTGTGTTCAGAGGTATAAAGTGCAAAAATCCTGGTGCTTAAAAGCTTGCCTAGGTTACTAATTTTTTGTTTTTTGTCATTATAGAGAACTAAACTGCATTTACTTTGTTTTCTTTCCCTTTTTTTTTTTTTTTTTTGTACTAAATTATCTTGACACTGTAATAATGCTTTTGATGTTCCATTTTCCAAGCATATTTTTTTTTGTATTAGCTTCATGTCCTTGAACCTGGTTGGTCATATTGGACAGTGAATGAAATCAGTGAAATGATGCTCAAATGATCTCGGGGTCCATGGAGCTTTAAGTTATGCCACATTTGTCTTCTCAGGATAAGAGAAAATGCCCCAAAAAAACCTTATCCTGGTAACTCACCCTAAGCGAGATTCGAATTTGCAACCTGTCAAATGTGAGGCAGAACATGCTGCAGACATGTTGTCTGGCACAACAATATATAGATTAGATAGCTAGCTAGCTAGCAAATCTTCAAGCGAGCAAGGCAGCCAACTTCATCTGAGGAGGGCTGAAATCATACATCTTCCCCTGGCAAGCAAGTTTTGTAACACCTATTCTATAGACATATAAAGTTTAATTTAGATTAGCCAAAGTGCTTATTTGTGTTAGGAGTTATTCAAGACAGAAGCATATTTTCCAGAGCTTGATAATCCCTATTCTTTGAGGGGTTGAAGAAATATTGGAGTCATAAGGGGAAGTGTATATCCCTGAAAGAGGACTATGTTGAAAAATAAATAATTTATATTTGAAAACAATGGCAATTTCATTCCTAGCATGAGTAGTTATAGAATTGTCCGTTTGCAACAATTTAAATCCCCTAAAATAACTTAATTCTAAAATATTTTAAGCCTCCCCATTTACCTCTTTAGGCTTGGTGCCATTTTTAATCCCTCCAAAAAAACATTTGTCAAGCTCTGCAAATACTGCAATAATAGTAATAATTATAATAATTCTTTATCGCTAGTGTACTTAGAAATACAAGTTATAAGCATGTTCAGTTAATATTATAAATTATTATAGATACAGAGATCAAAGTATGATTAATTATATAGACACACACACACACACGCACACGCACACACACCCACACCCACACACACACACACACACACACACACACACACGCACACGCACACACACACAAGAAATCATGCAGTCTGTAGAATGGTCTATATACAAGATATTCTTAATCTAGATTGGAAAAAGTGGCTTTCTAACAGTTTTATTTCTCCATAAGATTCATTTTACAATGTGGCATCTGTATTTTTAGGATCTTTGTTACAGAATTTTTGGTATGCATACCTATACACATCAATTTGTCTTGTGGTATTATGTACATGCCTATCGCAGTGTCTAGTAAGTTCATTGGAGTTATGTATAAATAATATGGACATAGAAGATATAGCAATACAATTAAGGAGAATTTTATTTTTTATAAATAGCTCCTTGCATGAATGTCCAGGGCCAGATCTGAAATAATTCTCAAACATTTTCTCTGTGAGTCTAAGTCTATCAGTATGTACATTGGTTGAACTCCCCCACCCCCCAAAGTTCAAGTACCACAAAGTAGATGTGGGTTTATTAGACCATAATAAATAGTGTTTAATACATTTGAGCTGTTAAATCTGGCAAAGTATTGCAGCAGAAAAACACCCTTTCTTATTATGTTGCATACCTAATCAATGTGTTTACTCTATATGAGATGTTTGTCAAAAAGTATTCCTAGAAATTAAATATGATCACTTGTCTGGATAGGTTAATTACAAGCTTCAGCAATGAATAAATTTTTACTTTGTCTACGGCAGACTACAAAGCTTACAATTTTAGTTTTAGTTACATTGCAACCTAATTTATTTATGTTGAAGTAGTTAAGTAGCTGAGCATAAACAGAAGTCATGATTTCATTTAGGTCCCGTGTGGTAGAGTTACAGCATGTCACAACTGCATCATCTGCATATGATATGTATGATATATGTAATTTTGAGTTTGAAATGGTTGGAATGTTGTTTGTGTATAATATGAATAGTAGGATCCCAGGACACAACCCTGCAGAACCCCATATTGGACTATTCTCTCTCTCTAAATTGATAAGTTTTTGTGTAATTTCTATTATAAATGGAATTTCAGTCCTTTGCACTCGACTATTTAGGTAAGATGAAATCCTCTTATTCCATTCTTGATGACATCCTCATTTAATCTAAATTTTGTTACTGTGAGCAATTTCTTCCTGTTTCTAGAATATAAGGATGAATCCAGGCCTCATCGACAGTGACAACTTGATGCAAAAATTCATTTAGATTTTGCTTACATAACTTCAAACAAAGCTACGAAGTTGAAAGTGTCACACCTAGTTGTTGTTTATGTGAGCAATTGCAACTCCCATCTGGCCAACAACTTTTTCCATCTCCAATTTATTTATTAAATATAAATTGTTTTCACACCTATGGTCTTTACCATTTTGCAGACTTTCGTCCAACAATCAGCGTGAATCCTGTCATTAATTATTCAATGATTTCCTCATATGTCATACGCACCTCATCAAAAACAGATGTTCAACAGTGTGTAAAGTCATGGAACAATATGTAACTGTTGTCCTAGATGGCCAAAGGTCCCTCCGACATCATCTAATTTTTCTTTTATCTCCTCAAAGTTTTCCCATCTAAAAGTAAAAAATATTCATTGAATGATTTGCTTTTTCCATTATATTGAACAACTAACTGAAATCCTTGCCAAACCAAATTAACCAATGAATCAGCACAAAATTTTTGTAACAAATATCAGTACATGCTGGTAACTTGCCTTAGCAACACCATATATTTTGAAACAAGTATTTATTAAACCGCCGCCATACAATGAAATGTCAAATGTTTGTTGCTGCAGGTCTCCAAATAGCTCATACCTATCTATAAATAAATAGAACCTGGTAATTTAAATCTGTGATAATGGAATAAGATATTTGTATGAAACTGTATATTCAATTATTCTGTTTCAGGATGGGGATTTTCCTCCAGTAAAATCTGCAAGGTAAGACTTGACACTCAGCGGATGTAGCCTTCTGCTTCTTGTGTTGTATGTTATAGCAGATGTTCTGTTGAATTCTTGCTTGAACTGATGCAAATGCAATCTGTCTCCATCTTCTTCATCCCAGATTCCATTTTGGTGTTCATCTCCATTCCAGATCCCATTTTTTGTGTCAACTTCTCCATTTGGGATGCATTGTTTCGGTTTCAGTTAGAAGTACTCTCATCATCTCCATAATGACATTCATCCCATTTGTGACAACAAAGTAACAAAATATTTTTATTTAAATTGCTTCTGAACCATTTTTATTTCTCCTTGCTTCAACAATTATTCACTCAGTCCACTATTTCAGCTGTATCTAATCCAACTGCATGCTCTATTATAACTGATCCCCTCTCTGCCCTCCTTACATAGGCTCCACTTATGCAGCAAGAATTTTCACAGCTGTGGGAAGTCACACATAAGTTTTTTTTCTTTCTTGGGTCATTATTTCATTTACTAACCTGTGGACACCTGGTACCATAATCCATAGGTTTATGTAAAGCTTCTGCTCACGTACGTGTTCATGTCTCTAATAATACTGCATTTATTAAGCAATCTTCGCAAACACTCCTGCAGAAATACAGTGGGCAAGGTTGAGGCTCAACTCACAGGTGCATTTGGGCATGTAATTGCAGTTTTTAGTTCCAAAATAAAAAGAGGAGTGTTTCAGTTGAGTGTAAAACCTATTTCTAGAGATAAAGTAAGTCTTGACAATTGGTAATTCTGTTATAATCTGAAAAATAAATATTGCATTTGTGTGTACAAAAAGTTATGCTGGGGATAAAACCTTGGTTGGACCTGCTTATAACCGCTTGGGTCTTGTCACATATTCACTACCATGAAAGGTGAAATTGGGTAAAGCGAAAGACATGCATGCTGAGATACATTGTGAACCAGTTCATAGAAACAATTTGGAAGTGGAAATGTTGCCTTGTGGACATTTGTAAATGTGATGATGGATTATTATTATTATTATTATTATTATTATTATTGTTGTTGTTTGATTATTATTTATATTATAAATTTTTTAGACTTTTGCCAATGGTAGTTAGAAGTATTGTATTCCACCAGATAATTCAATATTTAGATTTCACTAGAAATACATGGTTTGAAGTCTCCTAAAAGTGGTAAAAGAGTAGTTTTAGAAAAACCTTGGAAATTTTCACAGAAAGAATTAACTCCAAAATGAAAAAGCACATGATTATTATCTTGATATTATAGTCCAGTATTTTTTCTGGATGCAACATGAAGATTTCTTAAAATATACCCCTTCATCTCTACCCCCAGTAAACTTCCATTGTGCATGTATGTTTTTATTCTTATTCTTCACAATCATGACATACTAAGTATTAAGGCAAAACCATATAGCTCATTACAGTATAATATTTTAATTCTTTTATACATACTTGTGGGGGAAGTATTTTATTCCACCCAATAATTAGAAGTCTAGATTTTATGAAAATATGGGTTTTGAGTTCCCTGAAGAAAAGTCTTTATGTGCATGGACAATCAATTACCCTCAATCTTTTCATTAAATGTTTGTGCTTAATTTTTAATTTCTCAAATTGTTTTGTTGCATCTTTTGCAATAACCTCTGAAGTCCTCTTTATTTTGATTCAAATTAATTTTGTATCATTAGTAAAATATAAGATGGAGGTAAGTCCATCAAGTAAATGAAAATCTAAATCTTTATTAAGCATACATTTGTTAACAAATTAATTTGGAACATTATTTATTTTAAGGGATTTTTTGGGTGCAATTTATAATCTCAAATACTTTATAGTTATAATGAAACATAGTTGTGTTAAAAGATGAGTTTATAATTACAGTAGACAAAATGGCACCAATTACTGAGTGTGAACTTATTATTAGCAGCCAAGAGCTGTTATCAGATTTAATTTCCTGATTATTATGCTTGATTATGATAAATCCTTCAAAATTTCAGATTATGCACAGTTTCACTTTCTGGTGATAGCAAAGGTAAATTACTTCTGTCATCTGTGAAAGTCTCAGCAAAAGGCAAAAGCCATTATAATGGAAAGGAAAATCCTGAATATGAAAGGCAAGAAGTTGATCTCACAGATTTACCAACTGTAGAAGGAAATATTCACCCAGAACATTCCAGTAAATACAGTGATGGAGATGAAACTTTCAGCAATGCGTCATACTTGAAAGAAAAACATTTAATTAATGGGAGTAAAAATCTATACAAGTGCAAAATATGTAACAAGAGCTTTACTTGGTTTTCATATTTGAAAAGACACAATTGGATCCATGAGGATAATAAGCCTCACAAGTGTAACATTTGTGATAAGAGCTTTACTCGATTGTCTACTTTGAAAACACATCATTTGATTCATGAGGTGAGAGAGCCACACGTATGTAAAACTTGTAATAAGAGTTTTATTCGGTTGTCAAGTTTGAAAATGCATAATATGATTCACGAGGGTAAAAAGCCATTCAAGTGTAAAACTTGTGATAAGAGCTTTGCTTTTTTGTCATATTTGAAAAAACATAATTTGATCCATGAAGGTAAAAAACCATACAAGTGTAATATATGTGACAAGAACTTTACTCGGTTGTCAGATTTGAAAATGCATAATTTGATTCACGAGGGTAGAAAACCATATAGGTGTAAAACTTGTGATAGGAGTTTTACTAGGTTGTCAGATTTGAAAAAGCATATTTTGATACATGAGGGTAAAAAACCATACAGGTGTAAAATTTGTGATAAAAGCTTTACTCGATTCTCAGATTTGAAACCACATAATTTGATTCATGAAGGTAAAAAACCATATAAGTGTAGAATTTGTGATAAAAGCTTTGCTCGGTTTCCAGATTTGAAAACGCACATTTTGATTCATGAGGGTAAAAAAACACACAAGTGTAAGATTTGTGGTAAGAGCTTTACTCTAGTATCATATTTGAAAAGACATCTTCTGATTCACGAGGGTAAAAAACCATATAAGTGTAAAACTTGTGGTAAGAGCTTTACTCATTTGTCTAATATGAAAATGCATAATTTTATTCATGAGGGTATAAAACCTCACAAGTGTAAAACTTGTAGTAGGAGCTTTACTTGGTTGTCAGATTTGAAAAAGCACAGTTTCATTCATGAAAGTAAAAAACCGTACAAGTGTAAAACTTGTGACAAGAGTTTTACTTGGTTGTCATGTTTGAAAACACATAATTTGTCTCATCAGCCCCATGAAACCACACAAGTGTAATACTTGTTATAAGACTTTGACTTGGGGTCACATTTGAAGAAGTATAATTTGATTCATCAGCCCATAAAACCATATAAGTGTAATACTTATGATAAGACCTTTACTCAGTTGTCACGTTTGAAAAAAAGCATAATTTGATTTATCCACCCCATAAAACCAGACAAGTGTGGCATTGTGAGTAGAGGTTTACTTGTTTATGAGATGAAGCTGGAAATATTGTCCATTTTTTCAGGTTGTTAAAGACTTGGCTCAACCCGTAACCAAGTTATTTGCCTTACAAATTGAGCCCAATCTAAGGAATGTTTAGACATTTTGAATGGAATGTCTCCTTTCTATAAGCTTCATACTGCAAAAGAAGATGTATTGCTGGTTTATCAGAAAATGATAATTGTAATCATGAAATCATTATGGGAGAAAGTCATGCAAGTAAGACGGATATGATTAGCAATTCATTATATTTTACTCACTGGGCTTCACCATTCGTCTTCAAGACATTTGAAGACCATTAAGCTGTTGGCTGCTCTTCAAAAGCAGATCATTTTGCATCCTTTTGTCAGCCGAAGTTGCCATTAATTTTTTAGGCATAATTTCCCTTCCTTCAAATCCGTAAATTTTAGTTTAAAGGTTATATACATACTTAATTCTTCAGAAATTGCATTGCATTTACTTTTATTTCAGTAACTGATCAAGAATATTTTCAATAGTGAAATACTTTTGACGAATTATTCAAACAATTAGAAATTGAAATAATGGTTATTTGAAAATAAAATAAAAATAATATTTATGAACTGAAGGGTTTAAAGTTTGAGACACACTCCAGATTATGAAAACAGGCAGTATGAAAAATATTGAAAGAAACATCCTAAGAACAAAAATCGGTCACTGTTGCTGATTCAACAGTTATTGGTAACACTCGGACATTTCTCCATAGGATTATTCCATTATACTAACAGTGAGTCAATAATTTGGAGCAATTCCAAAGTTTCCTGGCATTGTCGACACCACTGACCGTACTCAGGTGTCCATAATGCAGTAAGTATAGAAACAGGAAGTCATTTTATCCTTAATGGCCGCGCCTTGTCTGAGTGATTAAACTGCTCATCTAGACAGCGCGGGTTCGATCCCAAGCGATTGCATGTGAAATTTGTGATAAACAAAGCTGTGCAGGGGCGGGTTTTCTCCGGTTTCCTCTACCATCGCATTCCACTGGTGCTCCTGCTTCATTCCATGCGTCAGTAGTGTCTTGTTGTCTTTATGATACAGCAAAAACTGATGAACGCCTTAGTTTGGTGTCCCTCGAGCTAAATTTGGCAATAATGTAACTTCTGTGAGCAATTAACTACACCCAAAAATATATGCAATTTTTTAGATTTATAAGTATCTACAAATTTTCATTTATCAGGGCAAAAGATGTAAAATTCTCATCTTTCATTTCTTCTGTTCTTTTTGCTCTTGTACTTCAAAATGTTTAGAGTTCAGCACTAAGCGTTATTTGTGTGAATGTTAAAAGGTTATAGTCTGCACCAAACCTAGATGTATTTGGATATATAAAGGATGCATTAGATAACAAATCTTCCACGAGTTGTGAATGCTAAGTTTGTTCCCTAAATGGTTTTACCCACATATGCATAATCTACGTAAATCAGTGACCTTTAAGTTTCACTCAAGTATTTGGAGATAGTTAAAGTGAAAACAGTTTTGTGATTCAACATTCACTTCTTCTTCACTTAGATAATAGTTGTCAATACTAGTATGTAGCAGGTTTTTACAGTGTATATTTCATCTGCGTGAAATAAAAAAAGTTTTAGAATATTATTTAATAATCATACCAAAATGATTCCATAAGTGTTTTATTACTTTAAACTAATTATATTCAAATTTATTTCTGAAAATATTCCTTTTATGAATATACGCTTATCCCAATGCTCTTCCTATTTTTATCTCCTCAGAAAATAGAAATTGTCAATACGCCTGTCTTTACAATGGCCTCATTTTGTCTCAATTGTGTTCCTGTGAGCTATATCTGATGATGATGATGATGATGGTTAGTGTTTTTAAGGGCGCTCAACTATAAGGTCATCGCGCCCTTATCAAACAAATCATGGCAAAAGCCAGAGATAAAGCTTAATACGAAATATTATAAATAAGAACGAAAGATAACTCTACAAATCAATGTATAAAAGTAATAATGGAAAAAGCCACAGATTAGTGATTTAAGAAGAAAAAAAGTAAAAACTAATACAAAAACAAGGGTAAAAACAACTAAATCCATAATTTGTAGGTTATCTTTGATAAACATTTAAAAATATTAGCTACCGCTTGATTATCGTCCGCCAGGACTTCTGCGAGACTGACCGGCAGTTGCAGTGATTCCCGAATATATACTAGATTAACACACTCTAGCAACACATGACGGACAGACAAATATTCTCCACATATCGGACACACAGGAGCAGATTCACTCTTAAGAAGGAAACTATGTGTAAAATTGCAGTGGCCAATACGCAAACGAGCCAAAGTCACTTCCGTCGAGATTGACGAGAGGAAGTGACCCAGTTTGTTGGAAGATCTTTCATTACTCTAAGTTTGTTTCCGCGGAGAGCTGACCACTCTTCGTGTCAGCACGAAAGTATCGCCCTGCGCACAACAAGCTTAAAGTCTTCCGATGTTACACAAGAATTGTTTGTACTGGGTTCGGTGGTTGCCGTCTTGGCTGCAAAATCTGCCAGTTCATTCCCCGGCATGCCAATGTGACTAGGAATCCATGCACACTCCACATTCACCCCGGAAGCATATAACGCCTGGAAAGCATCCTGAATACGCTGCACGATCGGGTGGTAGTTGTAGAGATCAATAAGGCTCTGAAGTGCACTCAGGGAATCACTCAATATAAGGCAATCACTCAAATTTCAACAGCCAACGTGCACAATGACTCGATATATTGCGTACAGCTCCGCACTATAAATGGAGGTATCACTAAGAAGCTCTCGAAAGCGAACACCTGCAGGCCGTGGACTAATTGAGATATTTCTGTAACATTCGTCCAGCTCGTTAAAAAAGGAATTGAACGTTGGATGCGAAGGCATGCATTTTATCCCACAGCCATCATTTATTAACAGGATATCACGCCTACACTGCAGAGGGGGGTCTGCCGATTCAGCATAAAGGCTGGCTATTGGACTGGTTGGAAAAGCTCCAACAGCCACACGAATACCCTGATAATGGACAGGGTCTAATCTTCTCAGCACAGATGGTCTTGCCGAAGAATAAACTATGCATCCGTAATCTAAATTGGCTTGGATCTGTGCGCGATAAAGTTGCAGCAACACTGTCCGATCCGCTCCCCAAGATTTGCCATTTAGTATCCATAAAATATTCAGAATACGGTTACAGCGCACTTTCAATTGTGCTATATGTGGTGACCAACACAGTTTTCTATCGAATATCAACCCAAGGAATCTTGTCTCATCCGGGAATGATAGTAAAACTGTACCAAACCGCAGCGAAGGTGATAATCGCCTCCTGCGCCGCCAGAAGTTCACGCAGAGTGACTTCTCAGCAGAGAAGCGAAAGCCGTTTTTAGAGTTCCAATCTGAAAGGTTGTCTAAACACCGCTACAGACGGCGTTCCAAAAAAGGTGTGCGCTGAGAAGTACAATAGATGGCAAAGTCGTCTACGAATAAGCAGGTCGATACTCCTGGGAGAATACATTTCGAGATAGAATTAATTGCTACATTAAACAACGTGATGCTTAGTACCGATCCCTGTGGCACTCCGTTCTCTTGAACAAAAATATTTAATAAAACCGAGCTGACCCTTACTCGGAAAACGCGGTCCCTCATAAACTCCTGAATGAATAACGGAAGGCATCCACGTATGTTCCAGCTGTATAGGGAACTATTATTCCTGCCCGCCAACACGTATCATAAACGTTTTCGAGGTCAAAGAATACTCCAACGGTTTAACAGTTCTTCATGAATCCATTCATTATCTGCGTCGAAATCGAGATAAGGTAGTCAGCTGCTGAACGACGTCGACGAAAACCGCACCGGGTGTTGGCCAGTAGGTTGTGAGTTCCAGCCACCGCATCAACCGTCCATTGATCATGCGTTCAATCACTTTGCAAACGCAATTGGTGAGGGAAATTTGACGGTAGCTGGATGGAAGAAAACGGTCCTTTCCAGTGGACCCAAACACGATTATAGACCTTGAGCAGGAAGACCTTACCTTCAGGAGAGAGATGTTGCAACATTTGGACTGTATTCCATCGGGACCTGCTGCAAAGTTTCGAGAAGATGATAGTGCATGGTGAAGAGACGATTGTAATCTACAAGATTTTTAGATCGAAAGTTGAAACCTTGAGATTCCACGTGAGCCTTAACAGGAAGAAACCCAGGCGAGTTATTCTCTGAGCTAGACACTTGCGCGAAAGCACTGCCAAAAGTGTTGGCAACGTCAGACTTATCAATAACATCTCTATCACCTGTTTTAAGACCGGCGACCGCCTTAACTTATCCCATAGAGGAAGGTGTATGTCGATTGAATGACGCTACAAACTTGCTCCATGATGTCTTTTTGCTATCCTTAATAACCTGCCTAGATTTGGCACGCATCTTTTTATACTCAATCAGGTTATCTAGTGTTGGGCGACGTTGGAAAATTCTGTGAGCACGAATGGCATTCCGGCATTCATCCGTCCACCAAGGTACCGGGAATCGACGACAGATTTGGGTCTTCGACCGTGGAATAAACTGCTCAGCAGCATCAAGAATATTTTTCATGAGGTGCTCCAATAAAACATTCACAGATTCGTGCTCGTTGTAATAAAAAGCAGCCAACCAGGGGTAAAAGTTCTAGTTGGCTTGATCTATGCGCCATCTAGGTAAAGGTGTGGAACATATATCTTGTGTTGTGGCAAGAGATTAATAAGACATGGAAAGTGGTCGCTAGAATGTAAATCAGAGAAGATATTCTACTGTAAGGAAGATGCTAATTGTGGTGAACAAACTGCTAAATCCAGGTGTGAAAAACTGTTGAAAGCATCAGAAAGAAATGTAGGTTCTCCGGTGTTCAGGAGATTTAGGTTATAATTATTCAAGAAATCGGCAATTAACTTACCTCTCGCACAAGCCCGAGGTGAGCCCCAAAGTGGATGGTGGGCATTTACATCACCTACCAAAAGAAAAGCTGTTGGTAGTTGAGAAACCAGATCCCCTAAATCAGTGAGTGAGTGGTCGTCACTCGGAGGAAGGTATATATTACAAATGGTGAATCTGGTATGTGACATTTAATCCTTACAGCCACTGACTCGATGTCTGACTGTTATGATACTGATTGTGCGAATATATCATCTCTGATGAGCATCATAGTGCCTCCGTGCGCAGGTACACCATCTTCCGGTGATAGATCACACCTTTGATTTTGAAGCTGTCTTGTGGACGGAGCTTAGTCTCTTGCAAACATACGACCAAAGGATCGTTGTGGTTAAGCACCAGTTCAGGCTCAGGTCGATGTGTTCTTATTCCACGTATGTTCCATTGTAGAATTGCCATGGTCTTTATAGTAGGATAGGTTGTGCATTGTGATTATTTCTATTTTGAAAGCTGTGGAGGTCGGTTGGATGGTCCTGCCTCTTTGTCACTATCCTTTTGGACGTGAGGGCAGTATCACCTTCCTCCATCTCCTTCACTTGGGAGGAACCCTTTCCAATTAAAAATTTCGGTTCGAATACCTCGAACCGATTGGAAATAGAGACAGGCGAAGATGAAAGTCGCCGACCTCAGTCCTTCCCAAACGAATCTTCAGAAGAGGACCTCCATGGACTCTTGTTTCCCTTTGTTGTTTTGGGAATAGACTTTACGCTTTGCTTGAGGAAGTCGGTTCTCTCATAGGATTTCTTGAACTTTATTTCTGGTTCTTTATATATTACTAGCTTGCCAATCTTGTTGGTCGAGGTCGATTGCTTTGGCGGCAATTTAACTTTAGCGTTTTTTACAGTTTCAGATGTAGGAAATGTTGCTACTGACTTAGATGATGAAGTCGAAGGCCAAGGAAGTGAGCTGACTGTGAGAACCTTTTCTACAATAGTGGCCCCGTTTATATCGCAGGTTTGAGTTGCGATTTCCCGACGTGCTACAACTGAGCTATAGGTACCATACTTCGGGACAGAGGGTTGGCGGATTCGCAAGAGTTTCCGGGCTTCCAAGAAGGACACCTCTTCTGTTTAACCCAAATTTCCTGGACCGTCTTTTCCTCTGCAAAACGGGGACAATTACTGGAACTTGATGAATGTTCACCGTTACAGTTACACTTTGGAGCTGACGTGCATTCTCCGTCATGCGAGATTTTGTCACAGTTGATACAGGTACACTCGCCGTTGCAGAATTCACTGGTGTGGCCAAGAAGCGCTGACATTTATAACATCTGAGTGGGTTCGGTATATACGGTCTTACCTCAATGGATTCATAACCTGCCATTATCCTCTGTTGGGGATCTACCCGATCAAAGGAAAACAAACAGGGTACGGGTAGGCACTAATTCTCCATTTAAATTCCTTTGAACACGATGCACAGATGTTACGACTTGGGGAGCAAGATTTTCTTGAATTTCCTCACTGGTCAAACCCTCCAATACGCGGGTGTTTACCACACTGCGTGAGGAATTCAAGCTTTTGTGTACATCAACCCTTATTGGATAGCTGGCTAACATTTTGGCCTTTATTATTTTCGCAGCCTGGGATGCTGATTTGCTTTTACCAGAAGCGTGCCATTACGAGCTCTTATGCAGATTTTATAGGACCAGCAATGTTATTAAGACCCTTTTGAATGACAAAAGGGCTTACCCTAGAGAACTTCCTTCCTTCCTCTGTTCTATTAACAATCAAGTAGTGAGGACCACAACACTCGACTACTTCTTTTCCAAACTCTGCACTGGATTTAATAGATTTTTTTTTTTATTTTTGTCATGAAAATAAGTTTTAATTTTCATCCCCCAGTGCTCCCCACCCACAACGAAGTCCAAACAAGGGTTCATCCCACTGGGGATATAGCAAGCTGGCCGTCCCACTCACCCTGGAGTTCGGTATATTGCCTAGTCATGAGCGTTTGACTAGGGATGGGCTAGTCCCTAGCCTCCCGTTTAGGTGAATCAGCAACCAGAGTGGTGTATTAAGCTGTGTACCCTCCCTAGTCACTGAAAAGACAAAAGGCCCAGGCTCAGATACGCAACCCTCAACCAACCAGGTTATTCATTTCCACCGACACGGGTCTCCGCGCATGGCCAACACGTGGGTGGGCATTTTGATAGACTGACTCTCTCACCACTCAGAGGTTGCCCACACGAGGGAGTTATGGTTGGCTCGGGACCCAGGGTGCGTCAAACCGGTGCCCACCGGAGTAGGCCCCTAGGGGATCCCGTGAGCTATATCTTCATGTTTGAGAACAAGAAAATTTTGCAAGACCGTGTTCTTGTCGAAAAGAAACTCGCTGTAACTTGTCCAATAATCATTTTTCTGTTTTTAAGAAGTCAATGGGTATGATGACCCCTTCGCATTCCAAAAAATTGTCTCTATCGCTTTTTCGGACAATGTGATCTTTTTTGCCTTCTTTGGAACAGGTTCCTCAGAAGCAACTCGTTTTGACTGTTGCTTTATTTCCGGAATATAATGACGAAACCAGGTGTCATCCACGGTGACAAACCGACGCACAAAGTCCTTCGGATTTTGCTTTAATAGCCTCAAGCGTAGCTTCGATGTTGAAAGCCACGCCCGCTTTATGTCCACTATGAGCAATCGCAACATCCATTGAACCGACAACTGCTTCATCTACTATTTATCATGTAAAATATGAATTACCGTTCCAAACGCTACATCTATAACCTAGTGAACTTTAGCTCCACGATCAGCTAGGCTTTTTCAAATGATTTCCTCGGTAATTACAACTAACGGGCAAGGATGCTGCTCTTGAAAAGGCAACCGTTTTGGAACCTACCTGTAGCGCTACCTCCTTAGCATGTAAACTCCGAAGCTGGGTGCATGTTTTTGAATTTTTAGCTCCTTTCCTTAGCAATAAGTTAAGGATGCAGCTTCACTATATTATTTGTCAAGTATATACATTACAGTTCAAGTATTACAGTTATTGGAATCAAATTATGAGTGTATTCCAATTAGAGGCAGGAGGTGCCACTAACCCGAAAATCAAGCATAAACGTTAATATATGTTTAATAAACCTGAAGTTGTGACTATCATTGGGTGCCAATTACAATTTGTGGTAGACAAAGCGGCGCAAAGGCGAGTTTTCTTCCGGTTTCCCCTGCCATCGTATTCCACGGTGTTCCATCTTCATTCTATGTATGAGAATCGTCGCCTGCGTTGCCAAATGTAGTAAAAGTGGGCGGGCGTTAACCACTATAAAAAAGCTGGTAACATGTGATACAGTTTAAAGTAACAAGCCGTAAATGACACTGACGACACATGGAATGAAAGTGGAACACATGTGGAATGCGCTGGCTGGGA
The DNA here is from genome assembly GCA_030762935.1 of Hymenopus coronatus. NCBI lineage: Eukaryota > Metazoa > Arthropoda > Insecta > Mantodea > Hymenopodidae > Hymenopus > Hymenopus coronatus. The sequence goes on from CM060892.1 coordinate 107,031,670, forward strand.
AAACCAAAGAAAACCCACCCCTGCGGCGCTTTGTCCACCACAAATCCCACATGCGGTCGCCTGGGATGGAACTCGGACCACCTTGGTGAGAGGTCAGTGGTCTAACCACACGGCGCGCCCTGGAAATACGCCAATAATAGCAAATTATTGTCTATAATAACAATAATAAGTAGTAGTTGTCATGGCGTGGTAGTAGTTGCAGTAGTAAAATGTGGGAATACTGTCACGCGATTAATGGTCGTAAGCCGCACAGTGATAAAATAATATATAAACCGCGTACTTCAAAGACGACAATGGATTGTTCACGTATATGTTGTTTCCAATTATGTTAAACCCACACGACGAGAAATTAACAAAATAAGCTGACCGAGGGTGTATACGCTGAAGTCTATGGTGGGATGGGGGTGATATACAAGAAGAAATATTTGACATGGAGGAATCAAAGATGTTAGATCATGGATGTAATTCATCACGAAAAAAAAAAAAAAAAAAACATATAACCGTGAAAACTTCAAACTGAGATATCTACAAAGAAGTTATTGGAAGTGTGTGAGTGTTAATGAAACAAAACAAACAAACAACGAAGAAGATGTGAAATACTGCAAGTGTGGCGTACTCTTGGAAACTGGAATGAGATCATTCTAATTTTGTTGGTTTGTTTTTTTCGAGTGAAGAGGAAAACTCTGCCAAATGTGGAGGTTGCCAAAACATGGCATTACCCACAAAAACCCTTTGGGTGTGAACGTGCAACAGTGCCGCTTGTTGCACCTGCGGATTCAAGGAGAAAGTTTTAATGGCACATGCCAAGTTTGAGTAGAGAGCCAGGACACAAACATGACCGTAGTCCTGACTGTGCCCTTGGGAATTCAAGGTGTAGAAATGAAGGAAAATTCGAAGTTTGTCTCCAGATGGAGACGCAGTCGTGTCCTAGTTGTCCTGCAACAGAGGACATGGCCATTTTTTAGTATTTGATAGTAGAACTAGTGTTTATAGTTTTTACCCTCTGTTAATAATGTGACAAGGACGAAGTCATAAACGTAATTACTGAATTAGCTATTGTTTTGCTAGAACCTAAACTGCTCCTCCCAACTTTTGGGCGGAGGCGTCGTCCTATTTTCTGATTCTTGCTCAGTGTTGAATGTCATTGTTTGTATCATTAGCTGTATAAGCAATAATTCATTAGAGAAAAATTTAACTATAAATGTGCTTAGTAATATATATTGTTTCTGCGCATTAGCTGCGTCAATATGTTAACCTAAGGGTCGATCCATTAGTCATTTCTTCGTCACTATTAATCACCCTCCGTGGTGTAATGCTTACAATGTTAAGTTCATATACTCAAGGTCACGGGATCCAACTTGACGGAGAACAATGGATCTTTTTCAGGCGTAAAATCCTTAGCATGGCTTCCTTCGGAAGATAAGTAATGCCGTTGGTCCCGTGTAGAGGATTTACGGCGCGTAAAAGAACTTCAAGCCTCTGAGCAAAATTAATCGGTCTTTCGCTAACAGAATGGGATGCTGAGAACAACAGCAGTTAAAGAGTGTTCAATAATAAAACGCCATTTCATTTCTGGTCATCATTAGTTGGGAACCCCTCCTCCCCCGACTCGTCTTGACTCAGAGACATGGAGTGCTGCCAAAATTCACCAACTGCAAACATGAACATGGGTAATCTTAATGCGGATATCTTACTAACATGTCGAGGTATTCTTGTATATCTGTTTGGGGTTTGCCCAGGCCGAAGATTCAGTCAAACAGAGAAAGCGGTCTCTTGGTTTATTTTCGTCTGTTTCATACTCGCATAGTTCTTCAATTAGGCCATTTCCGTGAGTTGTTTTGCGTTTGTATAGATTATATCTTTGGCATTTGATGAATTACTTTATTGAATGAATTTTTATTTCCTCGTGTAGATTGGCCGGGGCTACCAGGGGCATTTTAGCAAGTATTCCTTTCTGGAGTGTCTGTAGTTTGTGTGTGTGTAATTTTGCAGCATATCCCCACACGGGGGCTGCGTACGTGATGATTGGTCTTATTAGCGTTTTGTAGAGGGTAAGCCCAATGTTCAGCTTTAGTTGACTATTCAAATTGATAATTGGATAGTCTATTCAGTTGACCATTGGCTTTGGCTCTGAACTTAGCTATGTGCTTGTTCCAGGTGAGGCCTTAGTCCATGACCAGACCTAAGTGGTTACCTAAGGACCACTTCCACTCAATTCCTTTGCCTTGGTAAGTAAGCGGCTGGAGAGCACGTTTTCCCTTTCGGTGGAGTAGTCTTTCTGTAAAGACTATTACTTGCGTCTTTCTGACGTTTACTTTGATTCTCCAGTTTGTGAACCACGGTTCGGGTGTGTTTTCTGCATTTCGCAGTCGCAAATGCAAGATGCACGACTGAATGGACTGTGTCACTATAGCAGTGTCGTCTGCGTATATCTATTTGTTCGATCTTACTAGCTCCTGCATAACATTTATGTATAAGTTAAATAGTGTAGCCTCCACGAGACTTCCTTGTGGAACTCCGGTTTTTATTTATTTTGGCTTGAATCTGCTTCCTTGGCGAGAAATCGTCGGCCATAAAGGTAGTCCCCAATTAGGGTAATGGTAGAGTCGGGGAATTTATATTGTTTGAGCTTCCGGAGGAGCCCGACAGTAACATTCTTTGGCAAAGACGCGCTCAGAATCTAAATAGATAGCGCCTGTTGATTTATTCGTATTGAATCCCTTGGTGACTTGTTTTGTCATTCTAAGCAATTGTAAGGTGGTACAGTGTTGTGCTCTAGACTCGAACTTATCCGATATTATTATATTGTGTATGTGTGTTTAAACGCTTCCGTATTACTTTCTCTTTTACCTTGCTAATGGTGTTCAGTAGCCTAAATGTACTTGATGGATAGTGCCAAATTCTTATTGACCTTAGAGAACAACAGTATTTTGGCTTCTTTCCAACCTGGGGGAAATCTGCCGCTGTCGAGCGAAAGGTTAAATACATTGGCTAGAAGCTTCAATGCTATGATTAGTAAGTTCTTTAGTACCATATTTGATATTTCGTCTGGACCTGGAGCTTTTCTTTTAGGCAGATGTTTGATAATCTAACATATTTCATCTACGTTGTTTTTGCGCAATGTGCGTTGGGCTAGGATTTCGGCTTCATTCTCGACTTCTCGCGTAAAATCGACCTGGCCGGTTACTATTGGGTATGATGTAAACGCTTCCTTAAGGGTAATCGCAAACGCTTAAGCCTTGGCCTGGGGAGTTTCGGCTATACTGTTATTTATTTGGAGAGGCGGGTAACTCGTTCGTGCGCGCGTTGAGAATTTTGCTATCCACCAAGCTATGTTTTGCTGGGGATTGAGATTTTAAAACTTGTTATTCCATTAATTGGTAATCTAGTACTTTCGATTGCTAAATCATGTGCTCAGTAATACAAGATTTGACGTTCAACATTTCTCGTACTTTGCTGTGTGCATCTGGCTTTTTTTGTTTTTGTTTGTTTGTTTTTTGTTTTGTTTTTTTGCCTTTTACAGCATCTTTACATCGTAGGGTATTTGGCGTTTATCATGTATTGCTGCTTTAAGGGCACACACGTGCAAGTGGTTATTTTTATTGCTAATTCTAGCGTATTCGTTGCATTGCCCTATTCTTCAGCTGAGTTTACCTCTAGATCAGATAGATATTGATCGACGGTGCTTTTGAAGTATTCTCAATCTACTTGATTATACATAATTGTGCCTTAAGAATTTAGTTTGGCCTTTTTATAGTGTTTAACACCCGCTTTTACCACTATGGCGCCGCAGGCGTTGACACTGATGCTACATGGAATGACGATGGAACACCGGTGGAATGCGATGACGAGGGAACCCGCAGAAAACCCGCTCCTGCGCCGCTTTATACACCACAAATACCATATTCTGTTGCTTGGGATCGAATCCAGGGCTAATTTTGACATGAATAGAAATTCTAGCTTTTATGGCTATTTAAATACTACTTTTTACTTTCTCTATACGTACTATGGCTATAGTGTGTAGAGGAAGTATTGTCGCCTTAGTGAGAGACGAGTGATCTAACCACTCGGCCACGGTGCGACCCTCGGTTTGAACCTGATTATGGCATTAATTGCTATAAGGCCATACAAGTGATCTGATGTCAGTTCTTGTAGAACATTTATATCTATATTATAAGGTGTGACTTTCAAGGACGCGATATCTAGAATACCCGGCATTTAGTTTGGTATGTGCGGCATGAAAGTCGGCTCATCGGAGGCTGTTATTAGATAATAATTTGTGTTGTTATGATTTAGCAATTTGGTGCCTTGCGCGTTATTTGTGCAGTTCCAAAGAAAGTGTTTACAGTTAAAATCGCTTGCGGCAATTACCTTTTGCCTTAAGCTCATGATTTGGAATAAGTCGTCTATGTCTAGGTCCCACGGGGGATTGTACACTGATGCAATAACAACTTCGGTGTCGTGTATATTAAGTTTTATCGCCGTCGCTTCGGCTCGAGTTAATATAGAGGTGCTGATTTGATAACATTCAATATTCACCTGAATTGTTACCGCATCTGCAGTCGTGGATGCTTCTGTATATTCTAAATCCGGGAATAGAAAAACGATCTATATGGTTTATGTGTCTCGTTTAATAGCAGTATCTATTCTGAGCGTTCAACCTTCAAGACAGAGCATGTTCAAAAACAAAAGACAACGGTACTACTGCGTAATGAGGTCATCGCTCAAGCCTGTATACGTTCAAAGCTTCGGAAAGTAACAAGTGCATAATGAAGTCATCATGCAAGATTGAACACGCTCATCCCCCGCCCCCGCGATCTACATCGGTGAAATTATCGACGCTGTATGGCATGCACAGTTGCCTATGGAACACACTAGGAACAGTGAAATAAGTGCGGTCAAGAATGACATCCCCAGCTGGGTGAATAGAGGAAAGTACGAGCAAATGAAGCAGCACCAACTCAATAAGCACGAGGAACCGTACAATGGTGATACACATAGCATCGTCTGTAAGGATCCATCGCAGCGCAAGCAAATGACTACATCCTTCTATTGCGGGGATTATTGTGATGTGTATCGCAAATTGATTACTAATTACGTAATGAGTTGCACAGTACATGACATAAAATCTGATGTGATCCATTCACATGACTTTCTCTACATCTCTGCAACAAATTATTGTTAAAAAGTTTATACTTCTAATTACTTCATGCTAATCGAGAAAAAAAAAATAGCAGGAATAGTCTTATTACTTGTTTTCTTGGAAGTAGAAGCAAAATAATGGAGTACCATAGGTTAAAATGATAGTCAAAAGCTGGTTGCTATGTGACTGAAGTTCTTTTGTTTGTATGGACAGGAATTGACAAATTCCTGTACGAGAAAAGTGTAAGTTTCTAAAGATGAAACCAAAAATAAGGAATATATAAAAAATTATCAACTCCAAGAAAAAAAATGTATATAATATAAATTGTGTATTTTAACCTGCTCTACATTTTTTGTTTGGTAAGTTTTTGTCCAACTCTTACGGTTTAGCAGTTATACAAAATTTTGTAAAATTCATCCAGAGTAAAGTATTCAGAGGCTATTCCTAGAAATTCAAGATATACATTTTATTTGTCAGATATACGATATTTTAATCAACATCGTTAGAGCCATTTTTCAGAAAATTAAAATTTTCGAAAAAAAGTTCCATGTAAAGGGTAGTTTGGGGTGGGGGACGTTTCTCAAAATCTTCGTGTCGCATCCCTGGAAGATACTAAACTTTAATACCAGGTTTGGTATTTTACCGACTTTTCGTTTTTGAGTTATCGTGTTCACAGACACACGGACACACACACATGGACATTTTTCTGGAAATGCTTTTTTTGGATAAAGGGGACCCTAAAACATATATTTCCGGTGAAATCTATGTATCGAATTTTTGGGTGGAGTGCAATACCTTCTCTATGCACTATGTACATAGTACGTGTTGTGAACGTAAAAATGGGTGATACAGGACCTACGTGGCCAATCCTGGAATATATGAGCTTCTATTTGAGCAAAATGTAAACGGAGTATTATTTATGGATGCTCCTTAACTGCTGCGGTTCTCAGTACCCCATTCTATATTGGGCGTGAAAGACCGCTTAATTTTTCTCTGAGGCCTCTATCAGGCTTGAGGTTCTTTTACGTGCCGTAAATATACGACACGGGACCAACGGCTTTACTTCCCTTCCGAAGGAAGCCATGCTAAGGATTTTTACGCCCGAAAAAATCCATCGGCCTCCGCCGGATTTGAACCCGCGACCATGGGTATATGAAGTTAGTATGGTAGCACTACTTAAGCGTGTACCTCAGAGCTCGCCATATACCGAGGATGATCTGGATACTTATTCGGATATTTTAAAAAACGAACAAACAAACCAGAACTCTAGTTCATCAACAATGAGATCCAACAAATGCTTCAAATATAGAGCTATCATACGAGGTCTAATTGAGAATAAAACAGGTTTAAGTCTGGAGTGGAGGAAAAGCGTGTCCAACATAAAGTCTTATTACCAGGGTTAGGATTTTATGTGAAAATTTCAGATAAAAGAAGGTAAAAGGACTCAAATAAGGGGGGGGAAAAAAACGGACAAAAATGTGCTAGTTTATTCATCTAATGCAATGATTTCTCTTTCCTCTATTCTAGTTAATTGAATAACAATCAAGTGAATTAAATTTCATTACTCGTCAAAAGAAGGGAAAACCATGGGAGATGGAATGTCTTTGTACATGCTAAATCTTCTTTCGACATCCACAAACTAGTGGGGCAAACCTTGTATTCACTCGGAATGGCAATTCTACAGATGTGACGAATTTCTCAGTGCCTGGATTCTTCTGAAGATCAGACTCAATTTTGTCTTTGACAAAGCCATCTAGCTGCTCCCTCACGGAAGTAAAAATATCCCATTGTTTTTCCTTTTCCAGGATTTGTTCTTCTAATCGTTGAACAGCTGCAGTCAGGTACTAGTGACTTATCTGCAAAGTATGTATTTTCTCCGGTAAGAAGTAGCTGTGTCTTGGAAATTGCACTTGCGTTGGCTGGATCCAAAGAAAGCATAACTCTCTCATTTTGTCAAAATTCTCATACAACAGTAGCACGTTCAATCCAAGATCGCCAGCAAGTAATAATTGGGAAATTTGGAAGGGACAGGCCAGTGGTTTCCCTGTAGGCAACAACACGATTTGGAGCTTTCAGTAGAATCTTCTGTAGTGCAAACATGACTTTATTTGCGATCTTAGCGTGAAGTAAATAGAAGTGTAAGCTTTTTAAGAATAATTTGCTGCAGAGATGTAGAGAAAGTAATGTGAATGATACACATAAAAATTTTTTACCTACATATTACCATTCTGGATGAATTTTGCTGAACTTTGCATAACTGATAAACCGTAAAAGATAGACAAAAACTGACTACAAAAAATATAGATATCTTTAAAACACACACTTTATGCAATATATATTGTTTTCGTGGAGTTGGCCATTTTTGAGAAAATCCTTGTTATTGGTTTCATTTTAAAAACACTTATACTTTTCTTATACGATAATTTGTCAACTCCTTGCAATGCAAAGAAATGGATTTCAACCATTTGGCAATCAGCTTTTAAAAGATTTGACTATCGCTTTAGTCTAATGTATTCCCTTGTTTCCCTTCTACTTACAAGAAAGCAAGCAATAAGACCGTTTTTACTGTGTTTATCTCAATTAGCAATATAAGAATATGCGTGTTATCAATAATTTGTTACAGAGATGTACAGAAAGTCATCATATAATGAAACACATCAGCTTTTTAGTACAAGGTCCGTGTGTGTGGGTGTGCATGTGTGTCCGTGTATCCATCATATATCTGTGAACAAGATAACTCAAAAAGAAAAAGTCAATAAAATACCAAATTTGACTTTTCGTTTTTTTATTATCTTTAAAAGATGTGACACGAAGATTTTGAGGAAAATCCCCCTCCCCAAACTACCCTTTATGTGGAAATATTTTCGACAATTTTGATTTCTTCAAAAGTGACTCTAAATTTGATTTTGACTAAAATACCATGTATTAAAGATATTTACACGACAAATAAAATGTATATCTTGAATTTTCTGGGAATACCTCTGAAGAAGTATTAATTCTGGATCAAGTTTGCTGAATTTTTCATAAGTGGTAAACCATAAGGTACAGACAAAAACTTGTTGCACAAAACACGTAAATCTCGTTAAACCACACAATTTATATTTTATGTATGTTTTATTTATTTTTTTAGTGAAGGTGGCCATTTTTTTAGATATTTGTTATTGGTTTCAATTTTAAGATGCTTTTCACATACGGGAATTTGTGAATATGTGACCATACAAAGAAACGGTTTTCGTTCGCATGGCAAAACCATCTTTTAAAAGATATGGCTATCACGTTAACCTAGCGTATTCGCTTGTTTCCTTTCTGCTTATGAGAAAGCAAGTAATTGGACTATTTCTGCTAATGTTTATCTTAGCAGAAGTATATAGAAGAATAAACTGCTTAACAATAATTTGTTACCGAGATTTATAGAAAGTCGTGTGAATGGAACACATCAGATTTTTTTTTTAAATTAATATTCATTCACTTTTTTTCTTATAACATTAATTCAACTTTCACTTTCCTTAACACTTATATTTTAATGATTATAACATTTTACACCCTTATTGTGCTATACACACCAATCACCCCTGTATTTTTCTTTTAACATTATTCGCAACTTCACTAACACTTCCTCTTCAAATTCTTCGTCCTCTGGATTATTCCGTCCCTGATGGCCCAAATCCTCCATTTCCTGCTTTCCCTCATCCTCTGCTTTCCTCTGTCACTCTACCTACACCTCCCTCTGCTCCGCCTCATTTTCCATCAACATTTTATTCTCCATAAATCATAGTCAGCATGCATTTCTTAATTCCCTTCCAATCATTCCATATTTAATTTCCTAATAAAGTACAGTTATACCCGCTTATGTTTTTATATTTTAATTTTCAATTTCACCTACTCCCTCTTCTAACTCATCTTCACCACCTGTTTCCTCTTCATCTGGTGCTGTTTGTTGTAAATTATAATTATCCATCGGTGTGTCATTAGATTTAATGGAAATTGGTTTCGAATTCTTTCAGATCTTCTTAATTCTTCGTTGCCATCTTGTATGTGGAGTGTTATTTCCTCTTATTCAATTCTTTCTTCCTAGGAAATGTTACTAAATATGTTCGCTAAGTTATCTAGGTGAATATATAAGTATTTGTTTCTTAATATATCCGCAATACTATGTTCAATTAATTCTATTCGCGCTTCAGTCAATTGTTCCCCAAATCGCAGTCATTCATACAGAACATGTCCGCGTGTACCTTGTTTGTTACAGATACTGCCACTATCCTTTGATGTTTTACTACTCTTTTTACAATATGTTTTATAAGGTCCGTAGTGATGTGATGAATAGGTCCTCTAGCTGTTTGAATATGCTTTAAGTCTAAATAGTTCATTGATATTGTTAAATAAATTACATACTCTTTCGAATCCATGGTATTTCACACTTGTTGCCAACTTAGTTTCAAAAATCGCTTAATTTTAGATATATTTTCACATCTTCTTTCAATTATTTGTGTTAGGCACTACTCCCAATTCATTCTTCTTTAACAAAATGTTGCTCTCTCAAGTTTAATTAAAATATCTATCGGCAAAATTCCTGTCGTAACCAGGAGGGCTGTAGTCGCGGTAGTTTTAACTTCACGTATGTACAGTGTATGTATGTATATGTAGGTATAGATGGTATTGTATTCCACTCATAAATTTTATACCGATATTTCATCGGAAATTAGTACATGTTTCGAGGACCCCTGAATCCTAAAAAGAGCATTTTTAGAAAACGATCCGAGTATACGTGTGTGTGTGTATGTGTGTATCTGTGGAGAGCATAACTAAAAAAAAAAAAAAAATAAAAAGTCAGTTAAATAGCAAACTTGGTATCACCTCAGCTCACCTCAAACCACCCTTTACCATTTTTCGAAATTTTCAATTTTGTCAAAATAAAATTGCTTTAACGATTTTCATTTTTATGTCGTACGTTAAGGATCTTTATACAGCAAATAAAATGTACCTATGTCCTGAATTTCTTGGGAATAGCCTCTGAAGCCTTCTTCGTTCTGAATGATTTTTGTATAACTAATAAGCCGTAAGGGATAGACAAACATTTACTTCACAGTGGGTAAATGTATATATGGATAAAATACACAATTTATGTCATGTACAGTTTATTTTTATTTATTATTATAATTATTATATTTATTATTATTATTATTATTATTATTATTATTATTATTCTGAGCTGATGATTTCCAAGATATCCCTGCTTATTAGTTTCAAATTTAAAATATGTATACTTTTCTCAATCGGAGAGACCGCATCCATTTCATGTCTCTTTTATTTTACTCCTGGCAACGGAAAGAGAACCTAATTTCAATCGCATAGGGAAACCTTCTAAAACAATTGAGTCAACAGTCAATTACCACATTTTCCTTCTATTCATAAGCAAACAAATAATAATACCTTTTCTGGTAACGTTTAACTTGATTAGTGTGATATATATAAAAGAATGATCTTTTATAAGAATAGTTTGTTTGCAGAATAGACAGAAAAAGTTATGTGCATGGAGCATATCAGATTGTTTACTGTTGAAAAAAATATATTTTCTTGATAGTAAGAGAATTTGGGTTTTAATGCGTGTTAACTCTTAATCTGTTTTTACAACTTTAAGTTGTCATTTTAAAAGTGTTTTATGTTCACTAGACCAATGTCTATCAATGAAAATAGTAGTTGAAATATTAATTATTTTAGTTTTTATAAAAAGTTCAATGAGAAGTTGCATGACAAGTTATTTTTATTTTAAAAAGCATTTGTTATTTTTTTTGGGCCGCGCCGTGGCCGAGTGGTTAAACCACTAGACGGTCCGGGTTCGATCCCAAGCGACCACATGTGAGATTTGTGGTGGACAAAGCGGCGTATGGGGCGGATTTTTTCCGGGTTCTCCGGTTTCCCCCGCCATCGCATTCCACCGGTGCTCCATCACCATTCCCTGTATCACCAGTGTCATCGCCTGGGGTGCTATTTGTAGTTAAAGCGGGCGTTAAACACTATAAAAATTGTTATTTTAGTTTGGTAAGACATTTAAACAACGCTTGTTCTTGTTCTGTTCTTCTTGTAATAATAAGTGAGTCCGTGCCTTTTAGACAAACCATTAACAACTCATTATTTGATAGAATTGTAATTAAAATCTATAAAACTAAATATTAGAATATTGTGAATGCACGATCATTTCTGTATGGGTAAATCTAATTGTAACACCACATAAGTAAGATTTGAACCTCCTGAATTTACGTTTGGAAATGTAATTGACGGTCCTTTTGGACATTTTGCACCGGAATTAACGAGAATCTAAATAGTCCAGAGCTGTCTATTGTAGGAAATAGGAGAATTTATCTTGCAGTTTAAGCGAGACGAAATGTTTTGTATTTGGAGACAAGAACGATGCATTACTTTATGCAAAGTGTAAAAAGCCAAAACATCATAGTTGTAATTAAAATCGTGACATGTATCGTACCTATCTTCCTTAACTTCCTAATTTCAAGAGGTTAGCTCTGAAGCCTTTAAAATGAATTGTTTAAATGCGGGGATATTTCCATTCCCTAAACTGATATAGCGGACGCAAAACTTCTGGAATCGTGACCCTGACCTCCAACCCAGCTCGATCCTAGTTTACTCGGAATATGCGCTATGATGCCTTTGCGACTCATAGACAGCCAGTAAAACACTGTACAGTCTGCCTCGAAAGTGTTCCACATCTGTTTATATTTTTAGAGAGGGCAGTAAGTAGTTTTTATTTTAATGATTTTACTTGTGTGACATTAATAACCATGGCTTCTACGTTTGCATAGTTAAGTGGCAAGATATTACATAGTCAGAGTAGAGACATAATTGCTAATGTCCCCGACTTCACGAAACAAGAGGAAAAAAAAGATATGTTCACCCGAGTTCTGAAAAAGTCTGATTCTCGGAAATCAATAGACACAATTGCATTGCTTACTCTATTAAGATCGCACGTGATGTTCTCTGTTCCCACCATCTGTAATGCCACAAAACAGAATACCGCTTCAAAAGGTCGCAAGTTCGGTCTCGCTTAGGGTGAGTTACTCGGATAAGTTCTCTCTCTCTCTCCTTCTCTCTCTCTCATGCTGAGTAGACGAATGTTGAGTAACTTTAAGCTCTATTGACCCCGAGATTATCTCACCAATTTTATTCGTTATCCGATATGACCAATCAGGTTAAGGGACATAAAAAAGAAAGAAAAGAATACCACATGCCAGGACTAGAATGTGTGCGCAAACGTTGCGGTGAAGTGTGTGGCAGATAACATGTGATGTTTTGTAAACAAAGACCAACATTGAAAATGTTTTGCAATGGAGGAAACTGATTCAAAGTGGCAATAATAGTGACGATGGCAATAACGTTTGGCAATTGAGGAAACTGATTCATAAACTTATGTACATTATGCGCTCTTCTTTACTCATTGTTTTCGTACAGTTTTCGTATAGTGAGTGAAGACAAAGGACTGTCAGGTGTGGAAGAATTGGAAGCAGACGATTGGCATTATTTTTATTTTAGGTACTTTGTTCAGTGGTATTTGTAGATTATGCAGCGCAGTGTGATGCGATGCATAAGCGGTGACATATTTGACATTGACTGTGATACGCTCTCCTCCAACATTCATGCAGTCGGCTGGTGAACCACTTAACTGGTAAGAATATACAACTTGCTTCCTAGCTTTCATTAAGATTTTCATATGTATTTATTATATATTGTATGTATTATTGTATTATCTGTTGCGCCAGTTATAATAAACATCTGTTTATTTGCAATTTCGATATTTTTCAAGCGTAGATCGTTTTGTATTAAAAAAGATAATTGTATAATAACTTGGTAAGATTCCGCAATTTAAACATAATTCAATATAACCGTGTCTGAGCGGTGACTATACTGATCCATTCTAAGAAACACACGTCTGCATTACTCCATGCAATACATTAGGTATATGCAATTGTTGTGCGATAAATACTCAGTTTCAGCAAAGTGATTGATTTATTCAAAATCTTCTCGGGCTTCTAGCCAGGTCCAGTCCAGTGTGATTGGCAGGCTGAGGGCAGCCCGAGGTGTGTTAGACGTGTCCCTGTTCTCAGAGAGAACTTAACCACGTTCTGACGGGATTGTGGGTTTTGTAGGATGGCGGGTTGTGGAGTGACAGGAGGAGGCGAATATTGCTCCTCGACGGTTGCCTTGATGGTGCAACGGCCCTTGTGCACCGCTGGTGTGTTTTTATCAAAATGTTTCTTGAGATTAAATTTTGAATCCAAGCAACTCTTGAAGGATAATAAGGAGCTTAGCCGTAGCAGCTGTTGGTGGTGCTCCTTCGTTACCGGGGATGCCCGCAAGCCATGCGGGGAAGCCGGTATCGCCTGAAGCGGCGGTTTGTGGGATCATAATCCCTAAGAGACCTAACGAGGGCGCTCCGATGGAATGGTAACCCTTCGTTGAATTTTGTTGCCCGACGCCTAATCTCGTCCTCCAGGTATGGTAGACCAGAGGCTTCGTGCAGGAGTCTCGTTGGAAAGCCTCGAGGCACAGAATAGATAGCCCGGAGACACCCATTCTGTACCCGCTGAAGCAACAGCAGACTGGAGTCTGCCGCCATGCCCCAGATCTCACAGGCGTAGATTAATAAGGGGATAATGAGAGCCCTCAAAAGGCGCAACTTAAGGGGAACCGTCATCGAGGACCTCAGCATCGGGTACAGTGAGGCCGCAGCCCCATTGCCCCGGCACCACAGCCCCCGGACGTGCTCCCTAAAAGTGACGCCCCTGTCAAGCTTCACCCCCAAGTAGGTGATGGTGTTGGTCCATTGTATCCTTCGTCTGAGGTACGTGAATGTGGGGAAGTTTGCGGGAAAGCGGCGCTTGGTGAAGAGAATAGCGTGGCTTTTCTCCGGATTTATGGACAATCGCCAACGCTCGCACCACTCTTGGATGAGGCAGAGGTGTCTCTGGATAGGGTTGAAGGCTCTGCGTGGGTGTTTGTTTGTACAGTATAACAGCACGTCATCAGCATACTGAGCTATGTTGACTTGCTGCACTGTTGGTAGGTCGGCCATGTAGACGCTAAAGAGCGTGGGGGAAAGTACAGAGCCTTCAGGGACTCCGCCTCTTACTGGCCTAGGTGTTGATTTGTGTCCCGCAACTGAAACTACAAAAAATCTGTGTTTAAGATATGAGTGTAGTAGGTGTATGATGTGTGTCGGGAGCTCCAGTCGGATGAGTTTGAGTCTAGCCAGGTAAAAACTTGGCTTGACACCAACGCCAGGAGCCAGGAGCAGGAACTAGTCGCCCGAGTGTACTCGGGCGGGGGCAAATCACCACGGTACCTATCCGCTTTTCTTGCGGATTTACCCGTGTGATATAAAAGATGTAGTCTTATGCAAGCGTTTTTGTCAATGTCAAAGTAGTTGGGCAGGGTGTTCCCTCTGTGCAGCCGGCGCGGGCTGGTGTACCTATCTGAGTGGCCAACCACCCAGAGAGGGACCAGGCCCGATGCTGCTTACCTTGGCCAGCCGCTTGCGGGCTGTCAAGGAAAGCAACACCAACGTTTCGAAGCTCAGTCATCTTAAATACCAGGCCATAATATCACGCGAACCAATCAGATGTTAGCTTCATCCCAGCTCTTATAAATACCAGTCTCCGCAAGCTCAAACCATCAGTTCACCCTGAAGACGAGGAAGGTGCACTTCTTCGAAACGTTGGTGTTAAGCCAAGTTTTTACCTGGCTAGAAGCCTGAGATTTTGAATTAACACGTCGCCAGGAAAGCTTCAGTTCTTATTTTTGATTGATTTATATTTACAAATAACAGTAAAATGTAGCATATTCTAATAAAACCATTTAACGTGCCAATTATTGAATTTTAAGGAAAGAAAAAAATGGGGTCTACTTTCTACTATTAGACCGAGTGTCTCAGTCAGGAGCTAATTAGACTAATGAGAGTGTTTACTGCAGCCACGTGCTGGGGACTGCGTATCGTCTTTATCTCAAGTGGGTTTCTTATTTCGGGAGGAATGCAATAAGCAGAATGCCATATTAATGTGTAAAATCCAACTTCAATTTCATCCCCCCCCCCACATACATTCTTGTAATGTTATTATAGATTAATCGGATGAGCCAAACAGTGCAGATTTCTGCATAAGGCATTGAACAACACCTATGGTAATGGCTGGCTCTTTATTGTATAACGATGGCCTCGTTCATAGATTAGCCTCGTCTAAAGGAAGCGTTCATTCCAGTTCATTCGACCCAGACACGTAGCCGGCTTGCGGGGGCAGAAGAGCGATTTGGATGCTGGGACGGTCAGCAGTTTGTGTCAATGTCAAGGACTTAGGGTATTTACAGCACCATAAAGTGACGTTCTCGGGTGACAATGCGCGGCATACGTTGAATTTTACGAATACACCATTATGTTGAGAAATATTATGTCGTTTTGGAAAATCGTACAAAGACATACATACGATATACTGTCTCATAAATATTCACTTCTCATAATATTAGTAGCAGCTGCAACAGTTTTAGTTTCCATTATTCAGTTTGGTGAGGTCAGTCAACATTTTCAAAAAGGATAGCATTTTTAAATGATAATAGAATTATTGGTGCATGCAGTTTTATGCTTAATGAGAGGTTATGTCAATAAACGCACAGGTCAGAACAGCTGATCAGTGTACTTCAAATCTTCGGGTTGACAATGTAAAAATCATGAAATGACATACCCAACAAACATGACACGCGTTTATGCACTATCAGGCTGCTAACTGCTGTATATGAATGACAGAAAATATAAAATACACCTGCCTTGCTTATAGCAATTTACATTGAAAAAGTCACCTGGTTGTTTGGGAACGATGAAGTGTGTTTTTTGTCATTTTATGATACAGAAAAATCCAAATAATTTTAACTAGAATAAAAACATAGTCATTTTAAATTAGTGCTAAAGGATGTTATATATTAATGTTCGCAAATGCAAAAGTTGTCAACAATAAACACTCAATGTTGATGAATATTAAGTTTCATGGTAAAAGTTACACCTTGCAAACTTCAACTGAGAGAGAATATAACATTACATACTGTACAACAGGAAGCTTAATGACATAAAAACCAAATATAGCAACAATCTTTTAAACAACTGTATCAATGTTTTTGGAAACAGATTTTATGATTTTTTTTCATCATTAAATGCTTCTGTTGTCATATTACATAGTTGTAGCTCTGAAGTATTTTTGCTTGAGGCTTTTGTTTTGAATGTTGTTTGATAATTTTTGGGCTTGAAAAGGCAACTGTAATATTAGTTTATACTTCATCATGTCTCCTTTTCCTGGAAATAAGGAAGTAACTAACTTTACCATTTTTACTTTCCCTACCAATTACATAGTAAATAGAGAAGGTATTGCATTCCACCAAAAATTTGGATTCTGAGATTTTGCCTGAAATAATGTTTTCCAAAGAAAGCATTTTTACAAAAAGGTTCAGTATTTTGGTGTGTCTCTCATTAACTCAAAAACAAAGAGATAGATAAATGCCAAACTTTGTATTTAAATTCAGCACCTTCTAAAGGCTTGACAAGGATTATCAAGTAAACTCCCCTCCCTAAACTATCTTTTGCATGGAACATTTTAGAATATTATGATTTTCTCAAAAATGGTTCTTAGCAATTTTGATCAAAATACCTTATTTAAGACATTTTTATGGCACATTAAATGTTTATCTTGAATTTTGTGGGGATTTCCATCTTAATTCTGAATGAATTTTATGTGACTAGTAAACCATAAAAGATGCACAATAACTAACACAGAAAATGCAGCTCTTTCTAAAACAAAGAATATTATCAAATACATTTTGTGCAGTGAACCATTTCCAAGATAATCCTTGTTATTACAAACATTTCCACCAACTTTCTTCACCACGTCTTTAGCAATCAAAGAAGGTTCCCACTTCATTCCTCGTCATGCACAGTCATATGCCATCTTTAAATGTTTCAATCCATCTTATATTTTCTCCATACACTTCATTGCTCTATTGATGAATTTCAGCCACTTTCATCCTCTGCATTAAGAAAATGATTCAGAGAGTTTATTTCACATCAACGGCAGAGTTCTAGGAGAATAGAATTAAAAATCACGTTGTAAGATGTGACAAGAGATTAATGTTGATAGAAATTATATTGAAAAGTAGATTAAAGTATAGGCTTTCATGTAAAAAGCATCTGTGTGTTTTAATTTCAAAATGGTACCTACTTCTTAAAAAAATCTGGTGTGTTCCATTCACATGACCTTCTCTACCTTTTCTACAGCAAACTACTCTTGGAAAAGCTTATTCTTCCGTCTGCTTCATGCTGAGATAAACATTAACAAAAATCATCTTATTATTTAATTTCTTGCAAGTAGAAGGGAAATAAGGGAGCACATTAAGCTAAATCAATAGTCAAATCTTTTAAAAGCTATTGCTATGTGATGAAATTGAAATTAAGTTTTCTTTACAAGGCCAGGAGTAAAAATAAAAAAGGAAAATGAATGGCTGACTTCCTGTTTGGAAAAAAAAGTATTTTAAAATTGAAATCAATAACAAGGAATATCTTGGTAATGGTCAACTCCACTACATGATGTAAGTGATATGTTTTAACGAGATCTACATTTTTGTTCAGTAAGATTTTGTCTGTCATTTACAATGTACCAGTTATGCAGAAATGCTCCAGCTGGAAGAGGGCTTTGAGGCTATTCTCAGAAAATTTAAGATATACATTTTTTTTTTGCTATGTAAATATCTTCAATGGAATTTTAATAAAAAATTGTTAGAGATATTATTGAGAAAATCAAATATTTCTAAAAAATATTTAATGAAATGGGTAATTTGGGGTGGAGGGTTTTTCCTTAAATCTTCATATTGCATCCTTGGAAGATACTAAACATAAATACCAAAGGTGGTATTTAACCTTCTTTTCATTTTTGAGTTACACAATTCACAGACACACACCATGGATCTTTTCCTAAAAATCTTTTTTATTTGCATTCAGGTGTCTTCAAAACATGTATTTCCAGTGAAATCTTGGTATCAAATTTTTGGATGGAATCTAATACGTTCTCTAGCTACTATGCACATTCTACATATGTGCTAGAGAAAGTAAAAATTGGCTCTGCTATCAGTTGACATGCTTTGCCAGCAAGGTTCTAAACATTTATTTGTGGAGACAGATCCTCGAAACTGGATTTCTATCCCGGGCAAAGCATAAATAAATGAAATGATCACTATTTATTACAATATTCATTTCTTTTATTCTTTGAAATGCAACAGAAAGAAGATAAGCTGCTCTTGGGCTTCATTGAAACCCCTGCATTTTACTTTCCCTACCATGTGCAGAGTATGTAGTAGGTAGAAAAGGAATTTTATTTCAGCCAAAAATTCAATACTGAGATGTCACCAGTGTTTTGACTCCTTCCTCGCACAAAAATCATCATGTCCACGGCTTTCTCTGCTTAACTACAAACAAGTGCTGTCTTTTCACTTTATACACTGTTTACATCTGTCAATCAGCATTTGCAATGTGTATAGTATCAGTTCATTGCCTTACAAGATAACATACCCATAGACTGAGTAGTATTTTTAAAGCAATTATAAATCATTTTCAAATGCCTTCATACTTGATTGGTTCTCAAAAATAATTTGTATTCTTCGCCATGAGGAGGTTATTTTAGCTTGATTATGCATTGGCTACTGTGTTTTTACTCAGACATTTATTTTAGAAGGACCCTCCACCTATCTGTCTGCTCTCAGTGAGGCGCTTTCTGTCCGCCATGTCTTGGTGGAGTGTGCTCATCAAGCACCACTTCGAGGCACTCAGCAACTGCTGGTCAGGATTTCAGAGGTCCTGGCCAATGATTCTGGAGCAGTGGATAAGGTTTTTAAGTTTTTATCTCAAGTGACATATGCCTTAAGAATCTAGTTTTATTTTGATTTTATAGGTTTTGATGGCAGTGTGGAGTGATATGTGAGGCTTGTAAATCTTTTATCCCTTTGACACTTTGCGGCCTTCATTTTATTCATATTGACACCCTTTTCTCTCTCCATTGTTTTATTTATACGGGTTCTATATGTCACTTTAGCTGTCTTTTTATTCTTTGAGTTAATTTAATAGTGTTTTTTATTCCTGGTTCCTTGAAGAATTTTATGATTTCTTATAAAGATGCTTTTTATTCCTGCTTTTAACCAAGATTTTATTTTCTGAGGGTGCTAATAACCTTTGTAGTTGAGCTTCCTTAAACACAAATCATCATCATCATCATCATCATCATCATCATCATTTTTATTCAAAATTAAACCAGGTTAATCAGAATTACCAAAAGATGCCAATTGTACGAATCTATCCTGTACATCTTGCTGTATATGCACATGATGTCAATATTCTTCTTTGATTCCTTTCAGATTTGGATGGTGTGGAGTCAAGACAAATATGAAGCTATATTCAATTCCTTCAATGATAATATAGCAGGGAGGTCATTGCAAGGCCGACTTTGTCAGAATGTTCCAATTGATGTGGTGTATACTTGGGTCAATGGATCTGATCCTTTACTGCTTGAACAATTACAGAAACATAAAATGCAGCTAATGGAAGAAACCTCAAAACACTGTTCTTATGCAGATTGTGTTCCATCACATTTTGTTACATGCAGGTAAAGATGCTGAAATGACAGACTAAAGGAAGATGTTTTTATCAAGCATGGCATGGGTAAGATAATAAATAACCTCATGTTCCAACATAGACTGCTGTTGTGAAGATTTTTGTGATTCTGTTTCTTTTCACTGTCACTAGTGTGGGCCTGGAGATAGGCATTGGCCTTCTTATCCCAAGGTTGCGGGTTCAAACCTGGCCCAGGCCATGCTTTTAAGTATGCTTAAAAATGACAGCTCCATGTCAGTAGATTTATTTGCATGTACAAGAACTCCTGCAGGATGAAATTCTGGCACACTGATGGCACTATATGCTCCTGTCAATTGAGAGTGTTGTTAATAAATAAATAATGTTTTTTTAACTGTCACTAATGTGGCTTAATTGAGCTTTCACTGTCACTTCACTTTTGTCTTAGTTCATTACTTTCTCTAGCCTGCATGTACAATGTACATGGTGGATACGGAAAGTATTGCATTCCACTAAAAAATTCGATGTTGAGATTTCACTTGAAATATATGTTTTGTGGTCCCCTAAGTCCGAAAAATCTTATGTGTTCCATTCACATGACTTTCTCTACATCTCTGCAACAAATTATTGTTAAAAAGCTTATGCTTCTATTTGCGTAATGCTAATCAAGAAAAAATTATCAGAAATAAACTTAATATTTGCTTTCTTGTAAGCAGAGGCGAAATAAGGGAGTACCATAAGTTAAAGTTATTGTCAAAAGCTGGTTGCTATGTGACTGAAGTTCCTTTGTTTGTATGGACAGGAGTTGTCAAATTCCTGTATGAGAAAGTATAAGTTTTTCAAAGCTGAAACCAAATATAAGCAATATCTCAAAAATTACCAACTCCATGAAAAAAAGTATACATCATAAATTGTATGTTTTAAGGTGCTCTACATTTTTTGTGTGGTAAGTTTTTATCCATCTCTTATGGTTTAGCAGTTATGCAAAATTTCGTAAAATTCATCCAGAATAGAGGAGTCTTCATTGGCTATTCGCAGAAAATTCAATATATACATTTTATTTGGCATGTAAATATCTTAAATATAAGAAACTTTAATCTAAATCGTTAGAGCCATTTTTAGAAAATCAAAATTTTCGAAAAAAGTTCCATGTAAAGGGTAGTTGGGAGGATTTTTTTGAAAATCTTTGTGTTGCAACCTTGGAAGATACCAAACTTAAATACCAAGTTTGGTATTCAATGGTTTTTTCGTTTTTGAGCTATGCTGTCCCCCCCCCCGCAACACACGCACACACACACAATGATTCAATTAACAAAGCTTCAGGGATTGCAGGGGAGCATTAGGTAAACATTTTGATATAAGTTATTTATGGTCTTTGAGGTCATATTCAGTTGCAGTAGATAAAATCAAAAATAAGCCAGTACACCACTGATAAAACTTCTCTGAATTGCTGCTAACTGTAATTAATTGCAAGCATGTAAAGCAAAGGGCAAGATAGCCAAATGGTAAAATTGCAGAGATCATAGTGTCATTTGCATCGTTGATAGCTCTGAGGTTCAACTCGTATCAGGATTATTTGTTTTTTTCCGTATTTCAATTGGTGTATCATGTGACAGCAATATGATCCACTTCATGTGCGAACCAGTGCTGTTAAATTTAACAGAGGAAATAATTTTAAACAGCAACAAACACCACAATCTTTATGGGTGCCAAAGGTTGATACTAGAGAAAGAAAAGACAGCATTAAATTTGTGTTCTTATTCAACTCAGGATGGGGGAAATATGATGGAACATTACACAGAAATAAATTTGTCACTCTTAATAAAAAGAAAATGTGTATGTATGTAGACACGAGAGAGATGAAGAATAGTTAATAAGTAAAGTGTTTCCTTGTTAGCACATTTCCTTTAAAAATTTAGAAACAATAAGGAAATTGATTTTTCTGTTCACTCTCATATCATTTGGTGAGATGCAAAAAATAAAGAAGAAGAAAAACAAATAAGGAGAAAAAACCAAAGTTATTCACACCTCAGGATGCTGAGATTGGAGGAAAGTTCGGCATAACAAAGGAGAAACCAAATTTAGAATCATTATTTAAACTGCGATTTAAGGATACTCCTGATTCACACAAAAGAATAAAGAAAACCATGCTTCTTATTTACACCTCGAATTGAAGGATATGTAATAATAATAATCATAATCGAGTCATCAAATTAAGGAAGTTGGGAATAACATGGAAAAAAGTAATGAAAGCTAACTTGTAGCTCCTACTTTCGAGCAAAGGTGAACTAAAGAAATTGTTCAAGATGACATCCTGCAACATCCATGCAGAATCTGCAACTGCAAATAAATCTATATCCTTTCAAAGATGCCTGGGGTGTTATGAATTATGTCACATGCAGCCAATATTCTCAAAAGCAAATCCTCATCAGAATTGAGTCTCATACACGAGGCTTGATAGGTTCCCACAGAAAATAATCAGGTGTTTGTTCAGGGAACATGTAATATCAGCACTGCATCCAACCCAACATCCTGGAAACATGTTATTTAAATGGTCTCTGACATTCCTGTCAAAATGAGCAGGAGCTCCATCATGCTGGAATCACATCTGACATTGCACATTAAGAGGAATGTCTTCTAGAAACCCAAGTAGCACATCCATTAGGAATAGGCAGTACATGGTGAAAGAAGGTATGGGCCAACTATGTAAATTGAAACTTTATCATATGTTGACTTCGAACATGTGTTGATATTATCACAAGTGGATCTACCTGATCCCAGAGATGGCTGTTTCTTTAATTTAATGCCATTCCTTCCCTTGTGAAACAACACTTGGTAGAGAGCACTTGGGAACAGAAGTCCAGCTGTTCACCATGATGCTCAGAGACCCGGTTCAAAACTGCACTCGAGCAACTTAGTCAGCTGGCATCAAGGCCTGTACCTTCAGAAGATGGAAGAGATGGAGTCTGTCTTCCTGTATCCCTTGCCATATGCTAACGTAATTTGTGTCCATAGTATGTGCATTAGTGTAGGTACTGGTTGAACAACTGTTGTGAATTCATTAGAATACCTCTTCCTTGAAATCTGATGTGCAACAGGTTTGTCTTGCACTGATATTAAGCCTATGCATAACCAGGGATCCAGTTTCCCACAGATGCTAGTGAATAGACTGGAAGGTAGTTTGATGTAGTTGGTATCATTGAGGGTATCTGACTGCATAGAGTCATGTTGCTTCATTTGAGTTTCCTCCTGTCTTCCCATAATGCAGATCAGTTAACTCCAAAAGAAGAGTAAGCCATGGCTGCAATGTGAATAATGCAGTTCTGGTAGCAGACAAAGCAGTAATGCAACAAATGTGCTATTAGTCTGGAATGAACCTTGAAAGTATGCATGTGCTGCTACTTATAGATACTGTCTCATAAATAATGTTGTTTTTTAAGAAAAACAATAATTTGAAATGTGTTCTGACAAGCAATTAACTAATCTTCAAATTACAGACCACTTGATTCTATGGTCATGTGCCATCTTTCAGCGAGGTTTATTATCCCATGATGGTACCAGTCTCTGGTTTTTGATGCGAAGAATTCGGTGAGACCCACTTGCACTGCTTCAAAGTTGTCAAAATTTCTTCCACATAGAAAATGAGCCATGGATCAAAAAAGATGATAAGCTGATGGTACAAGATCAGGGCTGTATGCTGGGTGAGGTAGCAGTTCAATTCCTCCCAATTCCTGAATTTTCTCATGGTTGTTTGTGCAGTATGGGATCTTGCATTATCCTGTTGCAATAGAACTCTATTTCGGTTAACTAATGCTGCATATCTCCGTTCAAAATTTCATGAACTTGTTCCAGTTATTGAGAATAAAGATCTGCATCAATCGCCCGCCTGTTTGGAACAAACTCCTAGTGAATCACACCTTCAAAATTCCACCAGACACATGACATTACTTTGGGACCGAACCAATTTTTTTTAACGATGACTTTGGCAGGTTGGCAGGGATCAAGCCACTGTTTCGAGGCATCTAGGTTTCGGTAATATACCTATTTTTCATCACATGTGACAATTGTCCTGACAAGTCTTATCATCTATGGGAAAGGATAAGCTGCCGACAGATATTCACTCTATGTTGAGCCTTTTGAGGTGTCAGTTCATGAGGTACAGATCTACAGCTTCTGTATGATTTTCCAAGTGTCTTAATGAGGCGATGTATGGTATCTTTTGATGCACCAAGTTCTTCTGAAAGCCTAGGGTACTTTTTTGCAGATTTTCTCCCAAAACTTGGCGTGCATTCTCAATATTCCATAGTTTAGGTCTTCCAGAACGTGGTAAATCTTTAGTGTTTTGATCTCCATTGTTGAAATGTTGGAACCATCGTTGTACCACACGCTCACTAACGACACCTTCTCCTTCCACTTCACATATTCTTCTAATGTAGCAGCGGCTTTATACTCTTGTTTCCAATAGTGCTTTAGAAAGACTCTTAAGTTCAAACTTTGTTATCTCCATTTTGTGATTGTTTATTAACAACTGACATGCAACTACATGCTCGCAAGGCCTGGCATCCTGTAAATAGCATTGCCAAACCAAAGAAACCCAATAAATTTTCAAAAAACTGACATTACATATGAGACATCCTAATATTAGAGACACATTTGCATACCTGATTCCTGTTCACTAACTCATACTACAGCACATGCTTAAGCAAAATATAGTATAATGTATATAATGTATATATAAAACATGTTCAAATGCATCTTGCATCAAGGTAATTTAATCTTCCCTGTAAAATTTGCTTACATTTTGAGAAAAATACTATAAATGAAAATTGGGTTCATTCTAAACTTATACCATTCACCTGATTTGGAGGAAAAACATTGACAGCTTAACACCATTTAATTGAAAGTGGAACACACTACTGACTGGCCACTGCAGGCGAGTAATCTGAGTAACAGAAACAGAAGCAGTGAAACACATGTTATTAGTCTGAAGTCTTTAAAGTACATATTCACATCTGCATATCTGATACCGCAAACCAGGATAGAAACCATGCACAGGAAAAACTGAAAAGTTTTTCTTTTTTCCTATGCAATATGTTAAAACATAGCATGTGAATATCTCCATAAAATCACTTAAAGTCTGAATGAAAATTGGGTTCACTCCAAATGTATACCATTCACATGCTTGGAAGAAGAAGAAGAAGAAGAAGAAGAAGAAGAAGAAGAAGAAAGAAAAAAAAAAGTTTACAACTTTGAGTGAGATTTTACCCAGGACTATCAAACTGGAAGCCGAGCTTACTTCTGACTGCTCTATTGGTGTATAAAGAAATGCCTCTCTCTAATTCCTACATTCCATAATGAAACTGGAGCTCAGTGGTGCACTGGCCCTTGCTGACAGCATTTTCTTCAGAATAGTAAAGCTCATAACTTCAAAAATATCAGATTGGTAAACTATTTTTGTGCTTGGGAGGCAAGAGATTAAGTACTTTTGAGTGGAAAAACAGCACGGCATGTGTATTCAGTCTATATGTATGTGAAATTATCGGTACGAATATTCCAGAGCAAAATAATTATTTAAGCACAAAAGTTGTTGTCACAGATCATAGGTGTCCTATCTCAGTGTGATCTTGAACTATTCCTCTGTAAGATTTATTGGTTGAATTCTGTAACATACATAAAATACCTGTTAGGGGTATGAGTGTGCAGATTTCAATGGCAACTTCCTGATGATCAGCTGAAACATAAGTTCCTGAACCATTTTCCTCTATGTTGCATGGTTGCATAAATAAACTATAAAATTGGACAAATGTTTGATTGGGAATATGTAAGCACTGCTTTATAGTTTACTTCTGCAACTAGAATAGAAAGCAAGATATATCTAGAAAAGATGAGTTATTATGTTTTTACTATTTGTTGCTAAAATGAGTTATTAAGCCACAAAATGAAATAAAAGAATTAGATTCCAGCATGCCTATTGGAATAAAGTCATGGGTGTATGGTTGACAACTGTACAGCATTGGCAGGGTGTAGAGCAGAAGGTCAGGAATTTGACAGTAAAGCTACCTGCCTCAATACTTTGCACTACAGCTGGTTCTGTCAGATGCATTCAGAACTGTGGCAGTCTTTACAAATCAAGAGTATCTAGATATGCTTCTTGCTTATAGCAAAGCTCAATCTTGAGTAAGATGTACCATGACAAGGTTGCTACCATTGATGATCTTTGTGCTTGAAGCAGCCCTAACGAGGGTAGGGCAAAATTGGTTAAGAAGACGCAACTGCATGGATTCTAATGGAGTACATTAAGAGCATCTACTGCAAATGAACACATCATATTGTTGATGTTGGAGTTATTGAAGATTAATAAATTTCCTCTTTAACAAAGATGTGGCTTTGATTTAATTACCCACAATACACCTGAATGAAATATTTCCATAATTCACATTTAAATTTGCTTTATCTTTGATCATCAGACTAAATCTTATGCATAGTCTCTTACATGCTTTTAGTTCAGGTCTCATAAATACAACTGGAGAGCTTGAAAGAAAACAACTCCACATTATCAGCAGTAGCTGATAATAAACACACAGGTACATGGTGAACTGGTATTTCAAGAACATGCCAAAACAAAACATTTGTCTCCTAAGTTCTTCTCTGGTGTTAGATTGTGCAGATAAAGTATTGAGATCTTATGAAAGTCAATAGACAGTGGTTGACAGGCTAATGTCCCCTGCGTTCTTAAAACCTAAAGTATAATAATCTTCATTAACATTCTTCTTTATCGTGCACACTAAGCCATTTAGTTTTTATTTAAATATTATATTTATGTTACAGGAATTTGCACTGAAGTGATCCAATTTTCCAAGCAAAATTTGACCATTTCTGTAATATAAGCTATAATAGGTTTTAATTAAAATGGAGTGGAGTTGATAATTTTAGATTACCTTGGTTGTTTTAGATTATTCTTTGTATTACTATATGTTGAGAGAGAGAGAAGGGTGTTGAATTATGACTGTTATCAGTATATATTATAATAAATAATACTTTTATGTAAAGTTGTTTCTTTAAACAGATTATACATAGGTATTAAGCACTTGCATATTTTATAGGAAATGGTTGGAAGATGAGAAAGTGCTTAGAAGCATATACCTTCGTCCGGACAGTAAGCAAGAAAATGAAGCTATAATATATAAGGTGAAAATTCCCAGAGGTGGTACTGATTCTCAAGTACAGAATTGGACAATCATAGACTTGTGGTCATCGGAATTAGCAACTGCTTATGTGCAGCATTTCATGCAAAGTGGTCTCAAAAATCTTACTGTTTACCAAGCACATTGGACTTCAGGTAAAAATCTCTTGATTCTCTCTCTCTTCTGTGTGAAATTAAAGCTTAAACAAATGAGGACAAAATACTTTCATATAACATTAACTTTATATTTTACCAAGTCAGAACTCAACATATAAAGGTTTCTTATTTTCATGAGAATATTAGTTGTAGAATGTGAAGACTAAGGTAAATATAAAACTAGGTAGCCTCACCAATAAACAAGAAGAATATCTCTGTAGTTAGCTGCTCTCCAAGGGAAAACACAGAAAGAAAACAGAGAAATGTTTTGTACATTTCAACTGTATTGAAATCTTGCTCCATCACTTCATTTAACCTCCTCATTTAATTATTTTTCTTAATTGGCTTACCCTCACCATATCTAGGACTGACACTCCTAGGACTTACAAGTGGATGACTAGGGGTCAGAAGCCTGTCGAGGAGCCAATGGCACGAAACTACAGAGAGGAGAACCTGCAACGAGGGTGAGCCCATAGTTGGACATGAAAGTGAGGAAGTGCATGATATAAAATGCAAGCAAAATGGCTGATAGGAAACGTGATGATGGAGGAATTGGTGGAATGAGTGTTAGGGGAAACTGGAGGACCCGGAGAAAACCTACCCAGATGCATCTTCGTCCACCACAAATCCTACATGCAGATGCTTGGGATCGAACCCGGGCTGCCTAAGAGGGAGGTGAGCAGTCTAACCACTTGGTCTTGGTACTGCTGTTACTCATTATTACCAAGGAAAATACCTATTTATTTACAGAAAAAGCTATATGATCATTTCTCCTTTTATAAAAAAGTTGTGATTGTTATTGGTGCAAAAATAAATTAGTCTGGGCTCAATGCCCTAAAACAACGTGAAATACTTCAGTTCATATATATGGAAATGAAATGTACTATTTTATACACGTAGAAGTTCAAGTTAGTATTAAATAAAATATGTAATTTCAATTTTCTGAAAATAGCCTCTTTATTCTCTCCAAATGAGAGAGTAAAGAGGTCTTAGTCTTCATCATTTGGAAGGAATTTTGTATAATCTTATATAGCTAATAAATGCTAAGTGACAGACAAAATCTTAGTGCATAAAAACGTAGATCTCATAAAAACACACAATTTATTTTAAATAAGCTTTTTGTGCCATAAGCCATTTGGGAGATATCCATTATCAATAATTAGAATTTTTTTTTTTTCATTCTTTTTTTCAATGGTCAATTATTTCTTACAATTGCAGGGAAATACTATGCCAGCACATAGCTCCCAGTACTTAAACATTTGACTATTGTTATTATCTCTGAATAGTTGTTTTTTTATGAAGCTTTACGTTCTTTAACCTGGTTGGTCATATTGGGAATAAAATCAGTGAAATGATGCTCAAATGATTTTGGGGTCCCATTGAGCTGAATGTTACTTGACATGTGTTGTCACAGGATAAGGGAAAACCCCTGAAAAAATCCTTATCCAAATAACTTACCCTAAGCGAAATTTGAACTTGTGATCTCTCAAATATGAGGTAAACACGCTACCCCCCCCCCCCACTACTAAGATGAGCCGAACAGTAATGAGAATGTAACAGCAGATTTTTTTTTTTTTGTCACTAAATCTTGTATTGTATGAAGTTTGATATCTTGGGAATTGTGTCCTTTTATGTGTCATAAAATGGAATTAACAGAACATTTATATGCCTCTTGCATTGTTTTTCTGTAAATAACACAAAAATGATGTCTACTAATATAGTACTTGTGTTTAACCTTGTTCACTTTTCACCATTTTCTTACACATTAGTTTTCACACTACAAATTTCCAAAGGAGAGAGAGGGAGCAATTAATGTGATATGGGAGCTATGAACTGATAGTCTTGGGTGCACTGACTTTTCTGTTAGTTGTTTCTCCATGCATTTTAAAAAAAATCCTTTCTAGAAAAATTGATAAGCTTGTTGAATAACTAACGATTTCAACCCTTCACTCCTTGCTCAGCAGTAAATAATACTATATGATGCAGTATATATACTTTGATTCCAATGTTGACTCCATCTCATTTGTATATTTAATTCTCACCAGAGCCTTCACTAAGAGACAGAATTTTATCATCATTGTTGTCTTTGAAATTATGTAGGTAAAAAGGACTGTCAAAACTTCTGCATTGACAAAGTACATTCTTATTTCATAATCATCACGTGCTTGCATAAGGTGAAAGAACTTAATATTGATTAAGTAATTAGCAGTGAGCAAAATCCCAGGGGAGATGGGTGGGATTTCCACCCCACCAATGATGTTATACCAAGAATTTTCCCCCACTAAACTATCCTGGGAGTAGGGGGCAGTTTATCATAATGAGACAGACAGCGAAACATACATTACCCAAATATTTTTATTTCAAGAATATTTTTCATTAGATGACTAAAAATAAAGCATTAAACTTTATGAATATAAATTAAAATATCAGCACTAATTAATTGCAAGTATTGAATTCATTTTCATGGTCACTTAGGTACAAAGGAAAGTGCCTGGGCTGGAATGACTGCAGTGAAAGAAACTGTAAATCAGGGTTGTCATACATATGTACAAGAGTTCTCGTAAGTATATGAGAACTCAGCTTTTTGTACAATGTATGAGCAAAACCTCCCCTCATACAAAAATATACTAGAATTTCAATGTTTCATTTTTTTCCCAATATTTAAAAATAAAACTTTAATAATAACAATTTCCAGTACTTCATTTGTCTTTTAATACTGATCATTAGACTTAATCAATGAATTGGTCTCTTATCTGTTATAGAAACATTGTTGAACTGCTGCACAGAATTATAGGCCCAATATGGAAGATCTTTTCTTTTGATATTGCAGCTCATGTCAGGTTCACACCTAAATGATTGTATTCAGTATATCTATTGAAACAGACAAGCAAACACTGAAAACAAAAATAATATGAAATGTACAAACAGTGGATTAATTACCCAGTTTTTTAAATGTTAATACCTGTATACCATCAGTAGATTCAGTGGTGTTACAAGATTCGATAAGTGAAAATGTGTGGGAAAACAAATGTAAAAAGACTAGAAGTAACAATGCGATCACGGAAGTGGAGTATTTACTTTTTAATGAAGATAGAAATAAAAACCCATGATGAAGGTGAGCCTATGTCATCAAAGAGTGACAGTACGATAGGAAATAACTTTTCAACGTTCTGGCAGAAGAATCGACCATGATTAATATTTATTACTAATGAAAAAAATGTGATGTTGTGAGTGCTTGCATTAATGATTCTCAGCAAGTGCGTAAAACAATTGGAACTTCATTTACTGATTTACCTTGGTTAGGAGACGCCGTAGCAAAAAGGAATAGGAAGAACCTTGATGTCATAATTATATAAACATGAAAAAGTGTTATTCATTCAGATTGTGTACAGCAGGAAAAATATACAAAAATTAGATCCTGGAAACATTTCAATAAGTGCTTGTAAACTATACTTAAAATCAAGAGGAAAAATTAGTTGCAACTATTAGAATCAGTTTATGTGGCCAAAAAAAGAAAGTGGAGAATTCGTAACCATCCAGAACTTATACAGCTACAAATTGCAAATGACTTTCTCTATACATACTATGTGCATAGTGTATAGAGAAGGTATTGTGTTGCACACAAAATTTGATACCAGATTTCACCAGAAATATATGTTTCAAAACCCCCTGAATCCAAAAAAAGCATTTTTATAAAAATGTCCCTGTGTGTGTGTGTTTGTGTTTGTGTTTTTTTTTTCGAAATTTTCAAGAAAATTCCCCCACCCCCAACTACCCTTTATATGGAAAAAGTTTTAAAAATTTTGATTTTCATAAAAATTATATATAAGATATTTACTGGCCAAATAAACTGTATATCTTGAATTTTCTGGGAATAGCCTCAAAAGACTTCTTTATCTGGATAATTTTTACTGAATTTTGCATAACTGGTAAACCATAAGAGATAGACAAAAACTTACTACACAAAAAATGTAGATCATAATAAAACACACAATTTATGTCATATACATTTATTTTTATGGAGTTGGTCGTTTTTGAGATATTTCTTGTTATTGGCTTCATCTTTAAAAAACTTATACTTTTCTCATACAGGAATATGTCAACTCCTGTCCATATGAACAAAGGCACTTCAGTCACATAGCAACCAGCTTTTGACTATCACTTTAACCTATGATACTCCCTTATATCGCTTCTACTTGCAAGGAAGCAAGCAAGACTATTTTTGCTAATTTTTTTTTGATTAGCTTGAAATAAATAAAAGCATAAGCTCTCTAGCAATAATTGATTGCAAAGATGTAGAGAAAGTCATGTGAATGGAACACATCATATTATTTTTTTTTTTTTCATGTTTACCTTGAAATAGCCCATATCATTATCAGATTCACTTTACATGTTTTTTGTGTTATGTGATAATTCATGAGAGCCAATTTCCTTGTATAATGCGAGGGACACCTGCATTCGTAAACTATTGTTAATTTTAGTAGTAGTAGTATTTACCAGTTTACTGGAATGTTAGCTGCAATTGACAAGATTTCTTCAGAAATAGTTCCGTTACAGCTTGCGTGAAATTCTCATGAACATCCTTCCGAAGCGTACAAAGTAACTGCTTTTCTATGGACATCATTGACAGAGATGATTATCTTTCTTGGCCCATTGTAGACCTGCAGTGAGATTTCACTCATTTAAAGTGGAAAATCTCCATTCAGCCGTTGCTGTTACAGTTAGAATTAGACAAGTTAATTTGTAAAACTTGAGGCATAGCTCACACCAGATCTCTTTCGTTCATAATTTTCACTGTTTCACCAACTGATTTTCCTTCAAAATCTTTATTTCTAGAAGAGTGCACAAGACTATGTTCATTTTTCAGACGTACTGAATCAAAATTTGAGCCATAGGTGTCAAACAATTGAGCAATGGTGATCAGGAAAAGATGTTTTGTAATTCTTGAATTTTGGGAATCAAGGAGAGCAAAGAAATGAAAATTTTCATAGTTGGAAAACCTATTTTGTATTTGATAGATCATATTATCTGAAATTTCAATGAATATCCTCCTGAACATAACTTCAGTAACTTCACTTGGTTCATTGTTCTTCCATTTCTTTTGTGCATGTTCATTTATCACTTCAGTAGAAGTGCTTCGCCAAATATTTTGGAACCCCTCTCTTCTTGGCTTTTCTAAAGTGTTTTTAGTCTGGATTACTTTTGAATGACAATATGCAATATCCATAGACTTGTCTTGTAATATGTTGAAGAGACTATCAGTATGAGCAAATATTGCCGAAAATGTTTTGAGGAGGAAGACAGTATCCAACCAAGTCAAAAAATAAAGAAGATCTTATGCTTTAACCAATATATCAGGTTCTCAATCGACACTGTTTTCTGGTTCTGTCATGAATTCAAAGAATAAAATCAGGTTAGCTCATTGCTCTTGTACAGTATTGACAAGGCATGAATTGAAGTTCCAGTGTGTTGGAGCCGAAGCACCCGTTCGGGGGATAGGGATGGGGACAGTTTGAGGAGGGCCGTGGGCCTGACTGTGGGTTGGCCTGAGGGCTCACTTCTCTTTTGATAACATTTTATTCATAAAAGCACGCAAAGTTTCCATTCTTTTAGTGGAATAAGAAAAGAAATTAGAGAGCCCTGATAGAGTTTGAAAAAAAATTCTGCACTTATCAATATACATAGCTGTCTGTTGCAGAACCAGATTCAGAATGTGACAGTAGCAGTGAACAAATAATGCCTGTGGAAATGCCTCTTTTACTTTAGATTGCAGACCAACTAATTGATCAGACATTACGGCAAGCCATATGGCGTGAGTGATAAGTTTCTTACAAATATTAAATTCTTTAATTGTTGTAAAGTGCCTCTGCAGATCTGTCTACACTGATGTCTGTAAAGCCCATGAACCTTTTTTGAACTTCGCCTGATTTGTCCACATAGCGTAAAATGATAGTGAGTTGGGATTTGTTCACTATGTCTGAGCACTGTCTAGAAGAATAGCCACAAAATTAGCGGATGCAAATTCTTTTGTTACACAGTTAACCAAATTCCCCTAACAGCTTCGATTAAATCATTCTGAATGGATGCCCTGAAAAATTGTAGCATTTTTTAAATGATCATTTATAAAAGTTGATCATACATAATGAGTATTTCCAATGTTTCTATGTAACTACCTCTATTAAAGACCTTTCTGACTTGTCGTGTCCTCTAAAAGCTAATTCCTGCTTCCTAAGTGACAAACAACATCAATGAGTCTATTCAATACTTCTCTGTTGTTTTTTATCATTTCATTATGCTTTGAAATTTGTAATGATTTCTGAGCGTTTAGCTGCAGGTCTACTCGTGTATTGCCAAAATTATAAAGAGTGAATCCACAAAATATGTGATTTTTTTTTTTTTTTTTTTTTCATGCTTACTTAATGAACCAGTTAGACAAATGTCGAATCCTTCTCCGACCATCTGGTACTGCTTTTGTCGTTACTAAAAAGAAAGCATGGCCAACAATAGAGTTTGTTTAATTTGGGGCAACCAGTCAACCATTTGTATCTAGAATAATTGTCAATGCAGAAATGTCTGTTATACTCTTGTTTTCTGTCTTGACATTTTGCAATCAGACCTGGTAGTTCGGGAGTGGGCCTGCCGTTGTTTTTTATTTTAAGTTTTTCAGAAAAATCAAAATTCTGAAATCCAGTCTTAAACACACGTTCTACTACCCAGTTACAGGAACCACTAGCTTCAGTAACACTTACATCGGCCATTTTCACAAAAACTTACAAGCAAAACAACACTAGTACAAACTAAAAACTATTGTCAATCGCAAAATTTAGCACTGCATTTTGACAGCTAACGGCTGGCAATTAAACTTCCTTTCCCCTCGCCTCTCTAGTGGAGAATTGTGAGTGCATGGCTATCGCTTCAACTTGCGGTAGAGTAGATGCGAGCGCATACCAGTGCTGGCCTTGCCTAGAGTGGAGAATACTGGGAGTATAGTAATCATTTTATCTTGCAGTGGGGTAGTTTAACCGCACAAATATGCAATCAGTAAGTATTTAGTTGAAGTGACATACAAAAAATTCTGATTATTTTGCATGTTTATTGAGAGTTGTTTTGAACCCCCTCAAGTATAGTACACCGGCGGTGTATAGGCGAATTCGCCACTGATTCGGTTATTCAGAATATATAATATTTTGGAATATATAAAATTATGAAATGTGCCTTGTATTTTACATGACAAATAAAATATTTATTATGAATTTTCTGGAAATATCGTTTGAAGAGCTCTTCATTTTAGATGACTTTTGCACAAAGGGTAAACCTCAAGAGATAGACAATAGCTTACTCCACAAAAACTGTATATCTTGCCAAAACACACAATTTATGTCACATACATTTTTTTATGGAGTTAACCATTTCCAAGATATTCTTTGTTATTGATTTAAGTTTTACAATATTTAACATTTTTCTCATTCGGAAATTTGTCAACTCCTGACCATGCAAGGAGCTTTGTAGTAGCAGTTGGAAAATGGAGGCCTATATTCCAGCTCCCGCCACTTGAGAAGTGTGATCAGTGGTAACATAAACTCGCAAAGCATAGTGCTAATCAAATTTGTCAGCTTGCCAGATTTATGGGCCCAACATCATGAGTAAGCAGAAACAAGCTTATTACTGATTACCATAGAAGTAGAAGGGAAATAAAGAAGTACACTAGGCTAAAGCGATAGTCAAGTCTTTCAAAGGCATGCAATGAATCTGAAATATGGTTTTCTTTGCATGGCCAGGAGTAAAAAAATCTGATGTGTACCATTCACATGACTTTCTCCATATCCCTGCAACAAATAATTCTTAAAAAGCTTATACTTCTATTTACTTTATGCTAATCAGAAAAAATTAGCAGAAATAGTCTTATTACTAGCTTCCTTGTAAGTAGAAGCGAAATAAGGGACAACCGTAGGTTAAAGTGATAGTCAAAAGCTGGTTGCTATGTCATTGAAGTTCCTTTGTTTATATGGATAGGAGTTGACAAGTTCCTGTATGAGAAAAGTATACGTTTTTCACAGCAGAAACCAAAAATAAGGAATGTCACAAAAAACGGCGAACTCCACGAAAAAAATGTATATAACATAAATTGTGTGTTTTAATGAGCTCTACATTTTTTGTGTAGTAAGTTTTTGTCCATCTCTTACGGTTTAGCAGTTATTCAAAATTCAGTAAAATTCATCCAGAATAAACTACTCTCCAGAGGCTATTCATAGAAAATTCAAGATTTACATTTCATTTGTCAGGTAAATATGTTTAATATCCGAAATTATAATCAAAATCGTTAGAGCCATTTTTGAGAAAATCAAAATTTTCGAAAAAAGTTCCATGTAAAGGGTAGTTGGGGGTGGGGGGATTTTTCTCAAAATCTTCGTGTCGCATCCCTGGAAGATACTAAACTTAAATACCAAGTTTGGTGTTTTACCGACTTTTCGTTTTTGAGTTATCGTGTTCACATACACACGGACACACACACACAGACCTTTTTGTGAAAATGCTTTTTTTGGATATTGGTGACCCTAAAACATACATTTCTGGTGAAATCTCGGTATCGAATTTTTGGGTGGAGTGCAATACTTTCTCTATACACTATGTACATAGTGCGTATGGAGAAAGTAAAAAGAGAGATAAAATGCATGGCAAGTTGCCGTTTGAAAAAAGTAAAATTATTTTAAAATTGAAACCAAGAACAAGGTATACCTCGGAAATGGTTAACACTCCACAAAAATGAAAAAAACAAAATATATATATATATATATATATATATATATATATATATATATATATATATAAAATATACATATGCTTACACAATCACATACATTTTGTGTTTCAATGAGATCTACAATTTTTGTGTAGTAAGATTTTATCTATCTCTTATGGTTTACTACTGGCTTTGCAAAAGTTCTCCATAATTAGGGGGGATTGAAAGGCTATTCCCAGAAAATTCTGGATATACATTTTATTTGCCATGTAAGTAAGTATCTTTAATATATGGAATTTTAATCAAAATTATTGAGCCATTTTTGAGAAAATAAACATTTTCGAAAAATATTCCATGTAAGAGTAGTTTGGGGTGGAGGAATTTTCTTGAAAATCTTTATGTCACATCCTTGAAAGTTGTTGAACTTAAATACCAAGTTTGGTATTTAATGGACTTTTTGTTTTTGAGTAATGCTGTTCTCTCTCTCTCTCTCCCTCTATCTCTCTCTCATGCACACCTTTTTCTAAATATGATTTTCTGGACTTGGGGGATCTCAAGTAATGAGTAATGCAGTTCACACACACATGCACACCTTTTTCTAAATATGCTTTTCTGGACTAGGGTGATCTCAAAATATGTATTTTCATGTTGAAATCTCGACATCAAATTTTTGGATGGAATTCAATGCCCTCTTTACCTCTATGCACATAGTACATGTAGAAAAAGAGGGGAAAAAATGAATCTGAAAAGAGGTATAAATAATCTGCTTGCTGGTAATCGAGTGTCTACTAAATTAATATTGTATTTTTTACTCTAATATAAAGCTGCTGATATAGTACAAGGTGGGGCAGAAACAATAAGCGGGTTTGAATTTATCACTGTTTTGAATTTGGAGGGTTGATTGTTGAAAATGTGTGGCAGGACTGTAGAGTAGACTTTGGAAAAGAGTTCGCCAGTTTGTTTCCTCTCTGTCAATATGTCATGGAGCACTGATTAATGAGGACATTATTTGTGCCATAAATTGGTACATCAGAACCATTTCAGCAGGAACTTAATCGATATGATGCTCTGTCTAAGGATGCTATTCATTGTTGGGTGCAACATTGGCTTACAGAAGGTAGCATCAAAAACCAAACACCACCTGGGCAATCTTGTTCTGTACATACAGAACAAAACGTAGCACAAATATAGGCATCTGTGGTACAGATTCCACGATGGTTAACAAAAACATGTATTAAAAACAATGTTGGACATGTAAAAGGCACTGCATTCAAAATGTGTTCTCCAACTTCCAAGGAATGTGCTTTAAGTTTCTACAAGAGGAATACATATTACAAAAATAAATATTTTTTCATTTGAAAACCCAATTATTGTTTCTGCCCTACCCTGTATTATCATACTTTGTACTGTTTTGTGCATTACATATTTTGTGATGCTAATACACATTGCTCAAGTATATTAGGTTATTAGGAGTCCTAATATTCACAGTGTGAAATATGCTTGGTACATACAGTATGCTCAGCTTGGTTTTTATTTTGTATCTTGTTATTTTTTTATT
This sequence comes from Hymenopus coronatus, assembly GCA_030762935.1. NCBI lineage: Eukaryota > Metazoa > Arthropoda > Insecta > Mantodea > Hymenopodidae > Hymenopus > Hymenopus coronatus. Next base: position 107,069,106 of record CM060892.1, read on the forward strand.
TAATTACAAAGCCGTGAAATTTTCATGAAACATTTCAAATATTGAATAAAACTCATGTTCATGCTCACATCCATTCAAAATCTCTTAATGAAATTATAGAGAACAGATATGTTGGTAAAATATAGAATACTTTTCATTTTCTAGATGGCTCAATACCAGATATATTTGGAGATACAAATGCAATTATAATTAGTGGTTTGCTGCACTCTACATTAGCTCTGGGTGAAAGAACATTGCTGAAGAAGCTAACTATGGCACTTCAAGCACAGATACTAAACTTTTGGGTCTATGAACAGAAACAGCTTGTAGTGGTACAATTAGATTCTGCAGACTCAGTTCATAATGTCTTAAATGTAAGTACATTGAAATTGAAGCTTTTGATATGATTAATTACTGTATTTTAGTGATAAAATGCATTTAGTGTTCTGTCTTTACAGTTTGCCTCCAATATTACAATAGATGGTCATCAGGTGAATGTAAGTAAAGGATATCTGATCATGGAGCTTCCTCTTATAGAAAATGATAAGGATTTTTCACCATCTCGCTTTGAGGATAAAGAGGTTAGCACAACCATTTCAATCAGTATGTTACTAAATTATTAAATATTTTATCCAGTTTTCTCTTACTTTACTCTGCATGTAAACAAAATCATGTTCATTTGGCTTTCTCTTATTATTTTCTACTTGCCTAACTTACTGCAATATAAATAGCTCTGTATATAAAACAATAGTTCGTCTTTATATTTTTGAAGAATCGTAAGAAAATAATAATTAATATTTGTTGCAAGCATATGCATGAAATAATTATATGGAGGCATTGACTCATTTGTATATTAATGGCAAAGCATTGTGAAGTATGAAGGAGTTTAATTCTCATATTTAAACTTGATATGTATAATAAAAGTAGAGTTGCCAGATTTCAGGGAGGAGAAACAGGATTGCAAATCGATAGCTTGTAGTTTGTTCCATTTGCTCTAATAGGTTATTTACTGTCATAGTTAGAAGATTACACAGACATAAGTTCTGTCTGTGCTATCAATGCATATACTACTTAATAAAACTATGCAAATTCATTAATATACATATATTCTGAAAGAACACAAAAAATGCTACAAAATGAACATACTCTCATTCAAAATAATTGCCATGTATGGCAGGCAACACAGTGGCAAAGATGTTGAGGCTACTTGCCAATAGTTGCACGAATTGTGACCAGTAGAATTCTCTTGACAGCTGACATGATTGATTTTTTTTTTTTTTTTTTGGCATCTCAATATTGCGGTGCCTCTTTTGATAAGCTGTTGCTTCGAGGTTCTGCCGTGGAGAATAATCCAATGGATTGAGGTCCGTACTTCCACTAGGTCAGTCAGAAGCAGCAATGAAATATGGGACATTGGTTGCCAACCTCTGCTGTGTGATTGTGCTCTCCCCATAAGTCGTTAACAAAGCCTGAGATCGAACCCGGCATATATAGCATTTAATTTTTCAGTTAGCAAATCAGTGTTCACAACTTCTTTTGTGTGTACACACCTAAGACGGCCAAATCTGATGCGATCAACAGTTGCACCCATTTCTTTAAACCATGCTATTGTCTGAAACACAAATTGTTCATTGATGCCAAGGGCTTTCAGTGTTGAAAATGTCCTTGGCTTTCCAAAGCAAAAATAATGCCAATACAGCGATAAAATTTTTGTACACTACCCACTCCATCTTTCTCTGTTACTGGCACACGTCAAGCCGATTACTCACAGAGTAGTAAAGGTGATCTTGTGGACAACAATATACAGCATTGCCATGTTTCTTCATTCGCAATTTCTGTACTACAGCACATTTAAATTTTACTGACAGAACTTATGACAGTAGTGTATGTATTCATCCAAAAATGAATTTGACTAGAGAAAATTTCTGGGCCATGACTTTATATGATTAGATCATCATTACTACCTAACAGTGTAAAATTGGCTTAGAAGTTCATTGTCAAAGTAGCCCATCTAAGGTAACAATTTTATATTGGCACAGTAAATTCAAAAGCGAAAGTTTCTTTTGTGAATGATGAATTTCGTGAAAAATTCCTAAGAACCACTGTTACAGATGAATATTGCTGCTGTTTGAACAATTCTTGAAGGAGATTGACATCCATCTTTTGGATTTATTTGAGCGACATTGGACATTAATATGAGTCAAATACAAAACACTTTACATCAACAGTTAGACATGGGAAAACCTTGTTTTTCAGAGATTCCATATAAACTGACTTCTAATCTTAAATAACAATGCATTGACTGGTGCTGAAAAGCTTTGGAAATATTCCAAGTTGACTCCTCAAATTTGGTTTGGGATATCGTTACATATCCAACACCCATATCATCATCTTCCCATAACATCACTGTGTAATTCATTATGTTTTCACTTCTCTTTTCTCCTTTTGATTTTGGTATTACACCTTTGCCCTTAATGTCCACTGCCTTCATGACATCATCTTGGTTCCCCTCTCCTCTTCACGTTCAGTTTTTTTCTATGTTCTTTCCCCTCTCTTTGACATGACTGCTTCGATTTCCTATTTTCTCCTTTCTGCCCTCTTCTCTGCTATTTATTGCTGCTTTGGTCATTTGCTGCTGATCTAGCATCTTTTGTTCATTCCCCTCATATGTCATTGCATTGCCCTGGAGTATTGCCTTCTTTGTCATTTTTTCTGTTTCTTGGTTCATTGCTTTTGTTCTTTTACATGTCCCTTCTACCATTTTATTGTCAATTCATAATTTAAAATCTCAAATGTATGTAACTTTTTCTTGACTGTGCACCAGCCATCTTTGTTCTATTAATTTTTTCATGAGCTCCCTTTGATTGAAATTCAAATCCCTGTTAATATTTATTTATTTATTTATGCTAAGCTTTATACAGGTGAATATGACCGGTGTTCAGCCCTGGCTCTTTACCGGTCATACTCATATTTTACAATAGTTTATTAATTCTAGTTTATTACACCATTTTGTCTATTTACTGTCCATATCCATTTATTTTTCACTTTGCATAAGAATTGTCCAATCTTCTTACTATCTTTTTGAAACATTTCAACTACTACTACATTTCTATCTATTTTAAACCATTTCTTATTAATATACTTTTTTCTCCAAATTTCAGTTCCTTTACATTTAAATAAAATGTGTTCTATATCTTCATTTCCGCCACATATAGGACATTGATTTTGTGGAATACCTTTCCTTAGACCTTTTAATCTCCATACTCCTTTTTTCAGCCATGCAATACCTTCTCGCTCCTCTTTATTTGTCACATCAATGTACTTTTCCCTTCCCCATGAGACTTTCATTGGTATATAGAAAACTAAAGATCTCTTTTCAGTTATTTCACTAAATATTTTTTGTATTTCTATATCCTCAAATCTTTTCCTTGCCAACTTCCAGAAGTTATTCACATTATTTTCTCTTCTTCTCCACATTTCCCCTAACCCACTACTTTCCAGGTTATTTCGAAGACAGTCTACCCATCCCTTGTTCTTTAAACTTTTCTCTTGATATACTAAACACTGTTTTAACAAATTCCTTTCTTCCAATTTCAATATCCTATGCCAAAATTTCAATGCCCTTTCCATAATCTTTCCCTTACTTGCCACTCTACCCAGCTCTATTTGTGCTACCTGCCTAACAGTTGCATTTGGTAACCCCAGTATTTCTTTGCAAAATTTCCTATGCACCTCATCTATGCCTTCCCATCCTCCTTCTAATCCCCATACTTCTATCCCATATAGCATTTTTGCCTCAACCACCATATTGTACACTTTTTCTAACCATCTAATATTTATATTAGGTGCTTTGTATTTGCAACTTCTAATAGCTGATAAAGCTCCTTTTCCTTTTGCCAATGCAAATTTCTTTTGCTTTTCCCAATTGCCACCACTATCAATTTTAACTCCTAGATAAATACATTCTCTCACTACCCTGTACTCCTTTTCATTCTCATTCTTCCATTTTTCATATTTGCTCAATTTTCCCCCTTTTTTGAACACTACAATCTGCGTCTTGTCCTGGTTCACTTTTAAACTCCACTCTTTACAGTAATTATTTAATGTTTGCAAGGATTGTTTCAAGCCATTCACTGTAATTGCACCTATAACTAGATCATCTGCAAACAGTAATCCTGGAATCTGAATATTATTAATTACTGGCATCGAGTTATTATTTCTCCCAATTTCTGTTAATACATCATCTATATATAAATTGAATAGGACTGGACTTAACTTACATCCCTGTCTAAGGCCTTTCTCTTGTTGGATTTCTCTTGTTACAACCCCTTCCTCCACTCTTATACAAAAAGTATTTTCCTTATATAATGCTCTAAGGGTGTCCACCATTTGTTTACTCACTCCTTTAGTCAACAACTTATGCCACAGCAATTGAAGCTCTATCCTATCGTATGCTTTCTCTAAATCCACAAAAGCCATATATAACTTTCCTCTTTTGTCTTTCAAGTATTTATCTACCAGTGTTTTTATAATAAATAAGTTATCAACTGTCCTCCTCCCTTTTCTAAAGCCCATCTGAAGTTCCGAGAGGATATCATATTCTTCAACCCATGTTTGTATCCTGCTTGCCATAATACCAGTAAAAATTTTTCCTACATTTGATAATAATGCAATGCCTCTATAGTTGTTTGGTTTGTCAACACTACCCTTGCCTTTGTATATTGGATGTATGATTGCTTTCCTCCACTTATCTGGTATATACCCCTTCACCTTAATTGTGTTAAATAAGTCTACTAAAACCTTAACTCTGTTTATTTCAGTGCACCATTCCTTAAGGAACTCTGGAGGGATTCCATCTATTCCCGTTGCTTTATTTCTCTTCATTATTTTCACCTGTTGGATTATTTCTTCACTTCTTATTATATCATCGAGTATATCTACATAGTTATTACCTATTTCCCAATTTCCTATCTCATTTTTACTCTTTTTTTCCCCATACAAATTTTTAAAATATTCCATCCATTCTCCTGGTTTTATACTTGGTTTTGTTACATATTTATTATACATTGATTTCATAACCTTCCATATCTCATTTGCATTATTTTCATTTAGAATTCGTATCAAATTACTTTCATATTTTTTCATCCAGCTTGTTTTCTTTTGTTCCAGTAATGAATTATATAAATCCCTCCCTTGCATATACTCTTTCTTTAATTCTATGTTTCCTAATTCCCTCCACTTTATGAGCAGCTGTTTGACTTGTCTTTTAGTTACTCTACATTCTTCATCAAACCAGCCCTCATCTCTTTTGTAAACCTTCTTTCTCATTTTCATTTCCTCCCCAGCCCTTAGCATAATGATATTTAAGATATCCATAGCACTTTCAATTTCTTGTTCCTTTATCATAAAACTTATTCCACACTGACATATCTGGCCATAATTAGAGTTTAGTGTCTGCCTAAATTTATTGCAATACTCTTCCTTCCATTTGTATCTACTGTATTCTTCTATGTTGCACTTTTCCTCCCTTAAATTATAGACTATTTGCTCTGTGCATGTTTTTATGTCTACTATCAATGGAAAATGCCCACTGTTGGAACTTAAATTTAGTATCTTAAAATTACTTAAAATATACCCCATATTAATTGGCCATAATACATAATCAATCACACTTTGACCATTATTACTAACATACGTATATTCTCCATTCACATCTTCTCCATATTTCCCATTCAAAATATCAAAGGCATTCAATTCACAGAATTCTATAAATTTCATATAGCCTTTGTCAACTATCTTATCTTTGCTGTATCTAATTTTCTCAGGTTTCTCTAATGTATCATTACTCATCCACCTATTCCCTCCAATAACATCATTTTCGCCAATCCTAATGTTAAAGTCTCCCATTAATATAATCTCAGAATTACCATATCTCTCCTTTAAATGTTCTATTTCTATCTCTAGGTGTTTAAGGAGGTCCGGATTATGAAAGCGCGAAGGAAGAGGAGGATTGTATACTATGCCTATACATATAACATTTTCAACTATTTGTTTCTCCTCTAATACAATCCATAGTATTTCTTTTCTCCTTGACCAAGTTTCTTTAACTCCTTTACTTAACGTCTTCTTTACAAAAAAGCCTATGCCTCCAGATGCCCTCCCCTTTCTTGCTACCTTATCTCCTTTTATCCCTACAAAATCAAAATCCTTTACGTAAACCTGGTCCTCTTTTAGCCATGTTTCAGCTACCGCGAGATAATCAAGTTTTGTCAATAATTGATTTAAACTCCCCGCATATATTTTGTTTTTAACTCCCTCACAATTCCAGAATCCAAGCCTCCTTATATTCTCCCTTCCCTATTGTGAGCCTAATCTAAATCTAAATGTTTCTAGAGTTCTTTTACTCCTTAATTGTATCCCTTCTCCGTAAGGAATAGTTTTATTTCTATCTAAAACTAGAATGCTGCCATGTTCAGATGATATGGTGCTGTCTTCTTCCCCTTCTGTATTCTCCCCGCTACTCTGTTGCCACGCCTTCTTTCCCTTCGAAGCCAAATTACGTGCGGCTATTACTTCCCCTCTTCTCGGTGACACTATTTTCTTGGGTGACGTCACTCTGGTGGCTCCTCCTCCTGTTGCTTCCTCTGTTGACGTCATTTCTTCGTCAGCTGTTATTTCTCTCGTAGGGAAGTTGGATGACGTCCTATCTGCATATGCTGTTCTCATATCCATGCTGACAGGCAGATTTCGGTTCAAACACACACTTTCACTGTCTTCACCCACATCCATTCCTTTTTGCTTGGACTTTGATCTTCCTGTTGTGCTTCCTAAAGTTGGCGTTGACATTTGCTGAGTAATTTCCTCTGTGCCTGATTGGGGTTCTCTTAGCTCCTTCTTGTCCAGATGCGATGTCTTTTCTCCGTCAATCCACAATTGGAAATTTCTAATATAAGCTCTTCTTCCCTGGGCTCTTGCTTCTTTCATTTTTTGTACCAAATTTCTTTGCAGAGCTCTCTTCTTAGGTGATAAATCTTTATTAATAAAAATGTCTGTTCCTTTTAATTTCTTGGCTCTTTTAAGTACTTCATGTACTAATTGGGCTGTTGCAAATTTCACTATAATTGTTCTCTTGCCAAGTTGTCTTCCAACTCGATAAGCTTCAATAATTTCCCATCTATACAATTCCAAATTCAGCTTTTCCTTCGTTATTTCTAATATTTCTTCTGCTGGCCATTTATACCTTCTTTCCTTAACTCCTATGAACACTAAATTAAATCTTCTCTCCCTTTCTTCCAATCTTTCCATTCTTTCCTTAACCATTTCAACTTCCCTTCTTGCTTCCTGCACCTCAACTCTAACATCTTCTTTGATATCTGTTGCCATCTTTTCCAATTGTTTACCTATTCGTTGTTCCATACCTTCTATTTTGTTCATTTTCTCAGTCAGGTTTTCCAGCATTGTTATTATATCTGCAGGGCCGGGGTTTACCTCAATTCCTCCAATCACTAGCAACAAAGTTATAACACTTGCTAAAACCAATATGTTTGTCATCTTCTCTCCAAAACTGTGTTTACTATTCACCAATTTTACTTTTCTAAACTGTCCAATTCTTGCTCTATACACTGTAATGTCCACTCCCATCGTGACTTAGATCCTTCTTCCTTCACCGCAGGAGCACCTCTCAAAACACAACCTTCCTCTATCACTGCTGGCTTCTGTTAATATACACATTGTACCTTTCAATTCTTGTTGCCTAATTTATTATGTCCCTAGCCAATTGTGACTTAGGCATTTTACCAGTATTTCCTTATTCCTTTTCTCTCTTCTCTTGTCGAATCTAAAAGCTTCACAAATGTGAAATTTGGATAATTTGAAGCTGAAGGGAAAGAAAAAAGTTTGAAATATCCAAAAATTGCTAAAATTAACATTTGAGCTATTCAGGTACATACATCTGTGCCCAGTTAAGGCTATAAAGTAGAGAAAAACAAAATGGTGTTTTATTTATGGATGCTCTTTAGCTGCTGTGGTTCTCAGCATCCCATTGTATACTGGGCATCAAAAACTGCTTAATTTTGCTCAGAGGCCTCTCTATCAGGCTTGAGGTTCTTTTAAGTGCCGTAAATCTATGACATGGGACCCACAGCTTTACTTCCCTTCCGAAGGAAGCCATGCTAAAGATTTTTACGCCCAAAAAAATCCATAGTCCTCTGCCAGGTTTGAACCTGCAACCTTGGTATGGTAACCATTACACCATGGAGGGCGACGTACAAAGTAAAGAAACTGTATATTTGAACAAAATTATATTTAATTTTACATTAAGGATAATGCAGTTAAGTAATACAACTTGAAATAATATTCTGTATGCCTACAGGATCGCATATTTTATCCTATACTCTGTGATGTAGTAAATTACTCTACTGTAGGCCTAATTCAAGTTTGGAAAGCATCTTGAAATCTGATTCTTTTGTAGAATTTAGTCTGTTAAGCTTTGCAAACTCTTCAAGCACATTTAGTGCCTGAAAAAGAGCTCCACTTATGTTGGGCTTGCTTCGACTTACCAACGAATTTCACACAGGTGATGAAGTGTCTCCGATGATGTGGGAATTGGCTATCTTCAACTTCAGGTTTTCATTCCTCCTCTTTGCCAGAGAATAGCAACAAACCTTCTTCTAAAATATCTTCATCTGAAATCTCCCCACACCTTCCACATTTTCATCCAAGCTGACGAAGCACTCATCGACATCAGAGTTTTCCGGTTGTCTCACTCTTTTTTGACTCTTTCCATTTTCACTCGAGGCATTGCTTAAAATGTTCTTCTTATTCTTCAGATAAGTCAATAAAGTGTTTGGTGGTATCCTGCATTCTTTTGCAATTTCAGACTTTTTCTTCAAATCCCTTTCAATTTCTCAAATGATGGTGACTTTTTCCACAAAAGTTAAAGTCTTGTACTCGACATGATGTTTATTAAGAGACATCATGGCATTGATTTGTGACACACTGAACAGCAGAAAGGTCAAACAACCATTAAAGGCACATATCTTTTAAACTAGGAGATGTGAAAGCTGGTATAGAAGCTCAAGGCTGGCAACTGGAAAAACTATTCCAACCCCCCAAACTACATTCCAGCTATATTCCAACAAAGCGAACAACCGTGGAGCAATTACCTCTTTTGTACAAACACATTGGCGAAGTTATATTAAATTTCTGCTTTTAAATTAAATTTCGACTGACATTTCTGAACAAAACTTCAAATTAAGGAAAATGAAACTTGAATTACATGTGATTTTTTTTATGTTGCTTTAATACAAAATTCAAGGGACCAAGAAAACTCCTCAAATTAACAACAAATTTCAATTATCCAAGTTCCACTGTATCATAATTACTGACTTGATCTCTAGTCTTCAACAGTCTACGTACCTCCCTTCTGTATCACTTCCATTTTTTTCTTCTATCTCCGAAATTGCCTAGTTTTACCTTCCACTCTTGTCTTCCATATTCTCCACTTTTGTTCTGCTATTCACCATCTCTTTCTTGATTACTTCCAATTTTCTGTTTATTTCCTCTCCCTTTCTATCCTTTTCCATTCCTATATTCTGCTTCATTATTTCTTCTAATTCTTCCAATCTGCCTGCTTATTCTACTTTACACATACTCTAAAATGTGAAGAAAATAAACAATGTGGGACCAATTTTTACCAGCAAAATGACTGCAGTTACCGAGAAAAATAATCAAAATAAGCCTTCTGAAATCTAGCTATGTAGTGGAGATTGGAAAGATAAGTATTTTTGGGTAAAAGTTGAATAAAATGGAGAAGTAGTCAAAATGTTAAAAGTTTATGAATTTATTAGGATAGCTATATAAAAGTTGGATAGCTAATATTAGTTAGCAGCGATGTAGCATAATAGAAATGTTAAAGTTTAAATCCTCACCTGCTAGAAATAAAACATGGAGGTGAATACTCATATATTTTATTGAGTAGTGCACCTATAAATAACATTTAAGACTGACAATGAAATAACAGATAAGAATTTTGAAATAACAAATATTTAATTCAAATACACATTTTGTGACCGTCTAAATCTTTTTCGCCAAACATTTTGTTGTTTCAAAACTTTCTGTTAACCAGGAGAACTTGCTATACCATGAAGATTGAAATTGGTGTGTTTAGTTTTTGTTAACCCTTGATGTTTAATTTTTGAGTGGGCACTTATATTATCAACTTACTTTGTTCTTCATAAGTATCTCACAGAGGCTCTGAATGTAAGAATTTTACAATGACGTTTCAGGCTGTTACTATAACTTTATTTGCAAAGAACAGCCCTGACAATAGCATTCTCAATCATGCTAACATACAGTTGAATACTAGCATATACACTGTGGGTATGTCTGGGGTTTGCAGAGGTGAGAATGGCTGGCAATGTATAGGTGTTAGGGAGGTCATTATAGCTATATCCCATGCAGGCAGAGATACACTGACTCATCTCAACATAAGCCACTATTTTTGAACAGTTTGGATTGACTAGTACATTCTGTGCTTGCTTATTTAGGTCATAATAGCTGGTAAGCACTACCAGTAGAGGAAGGAAATATTCTCAAAGACTGTAAGAGGACACAAGTATCAACACGATGGGAAAGAAATTGTTTATGCCAATTAAAGGAAATTGTAAGAGAAGTTCGATTTTTTTTTTTTTTTTTTTTTTTTTTTTTTTTTTTTTTTTTTTTTTTTTATTGCTAATATTCTTTATTTAACATTTTCATTTGTTCTATATTATTTATATAATATAGTCTCATAACCAATGTATTGAGGTATTGACTCCCGGTGATTGGGTTAGCTAGACAATCAACAGACAAGAGGGAGTAAAAATTATGAAATTAAGTGAAAGCGAGGATAGACGATATAGGAAAACAAGAAATAATAGGTAGCTTAAGGAATAAGAGTACTTTAATATTATATAGGAATACTAATGCAAAAGAGAAAAATGCATTGATGTCTGTGGGAAAATGTAAAGAGAGGGTCTAGCATGGACAAGAACAGAAACAATGTTATTAAAAGATCTAAAAGTAGGTAAATATTTATGCCTATTATGTGGCAATGTCGATAACAATTTACTTTGTATAAATGAATGTGAAGAAACAAAAATATGGAGAGAGATAGAGAGAGAGCGGGGGGGGGGGGGGGGAGACCAAAAATTGGGAAAAGTTGCTGACAGAGTTATGTACTTAAAACTTTTTGGAAACAATATAAAGGAATTTCTGAAACAGCTAGGTAATTATACAGGGAAAGTAAGAGAGAAATGGGGGAGGAAGATCACCACATAAAGTACAATAAGAACAATCATAATAACAATAATAATAAAATTGATCAGGTTGTAAGTATAAAAGAGATAAATAGATTAAGTTGATAGGGTATGAAAATGTACAATTAGAGGGAATGGTACATATATGTACCTAAATACCAAATTTAGCAACTCCAGGAAAATAATTATGTATGTACAAAGTTTGTCACTGAAAAAATGTAATAAATTATCGATCTGGTAAGCACTACAGTCTTCAAAAAAATCTCTACCAACTGTAATCATTTGTAAGAGCTGTAGAAAGTATGGGTCCTGGGTTAAAGCTGTTTGTATACTGAGAACACTCAGTATACAAACATACCTAAAGGGACACCCCTGTTAGTTGGTTATGATAACTTGAACGGTAGTGAATCTGGCATATAATATATCAGCAACCAGGATATTAGTTATATATTTGTGCCAGACGCAACTCAAGTTTAGACAATCTGCTTAGGTAATAAAGAATTTATTTATGGTATGTATTCATTATGGTATACCTACCTATACATAAATTGCACAGGGTGGCACAGATAAAATTAATCCATGTAAGTATAAAGGAAATACAGTAAATTTACAGAAATGAAGAGCTGAAATGGACTTACAATTTATTTAAAAAAAAATACACTGAAAATACATTTATAAAAGATGGTGAAAGCCTGCAGCATCAATATTCAGCTGTGCATGTTTAAGCATATTAGGATACACCTGGCTTAAAGTTTGAATATGAATGGTGGCAACTTCATGGCTGATGTTTTCTTTCAGTCCCTGTATTTGTGATGGCCACAAATGTTTGCTGACAGTTTGTTCCTCAGAGAAGACATCATGGACTTGTTCCAGGGATACCTCAGACATGTATTATGTTGCCCCATCTTGCTGGAAGAAGCAGTATTGTCTTTCATATTCAGTGAGTTGAGTACAAAATGTGTAAAAAGTTTCCATAAATCAACTGTGTTGAGGAGTCCAATGATGCATATTCCTGTTACACCGCACCAAACAGTGATTTTTTCATCATGGAGTAGTTGCTGGCACACAATGTGAACCCTTGCCCAGTACCTCATGTTCTGTAAATTCACATGACCGGAAAGATGAACCCATGCTTTATCACTCATGATGTAATGGAAAGGGTCTAACAAACCATTGTTGATATTATTCAAAAGCCACATGCAGTAATCTAGACATTTCTGATTGTCATCCTCCCATAATTGCTGCACAACCATCACATGATATGGCTTCAAATTAAGACTTTTCAATATCTGCTGGAAACTCCTACTTACATGCACCTGTTGGACCAATTTTCATGTAGACTTCTTTGGTCTCTGAAAAACTTTTTGATAAATGCCTGCATAACTTCTGGTGTGCAAATTGAAGGAATTCTTTGTCATTTTACATTTTTGCACAGATCCATATGTGCACCAACTTTTATACAGTCTTTGTGTTGCTCTCTTTGCTGGTAATCCCCTATCCGGATACTTGACCAAAAATTTCTGAGTTTCCTTAATTGAATCTGTTTTCACATGTGCTTCCATAATTTCAATTCTTTCTTCTATCAAGAAAGTAATTTTGCAGAATGCAAAGAGAAATATCTAACTTCACTGATGAAATAAACTGAAATGCTGACAAAAGAATGCTAACAATCGATAATTGAAGAATGCTAATAATCAATAATTGCATCAAATTATCCATGTACAGTAGTCAAAATATTGACATTCAAAGTGGAGATGGGCTACTTTTAATTGCGCCGTCCTGTATATCATAGAAGTTGATATAAAAAAATGCAATTCAATCCATATTGGTAGCTATGCAATGCGTTAGCATTTGTGCCAACCTGATCACACTATCTTATTTGTTAATGGATTAGCATTTTAATTTAATAATTACTAAATTGGGGAATTTCATATCGTAAGTAATTTAAGTGCAGCTGCTCATAACTTGAAACTTAAGAGACTTGTCATGACAATCAAAGCTAAAGCTCCCCTGTCATTTTTAGATTATATTGTTTAAAAACATATTACAAAGGGTATGTTAGGCAGTTTAGGGCCATCAAGGAACACTTTTAAAAAATATGGTCCATTTTTACCATCAATTATTATGTCAGTATAAAGGCATAACATTTTCTTTATTTCAGTTAATGTGCCAATATTTCTGTATTTATTTATACAGTATTGTTATATCAGAGTCATGCAAGAGAAACAGAGTGCTGTAATGTAAGGGTAATGTTCTTACTTCTATATAATATACACAAATGACCTTCCTAACTGCCTAAAATGGAAACAATTATTTATGCAAGTGACACATCCATCTTGCTAAGTGGGTGTAACTTTGAGGGTGTTCCAAAATAAGAAAGAAACCGTTACTTGGTTAAAGAGGTAGTTTACCAGCAATGGCTTAAAACTAAATAGGTACCTAAACTGATATGAACAGATAGATGTTTTTTGTAAGAAATTAAACTCCCAGTTGTACTTACTGGAAAGTTAGCAAAACATATAGAATAATTACATTAAAACCAGTTTACTGTGGAATGACAAACTCACTTATTGAATATGACATTGATATTGAACATGCATAGAATATTTAAATAAAGTATACTTGTGCTTCAGAAAAAAGTTTAAATGTATTTAACTTAAAAAGTTGACAATCTGTAAAGAGGATATTTAAAAATGTAAACATTTTAACAGTAGTATCATTATATGTTCACAGACTAATATAGTTAATTAAAAGGAATAGAATAGCAGAAACCGTAATAAAGATAATTATCCATATAAATAACTACCACAGGATAAGCATAACAAAAGCCACAACTAGCAAAGATTCTCACATTACAGAAGCCACACTATTCAATAAACTACCAAATTATATAAAATCTGCACAAGATAACTCCTTTAAAATGTTAAAAAATCTTCAAAACAAAAGCCTAGATAGAATAGATGAGATTTAGTACATAAAAATAGGCAATGCTTAGTATAATTGATATGTAAATTTGTAAATAGTGCATTGTTAATTTTGTTTGGCAAGTGAAAGGAAATGAATCCTTGCAAAAATTGGAAATAATTAGTTAATTCTCGATTATTTATCATGGTTGTGCAATGTAAAATAATGATGTAAATGATGATAATTCAATAATGTACTTGTATATAAAAATGAACATCACATGTATTTCATGCCTATGGGTTAATAAACTTATTATTATTGTTGTTGTTATTATTATTATCATCATCATCATCATCTTCAAAACAGACATTATACAGTTCAACACTCAAAAAATTGCAAGGACAGTATGACCAATTCAGTAAATTATAAAGAAACTACTAAAATTCATGGTAAATTTTTAAACAAGCAATTAAAATGGGATGTCCATATCCATTATTGTCTAAAAAGATTAAATAGCACATGTTTTAATATGAGTTGCAATGCAGAAATAACAAACCTCACAATACTTCAATTACTTTCATTATTTAATGATGTATAGAATTATACTATGGGATAACTCATCTTTAGAAAAAGAAAAAAAAAGTTTGTAACAATACAAACAGGATCAAAAGAATTATTGTGAAGGAATTGCTAACCTTGCCATCCTAATTCCTGTACAAAATAAATAATACATATTTACAAATTTTGAAGCTCTGTATAATTCACAAATCAACATAAGCTTGAAACGAGAATTAGAAATAAATGAAACAACCCATGCATAGGTTAGCATTATATGAGAAAAATCCACTGTATGCTAGAATAAAAGCCTGTAACAAACTAACCAACAAAATCAGAGAAATAATAAACTTGAATTTTTTCAATAAAACATTGAAAAACCTACTAATTGTCAGTTGTAGAATATATGAATGATGAGTTAAGAGCCAGAATTTCAGTAGTATTTTTGTCATTCTGTAAATTACATGTATCTGGTGACAAATCCAGAAAATATTGTTTCCATATATATATATTTTGTACATTGCAAATTTACATGTATTGCAATTGTTGCTGTTAAATGTATTTTAATATCTCATGAGGCACCTGCTTACAGAGCTTATACTCAAACTATTGCATGCGTATATGATGATAAAACATCTCATCTAACTAACGTTGGGTTTAAAGTCCAGTTGAATTAAGCTGTTTGGCTTTGATTTTTATTCAAGAGTTTTCTATAGCACTTAGAAAGAATATAGGTAGTTTTAATAGTTTAGGTCCCCATATCATGATATATTTGTATCATACTTAAATTTTCTTTGATAAAGGATGTTACAGAAAAAATAAATAAAATGGAAATATTTACAGATGAATTAGAAAAAAAGTGTAAAAAATCTGATGTATTGCATTCAAATGACTTTCTATACCTGTTCTGCAAAAAAACTATTCATACAAAAATTATTCTTCACCTACATCATGCTAAACAAGATAAACATTAACAGAATGTCTCTTACAACTTAGTTCCTTAGAAGCAGAAGGGAGATAAGGTAATACACCAGGCTAAAGTGATAGCAAAATCTTTTAAAAGCCAGTCGATATGTGAACAATTGAAGTTCAGTTTGCTTTGCATTTCCAGAAAAGCAAAAGACTGATGAACCGAAAGGTGGACCCATTTGAGAAGATGCATAGGTAGTTAAAAATTGAAACTAATAACAAAGAATATTTTGGAAACAGTCAACTCTGCAACAAAAATGTATATGATATAAATTGTATGTTTTAATGAGATCTACATTTTTTGTACAGTAAATTTTTGTATATCTTTATGATAGACTCTCTTATCAGATATGCAAAATTCATCCTGCAAGGACAGGTCTTCAGAAGCTATTCCTAGAAAATTCAGGAATATACATTTTATTTGTGATATAAATAGCTTTAATATACAGTATTTTAATCAAAATCATTAAAGCCTTTTTTGAGAAAAGCAAACATTTTTCCACATAAAGGATAGTTTAGAGTGGGGGAATTTTCTTGAATACTAAGTATGTTATTGAACGATCTTTTAGTTTTTGAGCTATGCTGTCCTCAGACATACACACACACACACACACACACACATACATACACACATGCACCTGCGCATGCACACACACAGACCTTTTTCTAAAAATAATTTTTTTGAACTTGGAGGACCTCAAAACATATATCTGGGTATCAAATTTTTGGGTGGAATACAGTACTTTTTCTGTACACCATGTGCATAGTACATGTAGAGAAAGTAATATGTCACTAGCTTCCCATTTGAACAGATTATGTGGTACATTATAATAACAAATTTGAAAAATTTGCCACTCTAATTAATATAGTAATATAGCAATTATGATGAAAAGAAGTTAAAAATAACTTTAGTATGTCATATTAAAATTAACAAATTAATACTTCTTTATTCCACAAATAATACCTCTAAATTGATTTTTACTATTAATTAATTAATAGTATCCTAATTAATTAATATTATAATTAATTAGGATAAAAATTTGTGAATGGGAGGTTTGCAGTATGAGTCCCTTTAGGAGCATCTTCTTTGATTGAGATATTTGCATGTTTTCATCAGTGCTCATAAATGACAAAAGCTGGGAAGGCACCTTAAACTTAGGCCTGGAATGTTTCCTTCCCAAATTTCCTTTCTACACAATCATTTCATACATCATTAGTGCCATCATCTGTGCTGCTGTAAGCTATAAGAACCAGTGACAACTTTTCAGGTGAAGCTAGTGAACCTCCACTTCACTTAGGTTTAGTTGTATTAAATCTGAATATAGATGTTTAATTTGTTGTGCTCAAGTAACCAAACAACCAGTTGGGAACATATCAGTGAAGGAAGGTGTGGGAGCTACTTGCCTTCTATATAAGACTATTTTGTATAACCAGATGTAGATAGGGTTAGAGCTGAAAAAAATCATTTACCAATTTTAAAGCAATAAATAGGATACTATAGTTCTTTTCCTAAATAATGATGCTTCTCAAATATAACTAAGCTCTTTCACAAAACTGTGCAATGTTGTAAAAATTCAACTATAGCAAGAGATTGCATTGACCCTTTTTTTTTATTATTATTATTATTATTATTTTTTTTGGGGGGGGGCGGGATGGGGAAAAAAAGAAAAAATAATTGTGAACTAAAAATGTAATGTGCTTCATTCATATAACTTTCTCTACCAATGCTGCAAAAAATGATTCATACATAGCTTCTATTAACTTCATGGTTATCAAGATAAATGTAAGCATAAATGGTTCTACTACATATTACAAACAGCCTCCATAAGAAAATACAATAAGTCAAAGTGATAGTCAAACTTTTAAACGCTAGTCACTATCTGGTGGTTGAAATGTCATTCTTTGCTTGACCAGGAGAAAGAAAAATAAGTAACCACTTCCAATTTGAGGAAAGTTTAAGTATTGCAAAATTGAAACCAATAACAATATCTTAGAAATTTACAGTTTATAAGTTATGCAAATATCACCCAGAAAGAAGAGTTCTTCAGAGACTAGGCCCAGAAAATTCAAGATGCACATTTTATCTCTAATGAAAATATGTTAAACTTATGGTATTTGAATCAAAATCATTAAGAGTCATTAGTGAAAAATCAAAATTTTGAAAAAGTTTGTAAAGGGTAGTTTGGGAAGGGGGGGATTTTTTTGAAAAACTTTGTGTCACATTCTTGAAAGGTGCTGAATTTAAATACCAAGTTTTGTATTTAATAGATGTATTTTTTAGTTATGCTGTTCGCATGCACCTTTTTCTAAAAATGCTTTTTGTGGATTTAGGGCACCTCAAATACATATTTCTGGTGAAATCTTATCAAATATTTGGACAGAATATCATGCCGTCTCTACACACTATGTACATGTACATTGTAAAGAAAGTAAAAGTATACTCACTATTTTTAAAAAGAAATCCAGTAGCCTCAAATCACTTTAGAATGTATTTGAAATGTCATTGTGAAACAAATAAAATCACTTCATTTTATTGAATAATGAATACTCAATCTGAATCCTTTAATTATGCAATGAGGTAAACCAAGTCACATTTTTTACAACTATCAATTAATTCATTTACACCAAATGCACAATTTCTTTTTAAGCATTTATTAAATTTGTTTTTATTTATTTCTTGTCTTTTTTTTAATACATTCCCACTGAGAAAACAGCATCACTTTTCAGCTCTTTTATTTATACAAACAGTTTTACTATTATGTTGTTGTTTGTAGTAAACATATTAAAATATTAATATGTTTCAAAATGAATGGAACAGTGTGCTAAGAGAAGTTTTAATATTCCACTTATAGAATTGGCTGCTAAAATTCTTAACTACTGATGAGCTGCATGGATGAGCTTCAAGCTCTGTATACTTTTTCAGGACAGATCTTAAGTGCTTATATGACTCACTCCTTGGATATTAAATTAAGTAACATTAAGTTAGGTATAAAATTAATAATGATAAAAATAATTTTCTAACCTTGCACTTATGTTAAAAGTTTAAATTGATACTTTCATTCCATTAGGAATTGAGATACTCGCTGCGGTCACTTGAGAAATTCGCTCCTTGGGTTCGTCATGTTTACCTTGTTACGAATGGACAGATTCCATATTGGCTTGATTTGGAAAATCCACGTCTAACCATAGTTACACATGAAGCAATATTTCCTGATCTCTCTCATCTTCCAACCTTCAGCAGTCCTGCAATTGAGAGCCATTTACATAGGTAAATCCATTAATATTCAGTTCGTATATTACTTTTATTAAATTAACTATTTTTAAAGTGATTATTGTTTTTCTCTGTGTTTCAGAATTCCAGGTTTGTCATCCAAGTTTTTATACCTTAATGATGATATAATGTTTGGAAAGGAAGTCTGGCCAGATGACTTTTTTACAAATACCAATGGTCAGAAGGTATAATATTTTATCAGTTGTTATTTTCCTTTGTTTTAATTCTACACTTGTTTTAACTATACTTCTTATCAATTTCTGCTAAAAGCACCAGCATATTATTAAAGAATACTCCTACTTATATTTATTTTTAATGAATATATTTCAGCTTTATATTAAATATTGTGCCTTAAAATATTCATTTTTGTTCATTTACATGACTCCACACTACTAATGAGCTTCCAAAACTGTGTATCTAGTATCTTAATAAATGGGGATCTAGATCAGTTAGAAACAAAATAGATATAAAGATGTAGGTTATCTCTAGATGTATGAAGTTGACCTGATAGTTGAGTAATTACAAGATTGAAACTATTTGGTCCACTTGGTTAAAACAGTAACTTGGGAGGAGTCACATTTTTTTTTTTTTTTTTGTGGTAATGTTTAACGCCCGCTTTTACTGCTCTGGCACCACAGGCGATGACACTGATGAGACATGAAGTTAGAGCCCCGGTGATGGCGGGGGAACCCGGAGAAAACCTGCCCCTGCGCCTCTTTCCACCACAAATCTCACAAGCGGTTGCTTGGGATAGAACCTGGGCCATCTAGGTGAGAGGCGAGTTTTCTGACCACTCGACCACGGCACGGCCTATGTGTGTGTGTGTGTGGGGGGGGCTCTGTGGGTGTTTTTTTTTTTTTTTTTTTTTTTTTTTTTTTTTTTTTTTTTTTTAATGTATTTTCTTTGTATGGTCAAAAGATTGTAAAATACTATAATAAAATCAATTGTATTATTAAGCGGAAATCAATTCAATTCAATATCGTAATAATTTTACAGTAAACAGGAAGAAAAAATGTTTGATGTGTTACATTCACATATCTTTCTCTATCCTTCTACAGGCTAATTATTCTTACAAAAGCCTATTTTTCCATCTATTTCATGTTGATCAAAATAAACCTTTGCAGAAATGCACACATTTTCTCAGCACACATTTGGTTATAGGTTATAGGATAGAGGAAATCAAATCAGAAATCGCGTGTTTAATCAAATCTTGGGTAGATGTTTATTGGACTATACAATTTTGAGTTATGCTGTTCATAGATATGGACAGACGGGCAAACTCACAAACCATTCTTCTATTTTTGGGGGAGGGGGTTCAGGGCTTCAAAACATGTATTTTCAATAAAATCTTGACATCAAACTTTTTAGTGGAATAGAATACTTCCGTAAAAAATGCATTTGGCTTCATGTTCCATACAATAAAAGTTGGGATGCACACTTTATCATAAAATTGTACTGCGTTGTGAATTTCACAATCATTACCTCATTAATATACAAAAGTAGAAAGCATCACCTTTAATTATCTGCAATATAATTGTAAAATAGCATGTTGAATGCAAAACTTTAACTTGAAGGCCATATTATTTTGTGACAATAAATCAATGTAAACACAACACATTTTGCTTTTAACATATATTCCAGGAACTTATTGGAATTCCATTTATCTAATCAGAAGTTAATAGAGTGGTTCATATTGTACTGATTAGACCTGCCAGATGTCACCTATTAAACAGGATTTCCTGTGTTCAAGAAGGACTCATATTGCCATTATATGCAACAACAAAAGTTGCATATTTCATCCTATGCTTAATGATTGCACTTCAAAATTCACACATATTCATTTAGAAATTTGTGAGGGTAGCTAACGGTCACATGGTTACATTGCAGTGCTTTATAGTAGCTGCTTGTGTGCATGTTCACATCACAGGGTCACATGCTCAAGTCATATTGCCAAAAAATTGTGAAGAGGAAAGACGATTACTGCAGTGCTTGTGGTTGTTGACATTTTTGGTATATGCACTTATTGAAAGAACGCTGATGATTCCTCCTCCCAAGAAAAAGCAGCTTTGTGTTTATAGCAAAATGGGAAAATGAAAGGTTATTTGTGGTTATCATCCATGAAAAATAACGGTTTCAAAGCATGATGTAACACCTTCAATCCTGTGCATTCTGTTGCACATGGCGCTGAATGCAATTTGAAATATGTCTGTATAACTTATCATAAAAGAGTGGTGCAGTGCCTCTAATCAGAAATTAACTATCTCTGTGAGAAAGAATGGTAATAAAAAACAGTTTGTTACGAGTGAAATTGCAGTGTGAAACAACTATATAAATCACAATCTTATAATAGTTTTGACTGTAATGTTTAACTCATTTGGCAACATTTTGGTGGCAATTCCTGGAGCATAGTAAATTGGCCTGTGGTAGGACTAAAATATAAAGTTTGGTAGAAAATGTGTTGGGACCAAAAAGTGTAAATGATTTTCTTTTACAAAGAATTTTGTAAAATTCAAGATAGGTTAAGGTCATTGGAAAAGAAATTAAAAACTTTCAGTAATGACATTTAATTGGACATCCCCATACAAGTATGGTAAGCAAGTCAATATTTAAGGACTATATATGGCCTTCAAAGTTGAGGAGGGAGGCAATTGTCCCTTATTGCCTTCTAAAAGTCTGGCTAGTCTACTACTTACAGACCCTTACAATCAACATTCTGTTTCAGAAAAAGCCTTCTAACATGTAGGCACCATAGTCTATTGATAACTGTAACCAACATTGAACTTCTAGCCCTAATCTTACTCAATGTTCCTTGGGGAACATACAATTCCAGTCCATATCTTCAAAACAAATTCAAAGCATGCATTGATCAGTTTTAACATTGTTTTTCAATCTTAAAAGTGCAAGAAATGTTCACTAGATAATAAATTAAGGTAAGGATGTTCAAGAAATCCATTTCTACTTGGCAACTGGTGCTGGTAGAATGAACGTAAAAGTAATTTCCTGAATGCTATGCTGAATTTGGAGTCTAAAACTCATATCATTTTTTGAGATAAATATCAAATTTCATGAAGACACTATTAAAAAAAATGTTGATGTTATTGTTAAATCATATCCTTTATCTACTTTATATAATCAAGATAAATGTTAGCATAAATTTTCTTAATTACTTGCTTCCTTATAAGTAGAAGGAAAATAAGGGAATACACTAGGTTTAAAATGAATGACAAATCTCTTAAAAACTGGTTAAAATCCATTTCTATGCAGAGCCAGGAGTTTATAATTTTCTGTGTGAGAAAAGTTAAAGTATTTTCAACCTGAAATAAATAACAAGGACTATCTTGGAAATGGTAAATTCCAAGAAAAAAACATATATGACATAAATTGTGTGTTTTAACATGATCTACATTTTTTGTGCAGTAAGTTTCTGCCTAACCCTTACAGTTTTCCAGTTGCACAAAATTTTTAACAAAATTCATTCAGAATAAAGAGGTCTTTAGAGGCTATTCCCAGAAAATTCAAGAGATGCATTTTATTTGCCTTATAAATATCTTTGATATTCAGCATTTTAATCAAAATTGTTAGAGCCATTTTTGAGAAAATCAAAATTTTCAAAATTTTTCCCATATAAAGGGTAGTTTGTGGCAGGGGGGGGGGGTTTTCTCAAAAGCTTTGTGTCACATTCCTGGAAGATACTAAACTTAAATACCAAGTTTGATATTTTAACAACTTTTCGCTTTTGAGTTATTGTGTTCACAGACACACACATGCACGCACACGGACACATACACACAGAGACACACACACACACATGGACCAGGAATACTTTTTTTGGATTCAGGGGACCATAAAATGTCTATTTCCGTTTCAATCTTGGTATCAAATTTATGGGTGGAATGCAATACCTTCTCTGTGCACTATGTACATAGTATGTGTAGTGAAAGTAAAAATCTGATGTGTTCCATTTACATGACTTTCTCTAGCTGTTTCACAAACTAACTTTCCTTACAAAAGATTATTCTTTTATCTATGCCACGCTAATGAAGAAAAACATTAGCAGAAATGGTCATATTACTTGCTTCCTTGTAAGTAGAAGGGAAATTAGGGAATACACTAGGCCAGGTGTCTCCAAAGTCTATGTCACAAGAGATCCTATACCACACTATAAAGGTATTGGGAACAGTTAGTGGTATGAACAGAATCGCAGTGCTGCACTGTAAATACCTGCCACAGGTCACAGTGAAGAGTGAATTTTGTAGAGGAATTGTGACACAACAGTATTCAAATCTACTTCACTATCACATGCGACTACATTTGACTGCGCTATAGATTTGAATCTGGTATCTGAAATCATTAATGCAATTTGTATTCCAGCCCTATAGTATCATTATTAATTATACACTTTTATCTATACTGCATTTCTACATCTAATAAGCTTCCATTTACAATACCTAGTAAAGTATGTTTAAAACTCATTGAATTTATTAAACCATACTCGTACATATCGTTTAATGATGATAGTAAAGATGATAGTAATAATGATTATAGTAACAGTAGATTGCTGATGCTGCTGCTGCTGCATATCTCAGGGAAGAGGTGAATGGACTGTAACGTTATGTTATATCCCAAACCGTCTTCCCTTCATTCAGAGGCTATATTTGCAAGTAGTTTGGAGTCGTCTACACTAGGCTAAAGTGATAGTCAAATCTTTTGAAAGCTATTGCTATGTGAAACAATTGAAATTCTGTTCCCTTTTGCATTCCCATGAATAAAACAAAAGAGATGAAATGAAAGTTTACTTCCCGCTTAAGAAAATTTAAGTAGCTTAAAATTGAAACCAATAACAAGGAATTTCTTGGAAACAGTTAATTTACAAAAAAAAATGTATACAGGATAAATTGTGTGTTTTAATGAGATCTACATTTTTTATGTATTTTTTTTTGTCTATCTCTTACAGTTTATGAATTATACAGCTTTAGAGGCTATTCCCAGAAAATTCAAAACATACATTTTTGTTTGTCTTGGAAATATATGCTATTTTAATCAAAATCATAGAGCATTCTTATATGAATCTCATATTTTTTTAAAAATGTTCCCAGTTAGGACTGGGGGGATTTTCTTGAAACTCTGCATGTCACATTCGTGGAAGATACTGAACCTAAATACCAAGTGGTGTTAACCAACTTTTTGTTTTTGACGTATGCTGCACATGCACACACACTCTCTCTCTCTCTCTCTCTCTCTCTCTCTCTCTCTCTCTCTCTCTCTCTCTCTCTCTCTCTCTCTCTCTCTTTCTCTCTCTCTCTCTACTATGTACATACCTGTAAGGGAAAGTAATAAACACTATATAAAAACTATTTTAAATGGACTTTCATGAACATTTGTGATGTTTGTGATAATTACTTTTGTTCTCCATTAACTTGATTCACATCAGGCTATAAAAGGCATTAGAAATAAGAAGAAAACATTTAGGGATTCTTAGAAAGAACCCAATACAGAGTAGAACATAAGTGCATATTGAATATTGCCTTTAGTTAGTAAATAGAACTATGAAGTCATGAACATAAATATCATCTGAGAAACTCCTTTTTGAAAACTTAATACTGACACTGCATAATGATTAAAGGATGAAAGCAATGTGAAAGATAATATAAGAAGTAATTAAATATAGACAAGATTGCTTATAATAGCATGTTAAAGTAAAAGTACTTATGCAAAACAAATATAAGGGCCAGTCGTAAAGTTTTATTGCCATTTAAGATTTCTTTATCAGAAAAATTATCTTTGCACATGAAAGTCAATTTTCTAAGTTTGAGGCACAACTGAAAAAAATTGATAGATGGACTTATTAGATGAATAGCTGTAAAAAAATCTGATATATTCCATTCACATGACTTTCTCTTACAGTTCTACAAAGAAACCATTCTTACAAAAGAGTATTATTTTACCTACATCTTGTTAATCTAGATATACATGAGCAGTAATTGTCTTATTACTTGCTTCCATGTAAATAGAAGGGAAATAAGAGAATACACTAAGCCAAAGCTAAAGTCAAATATTTTAAAAATGGTCGCTGTATGAAACAATTAAAATTTGGTTTTCTTTGCCTGACTAGGAGTAAAACAAAAGAAGCATAAAATAAAATATGATTTATCTTTGAGAAAAGTTTAAGTAATTTAAAATTGAAACCAGTAACAAGGAATGTGTTGGAAACAGTGAACTCTGTAAAAAAAATGAATATGACATAAATTATGTCTTTAAACAAGGTCCATATTTTTGGTGTAGTAAATTTTGGTCTATCTCTTATGTTTACCAGTTATGTAAACGTCATCCAGAATGAAGAATTCTTCAGAGGCTATTCCCAAAATATTCAAACTAATACATTTTGTTTGTCATGCTTTCCTTGATAATAACTTAAACATTTTAATTTGTTATTTTATTCAAAATTGTTGAAGCCATTTTTTTAGAAAATCAAAATTATCAAAAAAGGTTATATGTAAAGGGTAATTGGAGGGTTGGATGATTTTCCTGAAAATCTTTGTGTTGATTCTAGGAAGATACTGAACTTAAATATAACATTTTTGCTCTCTCTCTCTCTCTCTCTCTCTCTCTCTCTCTCTCTCTCTGTCTCTCTCTGTCTCTCTCTGTCTCTCTCTCTCTCTTTTTGTTGGACCCAGGGCACCACAAACCATATTTTTAGTGAAATATCAGTATTAATCTTTTGGTTATAAATACAATACCTTCTCTATACACTATGTACATAAAATGTGAGTGAAAGTAAAAAATGGATTGTTTAAAATTAATTTTGGATATCATAGTAAAGCCTTGTTTGCACAGAAACAGAAAGAAAACTTGATTCAGTGGCATAGAATATTAGTTCATATGAACTTCCAAACTATGAAGAAGTTTCCAAAAATGTGTTCTGGAGTACTAAAAAAATTGTGGGACTCTGATTACTTGAAGTGTGTATCTCTGCAAAACAAATAAGAAAACCTTTTGCAACTGTAAGATAGAAAGCTCGAGGTCCTATGGAAACTCTTGTGTGCTGGCATACATGGAAAAGTAGCTGGGTTCACTTATGATACTAAAAAGTATTTCATGACCTGCATGGATGACTATATTTTTTTTTAAAGTTTATCTTTTGGAGCATAAAAGCAAGTAGAAGAAATTCTTAAAGAATTCATCAATGAGGGTGAAGCTAAATTCAATGTAAAAACAAAGAAAACCAGATGTAACAATGGAGGTGAATGAACAAGCTATTCATTGAAAAATTGTTCATATTGGATTATACAATAATTACTGATACATCTCAACAGAATTCAACAAAACAAGAGACTTGTTGTTTGACAACAAACTTGATGCAAAAATGTGGGGCTTAGCTCCATTTGATAAACAGATTTCCAAACCCAGGTGAAGAAGTTATTCCTGCAGAGAAATGGAATGAAAGGAAACCTGACTGCTTAAACAAGTATTTGGGTCAGTGGCATATGGAAAAAGACTTGAATACTTAAATATAATTCTGAAGAAAAGCAAAAGGATATTTGTGGATACAAATTGAATGGACATTGTATATTTGATTCTGAAACTGAAAATGTTTTTACTGTAAGAGCTGTGATGTTTACCGAGCTAAAAAATCTGATGTCTATTGAAGATTAATTGACAACTGTTCCTTTAAAAATAGCATTTGAAATTGAAGACCAATATGAAGAGACTGAAAGAAATGAAGATGAAACAATGAAGAAAAATAAATACATGAAGAAAATAATGAAAGTGGAATAAATGAAAATGATGTTGAACAAAGTGAATCTTTGAGTGATGAATATGAAAATGTGAGAGGTAAGGAAAATATATCAAATCAAGGAAGAAGAATGAGTAAACTGCCAAAATGCTTTGAAGATTATGTGATAACAAAGAAATATGTGCCAAATCACTCTTTAATGCTCACAGAAAATTGAGTGAATCAGTTATATATATTGCATGAAAAGGGAAGACAAAAGAAAATGGATCCAAGCCATAAATGAAAAAAAAAAATATTGTCTCTAAAGAAAAATCATGTCTGGGAGTACGTTGTTGTAAGATAAATAGCTGGAAAAAAAATAATCACCAGTTGTTGAATTTTCAGAGTCAAAGAAAATTGAAAACATAAAGCAGGATTAGTACCTCTTGGGTGTCAATAAAAGAAAATTCATCTGGATTTTGAAGACCTCTACAGTTCAGTTCTTCAAGGAACTGATTATTATTCTCTGTGACAACACAAGAACACTTCAAGATAAAGACTTTTGATGTAAAGACAGTGCTCCTAAATGATGACCTGGGAAACCGTGAAATTTATATGAAGCTATCTGAAGGCTACAACTTGAATAAAACACCGAATTACCTGAATGGGGACACAGAGAATGCAATTCATTTCTCATCAAAGAGAAAAATACTCACTTTGAAGTTTTTCACACTGATTTTGATGGGAATGTCAAAGGAAGGAAGGGTGCCACTGGGTATGTCATGTATGATGGTTCAAGAAAGCAGAACTTTGTAGCACAAGAGTCACCAAAGCAAAATATATAGCTACCGCCTGCCCTGTATTTATACAAGGGCCACATGGGCCCAGGCCCAGGGGGGCAAATTTTTAGGGAAAAAAAGTGACAAAAAGAAAACCCAGCAGCGATGATTGCGGGAATTTTTATTAGTAAGAGGTAAATCATAGATGACGGTTAGAGATGTGCACTTCATGTAACTGGCAACACTGTCTCTGCAATGTTTTTGCGTGACTGGGCATGGACACATCCAATGTAAAAACAGAGGCTTTGAGTAGTGCAGTATTGGCATTTGTCTTATTGTTTGTGTGAATTTCCCCCTATTTTATTAATGTGGTGAAGTTCTGATATAAAATAAGCATCACTATGGATAGTAGGAAATGTCTGAATGGCTCATGCTACAGAAAATTAGTTGAACAAAAGAGAGGAGAGAAAAGGAAGTGTTAGATCAAATGCCAAAGTTATACACGTTTTTTGTCAACAAAGAATTAGATTCTGTAGCTGCAAGTTCTTCCTCTCCAGAATCTGACGATTGTGGTGAAAAGCTTGACATTATTGAATTTGAAATTGATAACCAGCATACAAACAATTCCACAGCAAGTGAACCAGAACCCAGGCCTAGGGGAATTTCATCAGGCTTTGTAACTGATGAAGATCCTTTCTTTTGGGAAGTCAATGAAAAATACAAGATTAGTTAGCACTAAATGGAACTAGCCAGAATAGAAACTGCAATTTTACAAATTCAGAATGAGCATATCCTAATAAACAAAGATTTCTCTCCAAGGATTTGTTTGAAAGAAAATTATTGAATGGAGATATCATGCAATGGGATTATTTAATTTACTCTCCCAGTGAGGGATTACTTTACTGTGCACCATGTAAACTGTTTGGGGGTTCTCAGTTTGTTACAAGTGGCTTTAATGATTGGAAACGTGCTAGTCAAAGGGTACCTGAACATGAAAATCACATACACATCGTGATTGTGTTGTAAGTTTCAAAGAAAGGGGAAATGCTCTATGTAGAGTTGATAAACAATTTATTACTCAGTTAGAAGAAGAAATAACGTATTGGAGAAATGTACTACAGAGGGTAGTGGTGTAGTAAAAACACTTTCTTCAACTTTCTTACGTGGAGATGAACAGTTTGGTTCCTTAAGGAATGGTAATTTTATGATGTGTTCAGAACTGGTAGCTGAATTTGGGCCATCCTTAGAGGTCATATGGGTAAATATGGAAACCCAAGAATAGGAAACACCTCATATTTATCATTTAGCATTTATGAAGAAATTATAAATCTTATGGGGAAGACTGTCACAGAAGAGATCATAAAGGAGATAGTTGATGCAAAGTATTTCTCCATTATTATGGATTCTACCCATGATGTTTCACATTGTGATCAGTTAAGTTTCATTATAAGGTATGTGAATAAAGATGGTGTACCCCAAGAGCGGTTTTTAGAGTTTATGAGAAATGCTGAGCATAATACCAGGAAAGAATTGACAGGTGCAGTAAGTTCCTCAACTCCCATGAATTAGATATAAAGGCCAAAGTTATGATAATGCTGCGGGAATCTACTCTGGCCTACAAGCTCAAATTAAGTCCTTCAATCCCTTGGCATTTTACATCCCTTACTCCTAGTTATTCCCTGAATCTGGTAGGATCAAGTGCAACCACATGCTGTAAAGTGGCTACAACATTTTTTAACTTGCTGCAAACAATTTATAATTTTTTTTTTGGCATCTACAGAATGCTGGAAAATTCTGCAGTCAAATCTTGAAGATGGAAACTTGAGTTTAAAGTCTCTTTGCATTATAAGATAGTCAGCTCGAGAAGATGCCTGCAAAAGCTATAAATGCTAATTGGGATGGAGTCAATAAAGCTCTTAAGAGGAAAGCAAGAAACCTGTGATACAATCAGAAGCAACTGGAAATTGCA
The DNA here is from genome assembly GCA_030762935.1 of Hymenopus coronatus. Taxonomy (NCBI): domain Eukaryota; kingdom Metazoa; phylum Arthropoda; class Insecta; order Mantodea; family Hymenopodidae; genus Hymenopus; species Hymenopus coronatus. The sequence goes on from CM060892.1 coordinate 107,098,543, forward strand.
AAAGCTTAACTCTAAAGAAATTGCATTCATGGCTACTTTATACTTCACTTCTAACTTTCATAAATGAGATGACAAAGTCTTTTGAAGTGTACAAAAAGTTGGGGGAGAAAAAACTTGAAACTACACAACTTGTATGAATCAGTGAAACTAAAGAAAAATGTGTGACAAAACGAAAGACATTTATTGATGACCAGACTCTGAGTCAGAAAATGAAACTGTTGTTTGCAAATCTGATGACAGCATATTAAAGACTAATTTTTTAATTATATTGGATGGATTATCCACACAGTTCAAGAAGTGTCTTGGTGTCTACAAAGAGTTTTCTGAAGAGTTTTTCATTCTTATCCAGGTTGACAAAAATGGCCCTTGATAAACTCTACAATACTGCAGAACAGCTGCAGCATGTTTACTCAGAGGATATAGAGGAGTCTTTTGGAACAGAATGTGTTCATCTCATAAGCTTCCTTTTGAGTTCTGGATATGAGAAAGGTCCTTCTTTGCCCGTCTTAAATAAAATGCTGAGAGAGAAATATTCCTTTGATATTTATCCAAATATTAGGATTGCTCTTCAAATTTATATGAATACTCCAGCAATGAACTTTTCTGCTGAACGCTCCTTTTCAGTTCTTGGAAGGGTTAAGAACTACTTGCATACTTCTCAGACTGAGGAGCGTTTGAGTCATCTGGCTGTTTTGGCAATAGAAACTGGAGTTTGAGAATGTGATAAATTTGTTTGCTGATAACAAGACAAGAAGAAAGCCATTGAAGTATTAAACTACTGACCTTCTTTGTTGAAATATTAATTATTTTTTAGTTTCTACTGAGTTATCCTTTGTGTTTAGGTATGTGTGTGGTTAATAAACCCTAAATTCTGGACATGTTGCAACGAATCCTTCAACTCTGAACTCAAGGTTAGTTATCATAAGTCCATACAATATTTTCTTTTTTCGAAAAGTTCTTCTTTAAATAATATATACCTATTTTAAATAGCGTGTTTGCAATTTTGCTGCTAATTTTTTTCAGAATTGCCTAAGTTGTTGTTTGGGAATGGGGAGTGAAAAAAATTGTTGAGCTCATGGGCATAACATTATCTAAATAAGGGCTTGGCTGTGTTAAGGAACTAAATTATCTGAAAACTATGCCAAAAGGTCACACTCAGTATTATTGGTCTGCTATAAAACTTATCAAATTGGGTAAGATGACAAAGAACAGCAAACATATAAAAGTGAAGTACTCATTAAACTGCTGGGTACCAGTAAGTTCAGGTATTTGAAGAAAAGGCTAATGAAATGATTATATCTTTTGTGTTAAAAAGGTTGTGCAACAAAGAAATTTATGTAACATTTTTCGCTATGTAGGTCTATGCAAATAAAGCTCTGTTTGTGCAAATTAATATTGCATTAATATACTCTGTAACTATTTCAAATCCCATAGAAATAATCACAAATAACAACAGTAGGCATAGCCCGCCTGGGTAGTGTGGTGGTAGCATGTCTGCTTCACATTCAACAGGTTGTGAGTTTGAATCTCGCTTAGGGTGAGTTACCCGGATAAGGTTTTTTCTTTTTTTTTTTTCTGGGTTTTCCCTTATCCTGAGAAGACAAATGTTGAGTAACTTTAAGCTCCATGGACCCCGAGATCATTTGAGCATCATTTCACCAATTTCATTCACCGTCCGATATGACCAACCAGGTTAAAGGACGTTAAACTAAAAAAAAAAAAAAACAACACACACACACACACAGTAGGCAACTCTTAAAAAGCAAACTAAGAGTCCTACCATTAGCCTATATGAATATTTTGAAACTTTTAAGGTCTAAAAATCCAACCGAAACCAGCATAACATGGAATCCCAGATTCATTCTTATAATATTTGCAATAAAAATAATTTTCATAGATAGATGCATAATTGTAAGCTTTTGAAATAGTCAGCACATACTGACTAATTATTTACAAAAATTCACATATTTTAGAATAGTAATATGCAATTTAGGATTATACTTAAAATGTTTATACTACAGCATTTTTATTACACTTTAGATGATTTCAGAGAAAACTGTAATAAGTTGTAATTATTAATTGTGCAGATATTTTACACTGTCTTTAATGGAGTATGAAATACTAAACACATAAGTGTGGGTTATTATTTAATGCGTAACGGATACTCTATAAATAGTTTCATAAGATGACGGGTCCAATAATAATAATATATGAAGGTCATATTTAAAGTAAGAACCGATGTGTATCGTGTCCGCACATCCTGTCAAGTAACGTCAGTTCAAGGTCTGCCACTCTTTGTCAGTCTCTCACTATGCTGCCATTATGTTTCATGTCTGTGCCAGTGTTGATCATATGGCAATACTGCTTCATTTGTTGTCATGTCAATTAGGAATCCTGCCAATTGTGAAGTGCACTCGGTTATTCGGTTTCTCAATGCAAAACAAGTTTGTCCTGTTGAAATTCACTGTCAGCTTGTTGAAGTTTATGGGGAAGGTGTAACGAATAATGGAAATGTGTGTAAATGGTGCAGGTTGTTTAATGAAGAAAGGATAAATGTTCATGATAAAGAATGACCTGGTTGACCTACTGCCATGAATGAAGACTTGAAACAAAGAGTTGACAAGGAAATTTGCCAAAAAGTACTTCACTATTGAGGAGCTTCATCAGAAATATCCATAAGTTTCAAGATCTTGGAAAATGATGACATGTTGAAAGAACTGTTACTAACTGGTTTAACGGTCAGGCAGCAGAGTTCTTTAATGCTGGGATCCAAAAGCTGACAAATGTTTAAATGTTAATGGTGACTGTGTTAAAAAGTGAAAAAATGTGCATTGCAGTTTTTGATATAATTTATATTCATAAATAAAGTTCTCTTACTCCATTACATAACGGTTCTTACTTGAAAAATGACCCTTGTATGCTGTGCTCAAACAATGAAAATATAAAATAATCACAATAATAATAAATAGAATTTTGTTTTAGGTATATCTGTCCTGGTCGGTACCTGATTGTTCTGATAGTTGTCCTTGGTCTTGGGTGGCAGATGGATCATGTGATGTATCTTGTAATACATCTGATTGTTCTTTTGATGGGGGAGATTGTGATCTTAGTGCTGAGGAGATGGTGGATCTTTATGATGAAAATCATAATATTTTAAATTATGATGATGCCAATGTATTGGGAGAAAGCCAACAGTTGCCATTAAGTGCACCTAGATACAATTTGTTTAAGCATGTAAATATTGGGGCAGATATAGCAACGGATGACTTGGCAAGCAATGCAAAAGAAATGAATAGTCTTTTGGATATATTAATCAGAAAAGGAACAAATAAGGATATGTTCAAGAAAAATGCAACATATTTTTCTGAAAAATTAAATGATGCAGATGAACAGCATAGTAAAAATAACAGTCTTTTAACTACCAGCAAAACTGATTTAGATTTGCCGAAGGATGTACAAGAAGTAGTTATACATAGCAATAATAAAACAGCCAGAGCTCATTTCATTAACACTCGACAAACTGTACAGAATCAGACCGAATATGTTCAAGAAAAGGTTACACAATCTACATTAATAGGAGGCCCTGTGGCTCAGTTTGATATGTCAAAGCTCAGTCCTCTGAAGTACACTAATATTAGTAATGTAAAAACATTTGAGAAGAACTCCACATTTCACAGATGGCTACTCTCTGTTGCCAGTAGGTACAACAATAATGATAAGAATAATAAGAAAGCAGTGATGGATATAAATGATACCTCTGATCATCTAATATCCAGGAGGAAAGTAAGATCTAGTAACTTAGAAAATGATAATGATATACTTCTAGTCCAAAGGACAAATATAGATAAGGCGCAAACAAACAAATTATCCTCTGCAAAAACATCAGATAATGTTGGTACTGATTTCAATATTAAATATGTAAGCAAACTTAAAGATACAACTATACACAAAACAGGACATTTGAAAAGGAATGGCAGATTTAATGATGAAAAATACAAGTTACATGGCAAGAAAGCAGAATATTTACCTAGTGATTTTGAAAAAAGACGGAACAGATTGCATCATGATCTGAATGATCATCAACATTCATTAACAAAAAGGAGTGCACAGGCGTCAGAAAAGATATCTGCATCAGAGAAAGTTAAGAAAAAACAACAATTCATGAAAGGCCTTATAGCAGCCCACCTAGGAAGTTCAATAACACCTGGTAGAAAGGCCCGTGATACATTTGCCGAATCATTGTTATATGTCAATCGTCTATACAACCAAGAATTCGGATTTGAAGCCCGTAAAGTCCCAGCTCATATGCCACATTTGATAGACATTGGGATAATGGAAAAGCTGCAAATCAGGTAAGTTAGAAATTAAATATATATGTTCACATATATTCAAAGTACTCCATTCAAGGAGTAGCTTATGGTACAATTAAGTTGGCTTTAATGAGAGGAGTCACTGAAAAAAAAAATTAAAGTTATAAAAAATTATGTGATATTTGCTTTCAAAAATTTCTTCATGTTTTAGCTTATAAAAATGTCTTGGTGAAGAACTGTGCATAGCATGATCACATTTTCCTCCAATAAAGGACCAAAAATTTTTATTGGTATTTTACTGATATTTGCCCTTCATGTTGAAAGCTCATGTTTAGTCAGAAAAACTTAATGCTCCACCTACTCAGGTTCTTAGGTTCTTACTAACTGATGTCTCACCACTAACTTTGCAATTGCTGAGTATTGCTTTTCTATACATTTCTAAGGAGCCTTTACCACTCATAATTGATCTGTTTTACTTAAAATTGTCTACATTTTCTTGCACAGAAGCTGCTCTCAAAATAAGGGGAAAATATTAATTCCTGACTGAAATTAAAGTGGCCATTTCAAGTAGTAGAATAATGAGGAGTAGGAGCAAATGATGATGATGATGAGTTGGACAACGATTAAATTAACCTAATAGTTGGCTAAACTATGAAGCCTGGAACTTAAAATACTTGCAACATTGTAAGTCACCATTGGGATATGTCATATCAAAATAATTTGAGATCACCAGGAAATATGCAAGTCAGTTGAATTTAATGCCATGCCAGCATTTTGCCATGATCACTCAGTGGCTAGAGGCCAGGAGATCCGTGATTCAAATCCTGGCATTGAATTTTTCAGTTTGACTCTACCTAACAATTAAGAAGCTTTTATATTCACTGTGCTTAGCAGTCTTATGCTATATAGCACATTAATGGTATGATTTACTCAGCCCTGATTACAATGTTTTACAGCATTAAAATTTTGTTACAATAAATGTTGCAGAATATTACATTTTTAAACCTTGTCATATATATGCTTTTGACCTAATCTTTTTATCTCTTCCACAGTCTTCCGCTGACCATATGAACAAGATTAAAAAAATCTGATGTGATCCATTCACATGATTTCTCTATACATCTCTGTAACAAATTATTGTTAAAAACCTTATTCTTCTATCTACTCCATCTAATTGAGATAAACATTAGCAGAAATAGTCTTATTACTTGCTTCCTTGTACATAGAAGCAAAATAAGAGAATAAACTAGGCTAAAGCGTTAGTCAAATCTTTTAAAAGTTGGTTGCCATGTTACTGAAATCCATTTCTTAGCATGGCCAGGAGATTACAAATTCCTATATGAGAAAAGTTTATGTATGTGTCATAAATTGTGTGTTTTAAAGAGCTTTACATTTTTTGTGGAGTAAGTTTTTGTCCATCTCTTACGGTTTACCAGTTGTGCAAAAGTTATCCAGAATGAATAGGTTTTCAGAGGCTATTCCCAGAAAATTTAAGATATACTACTGTGTCAAGAAAGTTCCAGGAATTTGCCAATAAAACACAAAAAATGAATTATTCATCCAATTTTATTTTATCGCCTTCAAAGAAGACCCCTTCTGAAATTATACATTTATGCCAACGAATAATCCAATCATCGAAACATTTTTTGTAGGCACTTTTAGGAATCAATGTCAAATTTTCCTTTGTCTTCTGTCGACTGAAAACGGGTACCTCGAAGTGGTAATTTGAATTTTGGAAAGAGAAAGAAATCAGAAGGAGCCAAATCAGGTGAATGCGGTGGTTGTTCGATGAAATTTGTTGAGTTTTTGGCCAGAAATTCATTCACAATAATAGCCTTGTGAACTGGTGCATTATCGTGGTGCAGAATCCATGAGTTGTTCTAAAAATCTGACCTTTTATGCCGTATTTGTTCTCTCAAACGCCGCAAAATGCTCAGATGATAGTCTTTATTTACCATCTGACCTTCTGGCAAGAACTCGGAGTGCATAACACCATGATAATCGAAAAAAACTGTCAACATGACCTTCAGTTTTGATCGAGTTCGACGAGCCCTTTTAGGTTTCAGTTCAATTGGAAGGTGCGATTCAGAAGCTAGTTGGCTGGTTTGAGAGTCAATCTCGTAAACCCATGTCTCGTCACCAGTTACTGCGTTTCATGAATGTGGGGTCGGAACTGGCTCGTTCTAGCATGTCTTCAGCAATCCTTATGCGATTGAGGTTTTGTAGAAAATTCAAGTCTTTCGGAACTAACTGAGCTGAACGCGTGTCATGCCCAAACAATCGTTTAAAATGGTATGAATCGATTCGTGAGACATAGAAAGTTCAGCGGCAATCTCTCTCAGACCTAAAGGACGATTTTCAGCCACCATTTTCTTCACTGTAGCGATGTTCAGTTCAGTTGAAACCGTTGATGGCTGACCAGATCGAGGCAAATCTTCCACCACATCTCGACCATTTTTGAATGCACTGTACCACTCTTATGCATGTGTTTTTGATAAAGTCGATTCACCATAAGCCCTCTGTAGCATTTTCAGTGATTCAGCAAACGAAATACTATTTGCAATGCAAAATTTGAAGCAGATTCTTTGTTCAATACTTGTATCCATCGTAAACTCGCAAATCACCTTTGAGATGAACTAACAAAATGGCATACTGTAAACAAACTAGATGACAGATGACGATCAAACTCCACGTGGGTGTAGAGGAAAGTTGTACCAACTTAGTGACAACAATAATTTTGAATCCTCTTTTAAACAGGATTTTTAAATGATCAATTCCCGGTACTTTCTTGACAGAATGTACATTTTGTCATGTAAATATCTTTAATATACAAAATTTTAATCAAAATCAATAGAGTCAATTTTGAAAAAATAAAAATTATCGAAATTTTTTCTATGTAAAGGGTAGTTTGAGGTTGGGAGATTTTCTTCAAAATCTTTGTGTTGCATCCTTAGAAAATTCTTTCTCCCTCTCTCGCCCCCTCCCTCTCCCTCTCCCCCCTCCCTCTCCCTCTCCTCCCTCTCTCTCACACACATACCTATTTCTAAAATTCCTTTTTTCAGACTCGGGGAACTCAAAACGTGTATTTCCAGTAAAATCTAGACCGCAAATGTTTAGGTGGAATATAATACCTTCTCTAGCTACTACACCCATCACCAAAAAAATGAGTCTTGTTTGGAATGCCAAATTCATCCAAATGAATTCTTCATGTGCTCAAATTATTATAACAAAAATAGCACAGAATCCAAATTTATTGAATCAATAATTCATTGTTCAACTTATGCCATCATACTTTGACAATGAAGTAAGTTGGCAAACGTAACAAAGTTCAAACAAGTTACAGTTTCTTAATTACCTTTATAAAGTACTGTAATACCTTATTTTCTAAATCTACATAAGTAATTATTTATACTTTCACAGAGACCAATATGTAAATTAAAGTTAACTATATTAAAGCTCATAAAAATAAAAGTTCAAAATATGTGCCAACTAGATTGATGGAGTGAGCTTTAAAAGTATCAGTTTCAAAAATAAGAATGTTCTGAATATTTTTATTGTTAGAATTTTGGCTGAGTGTTAGTGTACCCAAGAACATAATTATGAATGCATTTAAGCTTTTACTGAAGTTGAATTCATTACAGGTTCAGCAGAGAATGGAAATTAACTTCATCTCATAAGCTCCGCAGTGCACAGGATATGCAGTATGCATTTTCATATTTTTATTTCTTGATGAGCAATAAGGAACCTCGCTCTATAACTGAAATATTTGACATATTTGATACTGATCATTCAAGGTAAGTAGCATTAATTTCTGATAAGCCTTATTTTTACATTGCATATAATTATTAGCTTGTTTAAGCTCATTACAAAGCTTATATATCCTGGAGCTAACCTGGTTTCTATCCCAACCCAACAAAATAATAAATAAATCTGTTTTTCTTCTTGTTATTGTTATATTGTTATCATTCCTTTTTTTTATGTATTTATTTCATTTGTATAGCCCCCTTTAACTTCTATGGTCATATAGGGGCTTTGACTTGAGAAACAACTGCTGGTGTTTTCCTCGCTGAACTGTAGGGTTGCTTAGCTTTGGTTTTTTAGTTTTATACTATTAAACACACACATTCACTCCCAAATTCATACTTCCAGACTTTGCAGGGGATAGGGAATGTTCTGGTTAAAGAAAACTTCCCCACTCCAACTTGCAATCAAACCCGGGACCTCTGGATTAAAATACAAAATGCTGATCACTTGACTAGATGCAGTCTATTATCACTTTTATTTAATTTATATAGTTACAATTATGATACAAGCATATACTCAGCTTTACTTGTGGACCAAATCCATCTATTCTTGACCCTAAACAGGTACTCTGCCAAATTATTAGTCAGGGATTACTGATAAAGCATTTTTTGAATTGTTACTGCATTTATTACATCAGCTCTTCCTATGTATAAATTCTTCTCTCAAAATGGGCAAGTTTTTTTGTTCTTCGGATGGAATTTACTATTTACTATGACCTGCGATGGCTGTGTTTTCCATTGATTGAAGAATAGTTTGATTTTGTTTACTATTTAGTAGGATTATGGGACTGTCCATTGTTTTATTGGAGTCTCAGAGATGGTGGAACCAATGATTATGCAATGCATGCAGTGTCAAAAATAAGAATGAGTTGGTGGAGCTCAGTTAAAAAATGGTACAATGAATTTCTGATGGCTATGCGTTGTTTCATTTAAAACATACAGAATATCTGTACATTTGCATTCTAATAAGATTTGGGTGTATTCTTCTTCTTCCCACATAAAGGCCTAATATCTTCCCCTTTAACATTTTAATTTCCATAATTAAATTTCCAATTTCCATTTGAGGCATGCTTATGCCTCCTCTTTGATCTTTGTTAAAATTTTAGTATACCTGCTTTCCACAGTTCATTCCAAAATCATTATAGAATTTAAGATAACTTCTCTTTCTCATCATTGACCATAAGTATTTTCTATCATATCCTTTAGCTGACTTGACAGTTTCCCAAAAACCTGTCACTATATTATTTTTTCCTAGCCGTATGTCACTTATGTTATTTATTATTATTTGGCTCTTAATTTTCACGTAGCAAATGTTTTGAGTATACACTTTTCTTGTACACTTAGGCAATCTTTCAAAATATGTCCTTGTGATAATGAATTACTTCCAATCAATATTTTAATGCTCTTTCCATAAATATCGCTCTTAATGCTGATTTTATATAATTCCATCATAACTTCATCTCCAGCATATATTTTGATGCTCCTATAATCAATTTACAAAACAAGTTCAATAATACATTCATCTTGTCCAATTCCTTCACCTGCTCCCAAAATCTCAGTTTGGTTTCACTCCCGAATGTAGTGTCAACTGATTTATTAGCTAAAAACTTTTCCAGAGATTTTTATATCCTGTGTAATTCTGAAGCAGCAAGGAACATATTAGGCAGATGATATTGCTCAGAAAAAATCATTTTATACACCCTCCTGCCCTTATAGTTAGTTGGCTTACATACAGCAAACCTACACCATTTTCAACTCAAAGGTACGAAAAGAGTGCCAAAGTAGCAGTCAATAGTTGTTGCCAACCTAGGAAATTAAAATATGACTACAGCAATGTTCCAAATGATGTTGAAAACTTAGCTCATAAAATTTGAACAAGCAAGAATCTGTGAAGACCAAATCACAATGAATCCTGTGTGGCCAAGGGATGTGTGAGGTTACTGATGTAATAGCCAATGATAGGACCCTAAGGAAAGTAGCGACCTCACATATCACTTGGCTACAAGGGATTCATTGGGTTGGCTCTTCACAGGTCCCTTGACTATGTCGTTACTTTGCATCGGTGGTCTTCGGCTTCATCTGCTTCACTCCTCTCCTGAAAAATATTCCTTGGCTATGCTTTGCAGTTTAGGATGCTGAACCCCTGGGTAACACTTTATGGCTTAGGGCTTTTGAACCCACAATCCCTTGACTTAGAGCCCTCAACATTACAGACCACTTCATCAGTGACGATCCGTGTCATTATGTATTTCTGTTTTTTTTTGGGGGGGTGGTTTCTTTTTTTTTTTTCTTTTTTTTTCTTTTTTTTTCTTTTTTTTTCCATTCAAGATGTTGGCTGCCACATCTTTGTTATGTTCATATTATGAATGGGCAACATGCAGAAGGACAAGGGTAGAAGAGGAAATGTTCCATGATGTCTTGGATTGGACATATGTTATATTTAAAAAAAGAGATGCAGAGGTGATGAAAGTGAAACAGTAATAATATAAACACTTGATAAGTTGAAAAAAGTGAAAAAAATAAGTAAACAATGCTGTTAAAGTTTTAGTAGGATGTCTTCTTCACTTTAGAGTACATGTTCATCTTGAAATAGTTTGTAAAGTGAAATTGATTTGTAGCTGCCCCTCACAGTCAGGAGTTTATCCCTCAGTTCCATATAACCATATTGATTCAACTTAAGTCTTATATAGCCATTTTACCTTCATCATGGGAGCTATGTATTTGGACATTTATTATCCAACTTTAATGCTGCTTTTCCTTTTGCCATGGCCATTTCTTCATCTTTTCCCCAATTTGTCGTGTTGTTAAATTTAAAATCTAAATACAAGGGCCAGAAAATGAAGAGGCAGGCAGGCAGTGGGTGGTCGGGTGGGCAGGCAGGCAAAATAGATAGATTGATTGATTTATACCCAAGGTTGTGGGTTCAAACCCGGTGGAGGTCAATGGATTTTTTCAGCTGTAAAAATCTTTAGCATGGCTTCCTTCGGAAGTGAAGGAAAGCAATAGATCCCATGTCATAGATTTACAGCACGCAAAAGAACCTCAAGCCTGATAGAGAGGCCCCTGAGGAAAATTAAGTGGTCTTTCTTGACCAGTATAGAATGGAATGCTGAAAATCACAGCAGTTAAAGAGCATCCATAAATAAAATGTCATTTCACATACATACACACACACTCTCTCTCTGTCTGTCTGTCTGTCTCTCTCTCTCTCTCTCTCTCTCTCTCTCTCTCTCTCTCTCATGTTTCCCGATAAACCACAAGGTGGTCTCAAATTATTTTGAGATGACAAACCCCAATGTCGGCTTACATCTTAATACTTTAAACCCAGGATTCATAGTATAGCTAACTTTTATGATCAATTGGTGATAATTTAGTTCTTTTTTCACACAAGCCATGTGTAGGATAGGAGTTAGAAGCTAGAGTAAGACTGAAAAATATAATGTCATAGCCGGAATTTGAACCATAGATTTCCCAGTCTCTAAGCGGTTGCTGTCCACTGAGCTACCATGGAAACTTTCCAGTATGGCACTAAACTTCTCAACTGGCTTGCATATTTCCCGATAAACCACAAGGTGATCTCAAACTATTTGGAGATGACAAACCTGTGATGTGAGTCTGTTGAGAAGTTTAATGCCATACCAGAATGTTGCCATGGTAGCTAAGAGGTAGAGCAACCGGATAGAGACCAGGGGATGCATAGTTCAAATCCCAGCTATGGCATTGAATTTTTCAGTCTTAGTCTACCTATGCATTTCTGCTAACATTTATCTCATTTACCATGATATAGATAAAGGAATAATCTTTTGTAATATTGGTTTGTTGAGACAGTCATGTGAATGGAACACATCAGATTTTTGAAATGATAATCTTCTGATTTTGTGTCCATTAGGTAAATTAATAATATATATTTTCAGTAATAAAAATCGCTAAACTGGCTATACTGAGATGTATTGGGTTTCTTTGGCTGTCCTCGAGATTCGTTGACTATGCTTCACATGGCAAGAGAGAAGACCTGAGAAACCTGTTGCAGTGGCTTCCTCCTTCTCATCTCATCCCACTAATATGCCTATTATACCATGTCAGTCACTCTCCCATTATTTTGGGCTTATATTACATTGGGAACAAAATTGAGTTTTAACTCAGAGAGCCCATATTATGCCATAACAATAGACTAGAGTGCAAACAGCCAACAGAATGCAAATTCTAATTAGAATTTAATGATTTCAAAACTGCAAAATGTGCTAAAGGCAGTCAGACAAGAAGTTTTAAACAAATAAGAGTAGGAGCCAGGAGACTTATCTGCTGTGTTCAAAGCAGTATCTGTGTACACCAAGCGCCAGCATGTATATGGCAGAGCTGTGTAGCATCAGTGTCAAACATGTGGTATTTATGCTTTACTTAAGGCAACTGAGCAGCAGTGTGCCCAGTTGCAATGTAAGGTCTGGCTCTTGATTGGTGGATTTGCTGGATACTAAGCAACTGTAATGACATGTTTATTCCTTCTCTTAGATTCCACAGCTCTAACCATGCAACTGACAAATGTGAATCACCAACTAAAGATGCACCAGCGTTAGTTTTCAACTTTTTTATTCCTGCAAAGGTTGCACAGGCATTGATAGAATGCTTTACTATATTTAAGCTACAGTGGAACTTGGATAATTCAAAGCTGAAAGGACAAATAAGCAAAAATTTGAATTACAAAAGCTACGTATAAAATGACATTTTAGCAATACAGATCAAAACAACTCCACTTATGCTGACCTGTCCCTCAATGTACTAATGAATTTCACACAGATGACAAAGTGCCTCCAGTGATGTGAGAATTGGCATCTTTTCAAAGTCAAGTTCTTGTTCTTACTTAAACCACTTTAACATGACTCATCAACATCAGGACTTTCCAGTTGTTTCATTTTTTTTTACTCTTTCCATTTTCACTCAAGGCATTGCTTAAAATGTTATCCTTATTCATCAGATTTTTTTTCTTCAAACCCTTTTCAACTTCTTGAAAGATAGCAATTGTTTCCGTAAAAGTTAAAGCCTTGTGCTGCACATGCAGTTTACTAAGAGTCTTGTGGCATTGATTTGCAACACACTAAACAGTAGGAAGCTCAAGCGATAACTAAGGGTGCACGTGCTTTAAACAAGGGGATATGGGTGCAGGTATAGAAGCTCAAGGCTGGCAGTTAGGAAAGCTATTCCACCCCACCAAACTTCTTTCCAATTGCATTCTGGCAAAACAGACAACTCCGGAGCAATGAACCTCTTTTGCAGAAAACATAGATGAAGATATCATATTAAGTTTTTATATTTAGATTAATTTTAAACTGACATTTCTGAACAAAAACTTAGAATTAAGGAAAATTAAATTCAAATTACATGTGATTTTTTTACATTGCTTTAATACAAAATTCAAGGGATCAAGAAAAATTTTTGAGTTAACAATGATGTCTGAATTAGCCGAGTTCCACTGTATATTTAAACAGCAATAGTAGAAACAAAAGTTTTGAGGCATTATTGGAGTCGTTTAATAATATGAAACAAATGCAACATTAGAAATGAATAGTAAGTCTTCCTATGTAGCAACAACATTTTGGCCACATTTATCTTTTCATTTGCGTTATATTGCTCTGGATTAAATATCCATCAGGTCACATTAAATACCTTATCCAGGTGAAGTATAAGTAAAATCAACCTTTAAAATCTGTTTGTATGATGCCACTTATTGTTTGTATAGAGCAACATTATAAAAATTGTGACATCAATTCTGTCCTCTCTACTTCCTTCCCTGTCTTTTCCCCCTCTGCTCATTCTTGCCTTCCCTCTCTCTCCCCAAATTCAGATTAGCAAAATTACAGTAAATACAAGGGGCATACTGAAAGTCACGAGCAACCCATTGTAAAAATTTAAATTTCAACAATGTAACGAAACGAATTGCAGGATCGTAATCTACAGACTTTAAGCCACATGTGACGTCATTAGCTTCTATCACATGACCACAGACGGTGTTTGAAAAATGGCTGACATTGATGTTTCGTTTCGACAGCATGCTGTCATTGAATTCCTTGTGAAAGAAGGAAAATCTGCTCCTGAAATTCATCTCAGACTTCAACGTGCGTAAGGAGGTGTCTGCATGGGTGCCAGCAGTGTTAGAAGATGGGTGAAACATTTCAAAGATGGAAACACGAGTCTGCAAAATGTGCCTCGTAGCGGGCGTCCTCAAACTGCCTCTACAGAACACAACAAGGAAAGAGTTGATGAGCTCATTACAGGAGATAGGCATTTCACTGTGAATGAAATTGCTGCGCAACTTGGAATAGGACATAGTGCAGTGCAAGAAATGATCCACAGCTTGGGTTATCGAAAGGTCTGTGCCCGTTGGGTCCCCCGTTTATTGACTGAAGACCACAAACTTCAGAGAAGAACCATTGCACAAAACCTTCTTCAGAGATTTCATAATGAAGGTGATGAATTTTTGACGTGTATTGTGACTAGAGATGAGAGCTGGTTCCATCACTATGAGCCAGAAATGAAACGTCAGAGTATGGAATGGCACCACTTGAACTCACCATCGAAGAAGAAAGCGAAGACAGTGCAGTCTGTAGGAAAAGCTATGGGAAGTGTCTTTTGGGATGTACAAGGTTGCATTCTGATTGACTTTCCAGAACCTGGACAAACCATAAATTCTGCCCGCTACATCAAGACACTTCTGAAGCTCCGTCGGGCTTTGCGTGATAAACGCCCTGGAAAGAGGATCATCCTTCAACAGGATAATGCGTTAATTCAAAATCTTCTCGGGCTTCTAGCCAGGTTCACCCTGAAGACGAGGAAGATGTACTTCTTCGAAACGTTGGTGTCAAGCCAAGTTTTTACCTGGCTAGAAGCCCGAGAAGATTTTGAATTAACACGTCGCCAGGAAAGCTTTAGTTCTTATTTTAGGATAATGCGTGTCCGCATACTGCCCGTGCCACTATGGAGAAGATCAGGGCATTAGGGTGGGAAACTCTTCCACATCCTCCCTACAGTCCCGACTTGGCACCCTCTGACTACCATCTTTTCGGTTCTGTGAAGGAGCAGATGCGTGGCCAATGCTACGAGACGCTGGAGGATATTCGGAAAGCAGTGCGTCAGGGTCTGCGGGCAGCTAGAACGGAGTTCTATCACAAGGGCATTTTCAAACTTGTAGAACGATGGGAAAAATGTGTGCAAAACAATGGAGACTATGTCGAAAAGTGAAAGAAAGTCTGTAGATTATGATGATGTATTTGGTTTGGCTTAAAAATAAATATTAAGATTGTAAAACAGTGTTGCTCATGACTTTCAGTATGCCCCTCGTATCTTATGTTTATATTCACATGAATTTTTCTATCCTTTGGCATTTATTAGTGGCTGTACAAAATATTTTTACAGAAGCTTAGTTTTCTATCTTCATTTTAATCAATACCTACATTGTGCATTTCAATATAGGTAAAAAGAGAACAGCAATATTCAAATATAAAATGGCAGCTATCCATGCAATCACAAGAAACAACTGAAAATCAACAGGACTTTTAAAGAATGACAAGTATTGAACAAATCAAACCATTACTAATGAATATCTTGGAAAGGGCTGTTACCACACAAACAGTTTGCTTTGAATAAATTGTGTATTTAGAGAGAACTACATTTTTTGGCTAATGCATTTTAGTCTATTGCTTGACATTTACCGTTAAAATCATTAGAGCCATTTTTGAAAAAAATACAAAATTTAAAACAATTTTCACTTTTAAAGGTAGTTGGGGTGGGGTAATTTTCTTCAAATCTTCTTAATGCATATTTGGAAGAAACTGAGCTTGAAATACCAAGTTTAGTATTCATAACCTTTTTGTTTTTGAGTTAGTAGAGAAAGTAAAATGGATAAATAATGTAGCTAAGTAGTATGGCATTATATGCATGCATGTTTAAACATTCAACAAAATTTTATGTTATATAAAATAGTCATACTTCATGATTGGTACATTAATTGCAGGACATGGTCTGACAGAGAAATAAGAACATTATTAACTCGTCTTTTTGAACTACCAATGAATTATGCTAATGTTCTAAGATTTGAAAATGATTTAATAAACTGTTCAAGAAACATGCCAGAGCCTTTAATAGAAAGGGATATTCCTACTCCCCCTTATGAACGCTATCAAGATTCAAAACTGGTAAGTACAATAGCATAAAATGTTAATAGAAACTTAAGAAAATTGTTACATTAAATTTTAAATTGTTGCAATTGTAACATATTTTATCCATGAAGAAAATATTAAGCATGTATAATTTATAAATTAAATATTAATCAATCGCCTACAGACATAGGTTGAAGAAGTTCTTGTGTTATGTGGATTTTAAACAGAACATGTAAATGTTAAAAGTTCTGTTCTTTTCTTTGTATTTTTATTGTTGAAAACAATTTATTCCCTAAGATTCTTCCTGTATTTGGAGACAGTGATGCATTGTTATGCATTGTTTCATAAAAAGCAAAGGTGAATCTCTTGAATTGGTAGTTCAGAATATATAGTGCCTTTAATGCTGATGACATCATAAAATATTAAATGCCATTTTCAATGATGTACCTACATTTAGATAATACTTTTCTTGTGTTCTCTTTCAGCCAACTGTAAGCAAATCACTGATCTCAAATTGTAAACCGGTTGTGAACATGTTGAAACAAAAATTTGGAAGCAAAAATAAATATAAATATGAGATTGTAAATGAAAAACATCAAGATATAAGCTTTAAAATGCTCAATTCAAATATAAGTCAACTAGTCACACATTTAGATGATGTTAGGCGAGATCCAAAGTAAGTACTACTATAATCAGTTCCATCTAAGACAACAAAAACACTCATTACTATCTTACATTTATGGCAAAATGCCTTTACTGGATAAGAGGAAATAAAAGAGAATATATATAACTTTAAAAAGATCCTGATATACTCCCCATCTAAGCAAGTGAACACATTGTTTTGCTGGGTGAGGTTTTATTTGTTTTATTTGTAATGCAAACAATGATAAGGATATTTCCACTATCCTTCACATTTCTATAAAGTATAGGAATTTTGTTATGTTTATAACTTATAATCAGCTCTAAGTAGAATAAGAAAAATTGGTATTTTTTTTCTGTTTTTCTGTATTTTTAAGAAACTCTGCATTATATTACAATCCGAGGGTGACCAGAGTGAGGTCATGGTTGGGTAAAAAAAAAAAATGAGGAAAGAGATCCAATAGAAAAAGGGGAGAATGCAAGGTTAATGGAGAGTTAAAGAGGTGAAGCAAAATGTGGTGAATAGAGAGCAATATAATGAAAAAGGTAAGAAGTGCAAGAAGAAATGAACAGTAGAGAAAGAAAGCAAGAAAACAAAGAAAGGAAATGGAGATAAGATAATTAGGCAAAACAAATGTGGAAAGCATCCACAGATAAAAGGGAAAGCTCAGAGCCCACAATTTTCAATCTACAATTACACTGTTCTGCATTTCAAAACTTTTTTTTTTAATCAGATAGGTGATTTAAACAGATTTTTTGTGCTGAATTTGAAAATGTTCTAATTTTCTCCCATCATGTCAGGTTTTCAAAATATTCATCAATAACTAGAAATGAAATTATAGTTTTGTGAAATGTAATAAAAATTACATTCAACAAGAATTTTGTGTGAAAACTTTGACCATGATTTGTTATTTGTCACTAATTAATCATTATGTAATAATAATTAATAATTATAAGCAATTCATAACCTTACCTCAATATTGCATTTCAAATTTTCTCCTCTTTGACCTTCACACAGTTGTTCAGAGCAGCAACAGTCAGACATCACGTTAACACTCCACTTCCCTTCATATCTTGTTTCAATTTTTCTATATCCTGATGAAATCTTTCACTCTTGTTCCTCACTAAAAATCTCCTAAATTATAATGGAAATAATTTAGATGGGAATGAAAGAAATATACGCACTCATATTGCAACCAGTCTATTGGAAATGTTATAGCTTCACTTTCACTATGTTAACATTATTTGGGTTTTTTTTATTTCTAAGGAAATTAAAAACAACATTTCTGAAAGCATTCCAGGTATCCTTCACTTCTTGACTCATAGTATTCTCGAACTGACTGTCCATCAGTTTTCAAATTTGTGTGCAAAGGAATACACCAGCTTTCATTTTTATGGGATAATCAAGGAAATGTAGCATAAAGGTATTTAAAGCACTCACTGTCTTTATCTAGAATTTTTCACAAATTGTTTCATTAAACCTAATTTTACATGGAGAGGTGACAACAATACTTTTGAGGGATCAATAAAAGGTTCAGTTTTTATATTTTTTTTGCCCGGTATTAAATTAGTCCTACGTGGGCACTGTTCCCTTTCCCAGTGTTCTGACCTAGCTCTTCTATCTCATTCACATAAGAAACAAGGGTATTTTATGAAACCAGCTTGCTGACCAAGTACATAATAGTCCAATAATCTAGCCATAGGTGGTTTTCGTACTGCAGTTTTTTTAACAAAAACAAAAGAGTGTGCTACAGGAATGGAAGGATGAATGTTTCCTTTATGAAGCAAAACACATTTAAAACATTTTTGAAAAGAATCTATGAAGAACCTCCACTCTTTGGAGTTATAGTTTATGTCATAAAATTTTAAGACAGTGGGTTGACTTGGCAATACACTAAATTTTCTTCTTCAGCAAAAAAGGGACAAGTTCCTTCTCATGATACCTGAAAAATATGTGCTCTCAACCAATACTTTCCTTTCTTTTAACCTAGAGTCTAATAGTTCTGCTCACTTTGATTAAAAAATCTATCATGATCAGAATTATAAGTATGATCCACTGGAAATTCAGTTTCAGCATTACTGGATGCAGATGGCAATGTATCTGATTCAGGGTGTAAGGGAACCAGAATATCAGGACCGTGAGGTATAGGCCGAATAGCAGAGGGAATGTTCGGATATATGTACAATATATTTCTTGTTTTTAGCATTATATCCTGCTACCTTACTGTGCAAAAATAACAATCATCTCCATGATTTGTAGGTTCCCTCCAAATTATAGGGAGACCAAAGGACAATGACTTCTGATTTCCATTTTTCCAACTCTTTAACTATGCAGCACAACTACAACACACTTTGTGAGGGCACCACGATTTATCCTGATCTCCTAACTTAATGCCAAAAAATTGAAAATAAGTTTTCTTTACAAATGCTGCGATATTCTGTCTTTGTTTTACTAACATATATGGCCCACATATATAGCAAAACAGATTTGGATTATTTACACAATCACGTTTTTAAATTTCTAAGAAACAAAACTATTATGTTGTACTTTCGCAGAAAAATGAGAACTTGCACACTTTACGTTTGCATGACAATGAACAACACAAGACTGATCTCCAATTTTAAAACATCCTTTAAAATGCGATAGGTTTATTATCTCAGAAAGGAAATCCTTAGCGTGATAAATGATTGCACTTCAATATATACAGGGACCCTCTGTCAATTCTCTAATGTATTGTTTGTTTTAGTTAGCAATCTCTAAGATTTAATTTTTATCGTCTGAGACATTAAACATTTCAACTTCCTGTTTATACGTAAGATGAATGCAGATAGATAAACATCTCCAAGAATAACAACAAATATCTTAACCCTTGTTCATTAAAAGGGGAAGACACATTTTTGTACAAACCTAGGATGGATAGTTAGTAGATTTTAATAAATATAAACATAAATATAATAAATAAATATAAACTAATATAAAATGTATAGACATAATAGTTATATTATTTCACATTTTAAGTAATAAAGTTGAAATTATAAGCTGTAGAGCCTTTCTAACAAATGATAAGCACACTGTATATTATTACAGTACATACATTACGAAAAATATTCAAAACATAAAATTTTGAATTGTAAAAAATTCTGTCCTGATACTGTTTTCATTTTTAGAATCAGTGTGAAATTGTGATTCAGAAATGCTTATTTATTTAAAAAAAAAAAAAAAGAAAGAAATCCATGTAGAACAGTGTTATAAAACTGCAAGGAAACAAACATTGCAGTTGCCTGCCTGTGTAGTGTGGGAGTAGTATGTCTGCCTCATATTCAAAAGTTCCCAAATTTGAATCTTGGCTAGAGTGAGTTGCTTAAATAAGGTTTTATTAATGGTATTCCTTTATCCTGAGAAGACAAATGTTGAGTAACTTTAAGCTTACTGGACTTTGAGCTCATATGAGTATCGTTTACAGATTTCATTCATCAATCAGGTTAAAGGATGTTCACTTACCCTCCCCGTATTTAGGACTGACATCCTCCTAGGACTTGCAAGCGAATATCTAGGTGCCAGAAGCTGTCAGGGAGCCAACAGCACAAAACCCTAGAATGAAGAACCTGGAATAAGTGGTCGACCCGTAGCCAGGCATGAGCATGAGGAAGTGGATGACATGAAATGCAAGTGAAATGGATAGGAAAGGTGATGATGGAGCAATTGGTGGAATGAGTGGCAGGAGAAACCAGAGGACCCAGAGAAAACCCATCCAGATGCCACTTTGTCCACCACAAATCCCACATGCAGGCACTTGGGATCAAACCCAGGATGCCTTGGTAGGAGCCAATAAGAGCAGTTCTTTAAGCTTAACAGTTGTTGCTGCCTTCTTAATAATGGAGTTTTAGGATAGTCCTGCATATGAAGTGCAAATATTTTAAATAGTTTCACAGAGCTTTAACTATGGTTTTAATAAATAAATTGAAGGTGCCACATTAAAGTGTAAGATGTACCACAATAGTGCCTAAAAATGACAGCATTAATTTTTTCATCATTTTCACAAAATTTCACACATGTACTTTCTTACTGCATAGAAGTGCCCACTGTAACTTTATTTATTTTTAATTCTATATGGCTCTTATGTTTTTTCTTTGTACATTAAGAAACAGCATATGAACATGTTATTTTATGAAGAGTTAATATTTCATAATGCATAATTTGAATTACTTTTCTGCAGAAAGTTCATCTGCTTAAATGATAATCTGGATCCAGAAAGAGAAGAAGATAATTCGGTGGTACGTGCTGTGCTGCAGGACATGTATGACTCACTGTTTCCTGAGCCTTCAGCCTTTGAACTGCCATCAGAATTCAGGAATCGCTTTTTGCACGTATCAGAGCTTAAAGTCTGGAGAGCTAGCAGAAACACTGCTAGAGCTGCTGTCTATGTGTTCCTCACCATCCTTATTGTTCTTACTATTCTTAATTTCTTTAACGTGGAGGTAAGTTGCATTTATTCTGTCATCATACCTATGATTTTTAATATAAAAAGGTTTATTCTGACAAGGGAATTACCTCAAGACTAAAGTATTTTCTCTTTTTTTTTTTTTCTTTCTTCTTCATTTTTACTTTCTCACTATGTACTATGCATTTAGTGTATAGAGAAGGTATTGCATTCCACTCAAAATTTGATGTCAAAGTTTCACTGGAAATACATGGTTTAGGGTCCCCTTTATCCAAATAAAGCATTTTTAGAAAAAGGCCCATGTGGTGTCCATGTGTCTGTGAAGACAATAACTCAAAAACAAAAAGTCTGTAAAATACCAAACTGGATATTTAAGTTTAGTATCTTCCAAGGATGCCACACAAAGATTTGGAGGAAAATCCCCCCACTCCCACCCCAAACTATCCTTTATGTGGAAAAAATTGAGAAAATGTTGAATTTTTTGGCAATGTCCTCAAAGACCTCTTTATTCTGGATGAATTTTGCATAAATGGTAAACCATAAGAGAAAGACAAAAACTAACTACACAAAAAATGTAGATCTCATTAAAACACACAATTTATGACATGTACATTTTTAGTGGAGTTGCTCATTTTTGAGATATTCCTTTTTATTGATTTTAGTTTTAAAACACTTACACTTTTGACATGTGGCAATGCAAAGAAACAAGATTTCCACCAATGGCAACCAGTTTTAAAAGATTCTACTATTGCTTTAACCTAGTGTATTCCCTTATTTCCCTTCTACTTACAAAGAAGCAAATAATAAAATCAATTCTGGCAATTTTTATCTTGTTTAGTACGACGTATATAAAAATAATTTTATAAGGAAAGTGTGAGCGGAACACATCAGATTGTTTTAATGGTTAAACACTGTAAAAATTATCCTACTAGCTTTTCTGCATGTTGAGATATTGTGATCAAACTTGCACTTTTTCCAGTACTGTGCTAACATGTAAAGCGAACGTAACAGGCATAGGAGTGCTGTCATGGTAATTTGTCTCTTAGCATACTCTCCCATTATTAATGAAAACCTCTCATTCTTAAAAGATGTCTTCAGTGTAATTGATATTTTGTGAGAAATTTAAACTTCAGTGAGTCTTCATTATTTAGAATAACGTAATGATCTTAAAAATATATTGCTATGAGTCAATGTCATACTTCAACTTTTTCTAACTTAAAATGTTGTTTGTACTAAAGTTTAAATTAATGAGATTAAAATATTAATTTGCTAACCTTCATTTCTTTAACAGAAGCTCATTAAAGAATGTCCCAATAGATTTTTCATAGATGCATTTTTGTCCTGATGAATTCCAGAGCATCCAATTTGGTAATTTTTGAGCCATTCTTAATAAATGGCTCTGGCTTTCAGCTTTGTAGAGGTGGACTATATATATATATATATATAAACATTATTGTGATAAGCAATTTTTCAGTTTTAACCGAACACTTAACATGACAAGAGCAGCACCAAACAATAACACATATATAAAAGTTAAGCAACAATGTGGAAATTGCAAAGTTGGAGTCATGGAGTATTTAAAAAGGAGAGAAAGAAAAAAATGAAGGTACATTAATAAATGGACATAAGTTTCTCTTTCCCATACATTTCCTGAATTTTAAGGTTACCATACCTGTATACCCCCATTTGGCCTCCATAACAGCATTGGACATGTGTTATTGATATTACAGATGACACATTGACTCCTTTTGGATTCCTTGATTGTAAGACTGACCATGCCATTTTTACAAGGGAGTACTAAGAATATTACACAAGAAATCATTTTTCCATAAACAAAGTTTGTGGAACTCCTGAACATAAGTATTTTAGATAATTTATAATAATTGTAGTCTGAAGACTTTAAAAATTGTTCAGGAATAACATATTAGCCACAAAAACAATAAAAAAATTATATTATAGCTGTTTTATAATGAATAAAGTTGCATTCTGTTGTGTATCACCAGTTCAATTCATCATTGTTGAAAGATATACTGATGTATATATGATCAAAGTGCGGAAGATACATTATTGAAAAAAAGGGATGGACTTTTCAAAATATCCTCAAAACAGCACTACATATTAAAGAGAGAGAGAAAGTGCATGCGTGTGTGTGTGTGTTGGGTGCATGCGTGTGCGCACGCATGCTTAAATGTCTTGACAACTCATGTTGGATTTACTGACATGGAACAAAGCTAAAATTTCAAGTAAAATATAAAAATGCATGGAATAAAATGCAACTTTTTTTGTCTCTCTCTCTCTCTCTCTCTCTCTCTCTCTCTCTCTCTCTCTCTCTCTCTCTCTCTCTCTCTCTCTCTCTCACATGCACACACATACATGCATGCACGTGCACACACTCTCTCTCTCTTTTTCTAAACTTGCTTTTTTTGGACTCAACATGCCTCAAAACATATATCTCGACATAAAATTTTTGGGTGGAATACTATATACATTATATGTAAATACATGTCAGAAAAGTAAAAAATTACACATGGATATATTGTGTTAACTATTTAAAAATTAGTGGAAGAATTGTTTATTAATAAAGTTATTTATTCTTTTATATACTGGAAATTTTAAGGGATGGGGAAATTGTTCATACTGAAAACTCAGATTATGGTGTTATTTATTGGTATACCTTTGGACATTAAAAAAGACTAATTTTTATAACATTTTTCTTTTGGAAATTTTTGCAGTGCCATTGGTTTCAGAGAAGAGTTTTACACAATTCAAAACTTCGATCAACAGGAACAGGACATTATGTGTGATATTAAATATCTAAATTTAAGACATTACTGTTCAGGATAACTTTCAATATCTCAAATTAGGTGCCATATATATAATTTATTTTTTATTGTTCATAAATCTTTGTATAAAACTAATGAATAAACCAACAGTTAAAATATAGCAAAAAATGTATTTTCCTTTTCTCCAAATTGTTATATAAACTAATTTTTTTTTAAACATTATATTTTGTATTGTATTTTAAGAATTTTATTATAATTCGTTGTAACAATTTCTTTAGGTTGTGTTGACTATTTATATGCTGTTATGTTCTAATGATTTGTAATGCATTGTATTCATATCCTTCTATTATTTTCTAATGTTACTTAGAATGATTTACATTCTACTGTGATTAACTGTTGCACTGTTCTGTTTTTATGTGTCGCAAAAAACTGTTTGCAGTTAAGCGACAATAAATAAACAATTGAAAAAGACTAATTTACTTTTTTTATAATAATGTTATTATGTGGGGAGCAGTACTTATTGTGAAAAGATTTACCACATTCTAAATTTTTAACAAAATTATTTAAATTGATAGCATTATTGTAGTACAAATCTAAAAGATTTTAGAATTTCAGCAACACATCTAGTACAGCCATTTTAAAGTTTTATCTGTACTTTTTGTTTTTACAAATAGAAGAAAAATCCCTTTCATGGATTAATGACAGCTGGGACTGCTAAGATGATATCCTTCTACTCTTAAAAAACTTCTAGAAGATCTGGAAATAAAAGTTTGGGTGAAGGTAGTATGGTCCCACATAGCGCCTGCATTAGTTGAACAAAAGATGAAATGCTGCCATCCATTGGACAGGAGGCGAAAGATAGAGTTCTGGGTACAGCTGTGACAGCTTAGATATTCAAAGGAGTAATTATTGAAAAGGTTAGGATATTAATGATGAATGCAGTCAGTGTTGAGGATGTCGTTTAAGTTATGTCTGCTATCTAATTAGTTTCTGTCACTTCCCCAGAAGACATATCAGTATGCTAATGCTGATAGTTGAAGAGATCTTTTAACCCTTTACTACCTATTGTTAGTGTGTCATTAGTGCGATAGTGATTTACCTACCCAGATACTATGGATTAGTCTAGTCGTAAAGGCCTACATGAAAAGGAATATAAATATTTACTAAACACAATATAGCTTTGATTTCTTCATTTCAAATTCAAGGATTCTGAAAAATACAGTGCATAGTTTTGTTTTCTCGAAATTCAGGATTAAACCCCTTTTAATATGTCACCATGTAACAACTATTCTTGGCATACCTTTAAGTCCAGCATCACCAACTTGCCTATTTTTATGCCATAGCAAATAGGCTTGCTTTGTGCATTCAATGGATAAACAGATGTCTCTCCTCCAATTCAACATGCAAGCCATCAACTCCTAAGTTTATGCCTGCCCAGGACGAATGCTTTGTATTTATAGAAAGTGGCAGAATAAATGTTTAGCTTGCAAGAAAGTTCCTCATTCAGAAAAGTAAATTTGCAGTGTCATTCTCATTATGCAACCCATTCAAGTGAGTATGACAGTTAAAAAGGATAAGTGTGTTTCTTTCAAATTGTTTTTGATACCAATTACAAGATGCCTGTTCATATTCACTGATATAAGTGTGAAAGATTTTTGTTAGAAACTAATTCTCATATGTTAAAGTTACAAAGCGATTACCATGGTATTGACCAAGTTAAGGAGCTGTTTTAATGTTAATATTATAACTGTCATTATTTTGAAATATGAGCTGAAGCTTTCCTGGCGATGTACATACTCTAAATGTTCTTGTGCTCCAAGCCAGCTGAAGTGATATAGATCCATCAACGTTTTGGGAACATGCATCTCTCCCATCATCAGAATGATGCATGGCTTAGTCAAGTAAATTGGTCAGTATATATACTGTCCATCTAACAACCATAGCAGTCAGTATACATATATATTTCTCTATATTTATTTCTAAGTATTGCCCTGAGGTAAATATCCCTACAAGCAACAATATCCTGTCATTTCATTAGAACACTTCAGACATTCTTACATTTCTTAAATTTGAATACCATATCTTATATTTGGCCCATTCCAAATCAGGCTACCGCTGATAGCAGTGTCACTAGTGTTGCTGTTACTAACAAATGTGGACTACTGAGCAACCACGGGGTTTGAGCGCATGGTACAGTCCATCATGTAATGCTATTAACAGTGGGCATTCATGTTGGCATTCCTCTTATATCGTTAATACTAGACAATAAGCAATATGTTTTAAACTGGGAATCATAAATCAATTCAGCTCCTTTAACAAAACCCATTTTGCCACCAGCATGGACTACGATTGCTCTCTATCCGGCAATCATTCAACATCACTGCAGGAACTTCATCATGTTGCCAGCATTTAGACACTGTATAATGAGTTTTGACCCATGTTTCATCAGTGTACACTAATGGGTTTTGTGTGCTCTAAGGTAAGTGTCCCTATGAGGGACAATATCCTATCATTCCATTAGAACACTTTGGACATTTCTTAAATTTGAAGCCCATATCTTTTATTATGCACCAATGGAGAGTTTTACTTCCACCATGACTGATTTTGTTTTTCACCACAAAGAGAAACTTTCTCAAGGTCGGGATTTCTCTGTGAAGTTTTTAATCTTCTAGGAGAATTCTGTGAATAACAGTGTCAAAATGATTCAGCTCGAAACACTTTTCCGCTTTGAGTTGCTTCCGACGAATATGCTCCAAAGAAGGCAAGATTGTCTCACCAGCTGCAAAAGTAATGGTAATGATTTGTTGGAATGTGAAAAGTATAACTCTCATTGACTTCCTGGAAAAACGAAACATGGTTACTGGAAAATCCTACAGTTGGTCTGATTCGACATGAAGTTGAAGAAGACATGGCTCCATTTGGCAAAGAAGGAGCTGTTTTACTATAACAGCGCAGCAGCACATTCATTTCGAATTGTCGCCACCTAACTGCATAAATTCCTGCCGTAGCTCCCATATGCCCTACCTGGCTCCATGCTATTTTTTCTTGTCAAATATGCAGAAATGGCTCGCGGGAACAAACTTTAGACTAAATAAGATCAACATCGAGACAGGCGTATTTTGCAGAACTTCACAACTCATATTTTTTTAGTTGTTACAGAAATGACAGGAATTTTGGAACAAGTAGGTATATATCCCTAAAATGAGAAGTAAATAATCTTTTTTTATTTGAAAAAATTTCATTTTTATTCCTAATACAATACTTATTAAAACTGTGCTCATATTAAATGTTATTTTACTGAGCTATCTTCATTTAAGTTTAAAATGTTATGCCAATATTTTAAAACTCTCTCCATAATCGAAACTTTTCTTGCAATTCTTCGCATTTCATTTCAGCAACTTCTTTTACAGTCGCAATTGGTAAACTAAGAATTTCTTCATAACATTATTGGTGTACTTTATCCATAGTTTTCCAGGAATTTTTCACTGTCCAAATGTAATACCTCAAAGCATTGCATATTCTTCTAATCATTTAACTGCCAAGTGTTAAAAAGACATCCTTTCTACTTTCTCTAACCCGTTTGTACAATGTACATAATGGATAGAGCAGGTATTGTATTCCACCCAAAAATTTGATACCGATATTTCACCGGAAATACATGTTTTAGGACCCCCTGAATCCAAAAAAATAGCTTTTCAGAAAAAGGTTCGTGTGTGTGTGTGTGTATCTGTGAACAGCATAGCTCAAAAACGAAAAGACGGTTAAAAACCAAATTTAGTATTTAATTTTGGTATCTTCCAAGGATGCGACACGATTTTCAAGAAAATCTCCCACCCCTAACTACCCTTTAGATGGAAAAACGTTCGAAAATTTTGCTTTTCTTAAAAATGGCTCTAACGAATTTGATTAAAATACCACATTTTAAAGTTATTTTCATCACAAATAAAATATATATCTTGAATTTTCTGGGAATAGCTTCTGAGGACCTGCTTATTCTGGATCAATTTTGCATAACTAACAAACCATAAGAGATAGAAAAATCTTACTACACAATGAATGTAGATCTCGATAAAATACATAATTTATGTCATATACATTTTTTTCGTGGAGTTTACCATTTTCGAGATATTCTTTGTTATTAGTTTAAGTTGTAAAGTATTTATACTTTTCTCAGACAGGAAATGACCGTTTTTCTTTGTTCTACTCCTGGCCAAGCAAAGGAACTAAGTAAGAAATATATTCTGCTAAAGTTTATCTTGATTAGCATCATGTAGAAAAAGAAAACTTCTTTTGTAAGAGGTTTGTTTGTAAAGCAGCCAGAGGAAGTCATGTGAGTGTAACACATCAGATTTTATGACTGACATAGCTGCTTTCCTTTTTGCTAGTACCAGCCTTTTTTTATTTTCCCACCTTCTCCCTCCATCTATTTCTACACTTAAATAAATGCACTCATGTATTACCTTATTAGTAATATGCCGTTGAAACAAATTTCTGGGGACTTTGAATTATTTCGTTAAATCGCTCATTCCTGTTTCAATGTAACATCTCAGTTTGGAATAAGCAAACTAACTTTACATGCAACGTTATATGATCAGGAATGAAGAAACCACTCTGAATCAGGAAACGACATTGCAATTGAATAGCCCCAGAACAAGGTTATGATCTTTTTTTTTTTTTTTTTTTTTTTTTTCAAAAGTTTAATTTGAGAGTTCCACAGAAATGTCATATCAAAGAGGTAAATTTTTAATTTGATACTTCAATATGTTAAATAAGGATAAATGTTCCTCATACTCTGAGGTGTCTTATTGAATAATTAAATACTCTCAAAGCAAATAATAAGGTAAGTTACGTAATACAAAAACTTGGTGAATGAAACCACAAGTAAAACGTGCTTCAAAGTTTCTATTTTCTACGCACAAATTTTACAAGGTAATTATTGGAATTTACTTCAGATCTTATTTTTACATTAGACATTAGGTCTCCCTTGAAATATTAGCATTTCTTCCTCTTATACCTACTGCATATCAATGTGAGTTTGTTACGCTGAACAAGAATAAAATCAGAGGTGGGAAAATAAATCTTGGATTAAAATTTTCTTCCAGTTTTTGTGTTCATATAATATTACCAACAAAAAGGGTATCTTTTACGGATAATAGTGTATAACAGACTGACATTTCACGCTCTTGCTGCTTCATATTGTTCTGGATCGATATATCTGTTCCAGATGCACTCACCAATGTTTATATATATATACGAGATACGTCCAGAAAGTAAGTTCCGTTTGGTAATAAAATTAAATTGTGTACAGATACAGAATAATTATTTATTGCACAAAATTCTACAACTCTTAAACTACTTTTCCACATAACTGCCGAAATTTTGTAGGCATTTGTCATAGCGTGGCACAAGTTTTTGTATACCTTCTTCATAGAAGTTTGCCGCCTGTTGCTCAGTAAGAATCTTTGGTACCCAACGTGAGCAAAGTTTACGAAATTTCAATTTTTCGGTAACAATTAGTGATCGTGAGCTTTGGGGAAATTCCATAGTGAGAGCACTAATTGTAAACTTGCTGTTTTCCTGGATCTTGTCATCAATCGCGTGAACCAGTTTTTCTGTAACCAAAGATGGACGCCCACTTCGTTCTTCATCGTGCACTTCACTACGTCCTTCATTGAACTGTCGGACCCATCTTCTCACCATCACTCATCGTATTTTGTCCGTAAACTTCGCAAATTTGCCGATAAATTTCAATTGGTTTCACTTTCCTAGCATTCAGAAAACGAATCACGTATAGAGAAAGTAAAAATACATTCTTATGAGGGTAAATAAAGTGCGTAACAAGTATGATCGCAGCGCTGCAGCGGAGATAAATTGAAACGGAACTTACTTTCTGGATGTAACTCGTATATGATGGCTTTGAGTTGTGTTCACAGACACACACAGACCTTTTTCTAAGAGATATAAGGGACCTTAAAACATCTATTTCCGGTGAAATCTCGGTATCGAACTTTGGGCGGAATGCAATACCTTCTCTATACACCATGTATATAGTACGTGTTGAAAATGTAATAAGTACAAAAACGTGTTGATGAAACATTTCCTAAGTTTTCACGGAAGATATTAAAACTAATTGCCAGCCTAGCAACAAGATGATTAGCTGTTGGCACCCACGGAAAACTTCATAAATGCATTAGCTTTCAAAGACGTTAATCCTGAATATTTAAAACGAGTACACGGGGAACTGAAATCGATTTGAGTACATTTATCATACTGAATACTGCATGGAAACGCGGATTCAAACCGTATTGAATTTTGGATCTGATCCTCTCAAAAAGTGGCATCGGAATGAGATCGGACCGAAATATGCTTTATTGAAAACACCTCCGTATTAAATCGTTTTGAATGCGGTAAACAAACTCTTCTTCTGCTATACTCGTTGCACGGTGTAATCATGTGTTAATGCTTTTTATTTATTACTCTGTGGTAGATTATACATTTACGATGTTTCTATAGTTTGCAATGTACTCTCAAATATATTTGACTTCAAAACCTGCTTATTATTCACAGACAACAAATATATGTTTAAGAGGTTCGCCAACGCAATTCCGGCCGTGGCCAAGTGGCTCGCCTCTCACCTAGACGACCCGGGTTCGATCCCAAGCGACCGCATGTGAGATTTGTGGTGGACAAAGCGGCGCTGGGCGGGTTTTTTCCGGGTTCTCCGGTTTACCCCGCCATCGCTCCATCATCATTCATGTATCATCGGTGTCACCGCCTGCGGTGCCATAAGTAGTTAACGCGGGCGTTAAACGCTACAAAAAAAACGCAATTCCAAGTTTGAATTCCTGAATGGATAACATTATTTTCGAACGACCTCAATTCGTATTGAATTTAACATGTGAAACGCGGATAATATTGAGATGGAATTGGACTCAAATTGATTTCAATTCTCCATGAAATAACACGAGAAAGGAGCTGAGGGGTGTCGTTGTGTGTGTGGTTTTTTTTTTTTTTTTTTTTTTTGTTTTTCTTTTTTGAGAGAGAGCTTTTATATTTTTCACCTATTCCGGCCAATCATAGGGTTCATGTGGTATGATGAATATGGCATCGTGTGTGCCCACTTTTTTTTTTTTATCTTTTTTTTAAGAGTACCGGAGTCTGGTGAGGACTCCGGCGCTGTTCCCCTGTTTACACCCCCCGTATGATTACTGGTTTTACTGTTCCTTTACACAAACATATACACATTGCACAAACGTATAACACCCATGCCCAAGGCGGGACTCGAACCCACGATCCCCTGCCCACGAAGCACCCCTTCAGCTGATCGTCGGTCAGACTGAACCATGAGTTCCCGGTTCGGTTCAATTACAGAACTCTTTTCACCCGGAGGTCCTGGGTTCGATTCTCGGCTGGGGCGGGGAATTTTTCTTTAAGCAGAATTATTCCCTATCCCCCACAGAGTCTGGAAATATGTATGTGAGAGTGACTGTATGCGTGTTTGAGCACTCACAACTCCCTCCCGAGACTCGAGAGGGCCAACATCTCCTCTGCAACCACGGCACCACCTACCGGCGGATCTGGCAGCAGCGGCAGCAGCGGCAGGAGCCACGGCAGCATTCCCCCAGCGGCAACGCAGTGGGCATTCGTCCCTCTACTAGCTTGCAGCTCCGACGCCTGCGGGTGTTCGACTTATACACAGCGGCAACGCAGTGGGCTCTGACCCCCTAATAGCTTGCCGTTCCGCCGCCAGTGTGCGAGCGGCCCCACAGACAGCTTGCTGTCAATTTGTAAAGAGCAGGAACTCCCCTACTTTCCTACTTCTCTTCTACTGTCATCTTTCTTTTCATTGACCTGACTAGACCGACAGATAACGCATACAGCGGGTCCGTAAGGCCAAAGCCAAGGGTGAAGGCCATTGGCCTGAAACCTCGAGCCGATATGGCTCGCACAGGCGCCTCCTCTAAGGAGGTCCGGTCATCTGCGGACAGCCGTAGGGCAACCGCACCGACTCTGACTAACGATGCGGGCAACAGCCAAGACCCAGCACAAGTCTACCTACTCCCTCACCAGAGACGGCTGAACCTTCGCGCAAGCGAAGCAGGACGTCTATTGGCGGCAGCAACAGGCGCAAGCCATCCTCGCCTCAACGCCTCGTAGCGGTTGAGAGTGTTCAGACCGGGCAGGACCCAACCAGTCCTTACACTATTCCTATGCCCGACTCTGACACCGACGTCGAACCTGACGGGCCGTGGATAACTGTCCACGCAGGGGGCCGCAGAAGCGGTCGTTCCTCCCCCAACCCAGCTGCACCACCACAGGGAATTAACCAACCCCCAACCCAAGGGGGGAGAAAAATCCCGCCTATAGTTGCCGACGCTTTCCGCAACCACGTTGTGGTTATGAGAAAGCTGGCAACGAAGCTTAGGGGCCCCTTCGAGGCCCGGCGGAAGCAAAGGAAAGTCCACCTCCATACCTCCTCGGAAAGGGATTTCGAGGCAGCGAAGGCAGTACTACGGGACGAACAAATCCCGTTCTACAGCTACTCGCTGCAGCGGCCCTACGTGGAGCGTAGGATAATTCGGGGCCTTGACTCCGACTGCACCCCTGAGGATGTCAAGGCGGCTCTTCAGGACGAGTACAACATCACCCCTACCACCGTGGCACGTCTCAGTAAGACGGTGGCAACAGACGACGGCACTCAGCGAGTGCCCATGCCCTTATTCCTGGTCGTGGTACCAAGGGAACGCGCCCAGTCAGTTCAGCCGATTGACGCCGTCCGTCGGCTTATCTTCACCGTCGTGCGTATCGAAAGATACCACGGCAAAGAGGGACCTGTGCAGTGCCATAGGTGCATGGGCTTCAACCACTCTAGCAGTGTGTGCGAGCGCAAGCTCGCATGCCTGCGGTGCGGTGAAGCCCATCTACTGAGGGACTGCACAAAGCCCCATGAAGCTCGCCACTGTGTGAACTGTGGTGAGGCGCACGTGGGCTCATACAAAGGATGTAAGGTGCGGAAGCGCCTTGTTGAGAGCCGCCGTGGAGGCCCCCAGGAGCCAGCTAAAGTGCGCCCTGGGGTGTCCTTCTCCTCGGCACTGAACCGCGCTGAGGGAACACTGCGCGCCGCTGAGGCAGCAGAAACTCCCAGCCCCGCAGTCACTGCAGAGACCGTGCTAGCTCCGTCCTTGACGGAGACCCCAACGCCCCAACCTGGTCCGCCTACTTCAACGGAGGAAGCCGCCCTGACGCCCTCGACAGAGGGCCCACGCCGGACTTCTCCAAAAAAGAAGTCCAGGAGGAGAGGAAAGAAGAACCGTCGGGCGACCGGCCAGTCGGGCCAAACAGAGGCTCCCACCTCTGTGAGACCCGAGGCCACGCCCCCAGCACTCCAGCAGCTACCAGTGGCGGAAGCTCAGTAGTGGCCGCCACAGTACCGACTCCAGTAGCAGAGGCTCCCGCTGCACCTACCACCACAGCGGCTTCCTCGGCCTTTACAGCGGCCATCCCACAGGCGGACATGGATGAACTTCAGGACCTAGCCCTGTGGTTCGGTGACCTCCTAAGTAAGGTCCTACCTGTACTGCGAAACTTCAAGTTGCAGTACAGCAACCCCAGACTCTCCCCCCTCCAGAAACACACCCTGTTCCTCCAAACCTTGGAGCAGCTGTACCCGGGTTCCGCTAAGTAATGGCCTCTAGATTCGTTCGGAGACCATTGCGACTCGCGTACTGGAACGCGAACGGCATCCGGGGGCAACGCCCAGGCGTCATTGAGTTTGTACAATCGTACGGAATTGACATCCTGATGGTTTGCGAAACCCATCTGGATGCTGTTACTGACTTCTCGCTGCCTAGTTACGTCACCCATCGGTCCGATCGGGTCGGCCGACAGGGTGGCGGTACAGCTATCTTCATTAAGAACCACATAACCCATACTCCTGTCCAACTCCCAGCACTACAGCACGTGGAGGCCTGTGCAATCCGGCTTGCCGTTGCCGGGCTAGACGCGCTGCTGATAGCTGCATATGACCCACCAAACCACCGCTTCCATGAAGCGGACTACACCTCCCTACTCAACCTTCACCCAGTGGTATGCATCGCAGGAGATCTCAACGCGAAACATGCCCTCTGGCACAGCCGCACCAACAACCCCCGAGGCCGCGGGCTCTACCGCCTCATCAGCGGCAAACCCGCCCTCGTCGCGCACGGACCGAGAGGACCTACGTGTCATCCGGCTCGCGGCAGACCGGATGTTCTTGACATCATAATCACCAAGAACACACCATTTCATCTAGACCTCTCGGCGGTCAACGAGTTGGACTCCGACCATGACCCTGTCGTGGTGGATACAACCGAGACCGTATCAGCTCTGGTAACACCAGACTGGATAAATGAGATCGACTGGGACGCAGCCGTCCTAGACCTAAACCAAACCGTGGACCCGCGACTGCGCATCGATTCCATCGAAGCGCTGGAAGCAGCAGCCACGGCCTTCTCCCGCCAACTCCTGAATGTGGTACGCGCGCATACCTACCGCATCCCATCTAACAAACCTAACCCGAGAACCATACCGAATGAACTCCGGCAGCTGCTAAAAGCCAAGGCAACCGTACGGAAGCTATGGCAGCGCTTCCGCCATCCCAGGATCCAAGCAGTGTACCAGCGGTTAAAATCCCTGGCAAGGCGCCTGCTTCGCGCGCACCGCAAAGCGGCCTGGGAACACACAATGGCACATATAAACCTGGAAGAGAAACAACCCTGGAGGATCATCCGATCCCTCAGGAAAGACAAAAGTCAGTTTCAGCATCCCATCCATGGCTCCCGTGGGAGACTCTCTTTTGAGCCCCAGGATAAAGCCACGGATTTCG
Organism: Hymenopus coronatus; assembly: GCA_030762935.1. Lineage (NCBI taxonomy): Eukaryota > Metazoa > Arthropoda > Insecta > Mantodea > Hymenopodidae > Hymenopus > Hymenopus coronatus. The sequence goes on from CM060892.1 coordinate 107,133,534, forward strand.
CAGATTATCTGGAGTCCCAATTCGAACCCCGTGAAGACCCCCAGGATGAGGACTTTACTGAGCTCGTGGAAGCGACGGTAGACTACCTCTACGAGGAGCCCCCGCCGCCCCATGAGGAGATCCGCATTCCTTTAGTCACCCCGAAAGAGGTGGCTTCCCAACTCAACCACCTAAAACCTAACAAAGCCCCTGGACATGACGGTGTTACGGCGCCTATGCTCCAGCACCTACCCAGAAAGGCCGTAATCCACCTGACGCGGATTTACAATGCATGCCTGCACCTACGTCACTTTCCAACGTGTTGGAAGGAGGCGCGGGTGGTATGCATTTTGAAACCCGGCAAGGACCCGGTCTTCCCGTCAAGCTACAGATCTATTAGCTTACTTCCGATCGTCTCGAAAGTATCCGAGCGGTTACTCCTACCTCGCCTCACCCCTCTCTTCGAAGAGAGACTCCTACTCCCGGATCATCAGTTTGGTTTCCGTACTGGACATTCCACAACCCTGCAGTTGCTGCGACTGGCTGAGAAGGCTGCCCTGGGCTTCCAGGACAACTTCAAAACAGTCGCGGTGCTCTTGGACGTGGAAAAGGCCTTCGCCACCACGTGGCATCAGGGACTCTTGTACAAGCTCAAGAACGCAGAAATTCCTCCCCCCTACCTTCACCTGCTTAGTAGCTTCCTTCGGGACCGCACTTTCAGGGTGAGGGTGGAGGGGAGGCATTCCACAGTCAGACCCATAGCGGCGGGAGTGCCGGAAGGCAGCGTGCTGTCGCCGTTACTCTTTGCTGCCTACATGTCCGACTTCCCCACAGAACCCAGTACAGTTACGTGCCAGTATGCCGACGATGTCCTCATAATGGCGCGTAACAAGAACGCCCGATATTGCTTCCCCCCGCTACAGAGACAGCTCCAGGCCATAGGCAGATGGAGTGAACAGTGGCGGATGGCCATCAGCCCGCAGAAGAGCTCAGCTCTACTGCTGGCTAAAGTCCGTGGCTGGCGACCGGAGAGGTCGCTGAGGCTGCGGCGGCGGCGGCGGATCCCCTGGGTCCGCTCCGCCAAACACCTCGGAGTCCTCCTCGACCGCGGCCTTACTTTCACTCCACATGTCAGGGAGAAGGTCGGCTTGGGACACGCTGCCCTGCGGCAGTTGTTTCCCATCTTCCGCTCCACCATGCCTACACACCTAAAACTACGGCTGTACCGCGCAGTCATCCCGCCCCTGATGCTGTACGGCTGTGAGGTCTGGGGTTCGGTGGCTCGTTCCACCATCCGCAGGCTGCAGGCCGTGCAGAACAGGGCATTGAGGATGATATACGGCACAGACCGCAGATTCCCGTCCCACATTCTCCATTCCCACTCCGGAATCCCTTACATAGTGGACGTTGTGCGAGAAAGAGCTCGCACAATATACACTAAACTTGCTCCCCACCCAAATCCCCAGGTGAACACTCTCGGTCTTTACGACCACACGCTACCAAGGAGACGCGTAAGCTACCGCCTTCCCAAGGACGCCTTGGGATGGTAGTTTTCCGGCCGCCTCTCCCTTTATTGTTCTACCCGCCAAGTTAAGCAGCATCGGGCATGGTCACGACTCGGACGGGTGACCATCCAGTTGTACTCCGACCAGATCTGCAACACTGGCTTCCCCCACCCCGTACCTATATCCCTTCAGGTCTCCCCGCTAGCCGGCACTGCTTTCCTTGACAGCCCGCAAGCGGCTGGCCAAGGTAAGCAGCATCGGGCCTGGTCCCTCTCTGGGTGGGTGACCACTCAGGTAGGTAAGCCAGCCCGCGCCGGCTGCACAGAGGGAACACCCTGCCCAATTACTTTGACACAGACAAAAACGCTTGCATAAGACTACATCTTTTATATCACACGGGTAAATCCGCAAGAAAAGCGGATAGGTACCGTGGTGATTTGCCCCCGCCCGAGTGCACTCGGGCGACTAGTTCCTGCTCCTGGCTCCTGGCTCCTGGCGTGTTTGAGGAAATAAAGTGGTTTAAACCCAATTTCTAATTCGAAGCCCCCGATATGACCTTAGATATTAAAGGGGGCTATATAAATGAAAAAAAAAATAATAATAAAAACAGAACTTTACGTGCATATGTGCTGCATTTGGTGATTTTGTAAACCGTGACACAATAAGCACGTGATTCGGCTGTACAATGTGTTTATCAGTAGTTATTTGAAGCGTTAGATTCGTGGAATCTGCAAGTGTATGGTACTAATACAAAATATTGCACGCTCGTTAAAAAGAAAAAGCTTGCGTTTCATATTCACCTTCCCTTTCTTTTTATCTCTTTCTGTCTATCTGCTGTTGTTTTTTATGTGAAAGTGCCACAAAGAAACTTTAATGAATACTTTTTAGTAAAATAGTGTGCACATCCGCAACACACATTACTGCTGTCTGATCCCATTGTAATAGAGTTAATATTGCTTGTACATAGACCTAACTTAAATACCAACGAATAAAATAAATATGATATCATATTATGTTATTTCCTTTAAGGTATGTGTGAGTGTTTTTTTTTTTTTTCCAATGATGTATTGCCTTTATTCTGCAGCATACAATATGTATAATATAAAAAATTGTTAGTCTGTTACGAAAAGATGTCAGTTGCGGAGCACATTTTGGATCCTAATTTCTTCAATGGTTGCAACATTTTAATTTTTAAAACTTGTAATAAAAATTAAACCCACCACGAAATTGAAATTTTTAAAAGGTAGATAAATTTAGAGTTGCGCTACTTATTATGTGAAGAGGGTTGACAAGAATGTCAGTCCGTTACGAAATGTTTATGAATACATTTTCAACAAAATTCGGTCTTAAAGCGTATTTTTTTTTTAATTACTTTAATCTTCTGTGTTTTTTCTATCGAATAAGAGGCCAACATTAATATTTCAAACTCCTCTGCATGTGGGACTTTAGTTTATTCGGAAAAAAGTGTTCTGACTATGAGTCTGTTATGCGTGGAATTGCTTTTACAGGAAAGAAAATTGTTAATGGGGCTTGGAACAAGATAACTACATCAGGGCAGCTGTAGAATCAATGGCTATCTCTAGACATGGTCCGGCGCTGGTAAATATGGCAACGTCGCAGCCGTCCTATAACTGAACAACGTTACATGTGTTTCTATGCAAAATGCTCTCCTCGCGATGTTTTCCAGGTAGGGAGGTTTTGGCCATGACTAGAGACAGAACACATCCAGTGTACATAAAAGAACCTCAAGCCTGATAGAGAGGCCTCTGAGCAAAATTAAGTGGTCTTTCACGCCCAGTATAGAATGGGACGCTGAGAACCACAGCAGTTAAAGAGCGTCCATAAATAAAACGCCATTTCATTTTGTGGACAGCATAGTCAAAAAACGAAAAGTCCGTTAAAAACCAAATGTGGTATTTAGGTTTTGTATCTTCCAAGGATGCGACACGAAGATTTTCAAGAAAATCCCCCCACCCCCAACTACCCTTTACATGGGACTTTTTTCGAAAATTTTGATTTTCTAAAAAATGGCTCTAACGATTTTGATTAAAATATCGTATATTGCAGATATTTATCTGAAAAATAAAATGTATATCTTGAATTTTCAGGGAATAGCCTCTTAAGACTACTTTATCCTGGATGAATTTTACGGAATTTTGCATATCTGTTAAACCGTAAGAGATGGATAAAAACTTACTACACAGAAAATGTAGAGCACATTAAAACACACAAGTTATGTTATATACATTTTTTTCGTGGAGGTGATCGTTTTTAAGGTATTCGTTGTTTTTGGTTTCAGCTATGAAAAACTTGTACTTTTCTCACACAGGAATTTGTCAACTCCTATCCATACAAACAAAGGAACTTCAGTCACATAGCAACCAGCTTTTGACTATCAGTTTAACCTATGGTTTCCCTTATCTTGTTTCTGCTTACAAGGTAGCAAGTAATAAAATTATTTCTGCTAATTTTTTCTTGATTAGCATGAAGTAAATAGAAGCATAAGCTTTTTAAAAACAATTTGTTACACAGATGTAGAGAAAATCATGTGAATGGAACATATTATATTTTTTCTTTTAAAATTCAGCTTTACGAGCTTCAGTTGCTCATTAATTAAAGAAAATGTTTTAAAAATTTGTGCGATCGATCAGTATTAATGGGAATTATGTAATTTTGTTATGCTAAGATTTCATTTGTACCGACGTTCCTACAATTAAAATAATTGAAATAGACGCTTAGATATATAAAAGGGGAATTCAGCTTTTTACTTGTACTAAAATATTCGTCAAAGTGGTGCTCATTTAAAGGTATTTGGCTGATTCCTTTCCTTTCCTGCGGTTCTCATATTTACGCAGTGTTCATCCTTTCTTACATATTAAAATTTACGTTTTGTCCCCTTTAGGCCCCATTTACCAATTTTCTGTAACGTTGTTCTTGTTACATCATCATAATAGAACCAAATTATTTGCAAAGAATAGACTGAGAATCTAGATATGATATAACTGGCATAAAATTGTTGTTTTGCTTCACGTATTCCAACATATCCATTGTGCAAATTAAAAAGAGCTGGACTCAGTTTACATCCTTGTCTTAGCCCCTTTTCTTATATTTCATCTTTACTTACTGATCCCTCCTGAAATCGTTTAGAAAGAGCATTTTCCTTATGTAGATCTTTTAAAACTTTTATCATGTGTCTATGACCCCTTATTAAATGATAAAATCCTTAATAATAAATATGTCCTTCACTTTTTTGCTCCTTTTAAGATATCGTATTTAATTTGCATTATGACCACTTTGATATGTTAAGCAGAATTCCACATTCCTCTACTTACTCTAAAAGTCTCCACAATCTCCCATTCCATGCGAAGTTCCTCATCGTTATGTTGAAGCTAATAATATCTCATTGGATCAGTTTGATCCACAGAAACCCTCTCAATTTGTTACATACGAAGACGCAAATAACCAATATTGTTGGTCGATAATTCATGCCCTTATTTATGGAGGATATGAGTGGCTTTCTTCAGATAATATAGACTTGGCATCGTTAAAATAATATGATTCTTTTATAGAAGTACACGTTGAATATCCTGTAGAACTCCATATCTGTATAACTATTTATATTTTCAAGGAAGCCTAAGGAATCGTTTTCAAAGAAGTTAATTTCTCACCTGGGACCTCGGAAAAAAGTATGTTTTTCATTTCACGACCAGAAAAAAAAGCTCTTAGTCATGAAACTTGGCTAATAAAAGCTATCAAGTATTACAATTTTATCAATCATTGTGTTAGATCACTCACCTCTCACCTAGGTGGCCCAGGTTCGATCCCAGGTAACCGCACGTGGGATTTGTGCTGGAAAAGCTGCACAGGGGCGGGTTTGCTCCGGGTTCTCCGGTTTCCCCTGCCATGGCATTCCACCGGTGTTCCAGTTTCATTCCATGTTTCATCAGTGTCATCACCTACGATGCATATGTAACAAACGTTGGCGTTAAACACTACACAAATGTTGGTTAAAGCCTCATATTGAATGTAACAACAATCTCCTAAAACATGCTAAAATATATTTTTAGAAAACGTTATATACGTTACTGAACAATGCAGTGTTTTGCCAAAAGCATAGAAGTCGTATAGTTATGTCTCGTGACAGACATCAAAATATTAGAAAAAGTCATAGAAAAACCGATATTCATTGACAGAAGCATACATAGACCTAACCTAACAGTTTGGCTGCTGTGCCTGTGTGTATGTGTGTGTACATGAGCGTTTTAGATATTTAAAAAACCCTCGTATACGGCCGTCATTATGATATATTATTGGCATACAATGGTATAGAAAATCTCAAGTTCATGTATATGGATACAAATTCATTTATCCGTCAAGTGATCACAAGAGATGTATACCACGATAACTACACTGTCTTGAGTATTTATACACAATTGATTAACTTAAACATTACATTGCTATTCCACACTCAATAAAAGTGTTTGAAAAGTTTAAATGTGAGGCAAACAGTAAAATCCATCAACGTTTTGTAGGCCTCAGGCCAAATATGAATGCACTTGATATTGATGGAATGTAATAAAAGATTACAGGTATTAAACAAAGTGTTATTACCCGATATATCACTTTCGATAGCTATGAGGGTTCTCTCAGGACTAATAAAATTATAAGAACTCAAATAAATTTGATTCAGTCTCATCAACCACCATATTGTTTCTACAGTTGAAGCTAAAAAATTACGTTAACACCTTATGGTGACGAAAGAGTTGTTGCAGATGATGATATATCCACATATCACGAACATTAGAGTATTGCAAACGTGTCACATACTTCAAAATAGTATTTTTTCTCAGTGAACTACATGCGGAAAATGGAATTTTAACCCAATTATCCCTTATGCCTCAGATGCATAATGAATTAAGATGAAAAATAAATAGAAAGGAAGAAAACGGTGGTAACTCTGCCACTAGGAGTACCTGAGGAGTACCTTCTAGTGCTAGTGTAAAATCCCAGATAAAAGAAAGAGACGGTTACGTGATCATATTACTTTTATCATGTATAAAGTGGGGGTTCTTTAAACATCTAGAAAGGCAGGCTTATACCCAGCTGCTGTATGTCGTATATGTTCTAATGCAGTCTAGCATCTAGCGTGAGAAACATATTCTAGATTAAGGATTTATATGTAATCTTTCAGTGTCACGAACGAACAGAAATATCTCAATCAGTCTATGATTTTTGTCTATTTGCAGCATGTAATGTATTGCATAGGACCTGCCATTCACCAAACCGACAATTGTGAGCAAAGATTTCGATGATAACCGTCCCTCAAAATCACACATATTTTGCAAATGTCATGTTCCATTTCAAGATTGGTTGTCTGAAGAGCAACCTTGGTTTTTGAATTAAAGAAAACTGGAATTATCTCTTCCTTTTCAAGGGTTTGAATTGAATATGATGCTTCCAGGCAGCAGATCGTTTTAATCCAGACCAATTCGTTTGAATTGCACATTTTATTTCTTTAACCACTAGTTCGCTGCAAGCCATTAAGAATTCACGAGGGTCAGAATTGGCAATGTATTTTGAATCCTGGTATTAAAAATACATCCTTTGAATGTAGATTCGATACCTTTTTATTCTAAACCAGGATAAGGTTGGCGATTTTCCCAAAACTTCAGCTTCTTTGCTTGGGGAGAACCTTTAGCTGATTTGCATTTCATTGATGGCTGTTCACGTGGCTGGTTTCTGCTTGATGTCTTTTACACGCTTGAACAGATGGAACTTGTTTGGAATGCTTGCTGACGACATCTGCACACTTGATCAAGATAAAACCTGCTCAGTTCAATGTCGGCTGCTTCTGGCGTCATCTACTAGCATGGATGTCGACTCCTTATCACACCATCCGTAGAATGACCAAAAAGTGCTAAAATACCTACTGCATTAAAAGCACCTGAAATATCTCTACCCTCACCCTAAAATGTCCCAAAGGAGTCCTACTATGGAGAAAAAAGATCCACTAAGCAGTAGGAAGATCCGCTAAAAGAGGACGTCATCTTTTGCAATATGGCCAATAGCGTGCACGCAGATCTTTATCTAAAAATGCTTTTTATTTCCCGTGAAATCTCAGTATCCAGCACTGCCTTGTAAGTCCTGGGGGTGTATGTTCTACAAACAAGGAGGGTAAATATCAGAAGAAAGAAAGAAATCCTGGTGTCGAATTTTAGGGGTACGCAATGTCTTCTCTACATACTGTATATGTGGTAGGGAAAGTTCAAATTATTTTATTGTAGTGTATTACCGGTGCAATCTATGTATTGTATTTTTGGTGGAATATAGTAATTCCCCTGTTTACTATACCTTAGGGGTGTCGTTGAAGGGGAAATGGACCTGCCCAAACTTCCCCCAATATTATGCCCCAGCTATCGTGGCCTCTTTAACATATTAGTTGTGGGGTGAGACATGAGCAAATCTTGCGAAGTTGCTCTCCTTCCTTTCCTCTCTGCAATGATTTCTCATTTCAGAAAAGTAAAAGCACTGTGAAATTTAAACAAAACATAAACTAAACAAGGACACAACCTGGACCTAGCACAGTGCATGCGAGTGGCTTTGGTGAAATATGTTGGTAGCTCTGCAATTGCGAATCTCATGGGACAATAAAGCTTCCAAAACAAACGAAGTACTTTTGGTATATATTTGAATATAAATTATATAAAATAAGAACTATAGCTTTCCTGGCGACGTGTTAATTCAAAATCTTCTCGGGCTTCTAGCCAAGTTATTACCTGGCTAGAAGCCCGAGAAGATTTTGAATAAATTATATGTTTTATTGAAACTTAAAGAACAAAATAGACCTGATAAATTCTTAGAGCTTTGTAGTACCACACTGTGATGAGTACATGTACATTCATAAATTTACAGGTGGGATGATTGGAGTAGTAATTGCTTTTTGACTGTATTTTCTTAAAAATATTCCTGTTAAATCCTTGAAAGATACCCAACTTAAATATTAAGTGTGGTATTTAACCAGCTTTTAGATTTTGAGTTATGCTATTTATAGGCACAAGTGAGAGAGCGCGCACACACACCCACACACACATAAAAATACATTTTATAATTTTTTTTTTTTTGCATTCGGGGGCCCTCAAACATGTATTCCGGCGAAATTTCAATATCGAATTGTTGGGTGGAATGCAATACCTTCTTTATCTACTATGTTCTTTGTACGTAAAAATATTAAAAATGCATTTTCTTTCTCGTTATTGTTTTTTTTACTTTCTCTAGCCCCATATGCGCAATGTACATAGAGGATAGTGAAGGTATTGTATTTCACTAAAAATTCGATGTCGAGATTTCACCAGAAATATATATTTTGGGGTCCCCTGAGTCCAAAAAAAGCATATTAAGTAAATGGTTCGCGCGCGTGCGTGTGTGTGTGTGTCTGTCTGTGTGTGTGCGTCTTTGTGTGCATAGCTCAAAAACGAAAAGACCATTAAATACATTTGGTATTTATGTTTAGTATCTTTCAAGGATGCGACACGAAGATTTCAAGAAAATCTCCTCACCACAAACTACCCTTTGCATGGAAAAATTTAAGAAAATTTTGATTTTCTCAAAAATGGCTCCACAATTTTGGTTAAAACTCCGTATGTTAAGGATATTTATTTCCCAAATAAAATGTATATCTTGAATTTTCTGAAAATAGCCTCTGAAGACCTCTTTATTCTGGATAAATTTTGCGTAACTCCTAAACCCTAAGAGATAGACAAAAAATTACCTCTAAAAAATGTAGATCTCCTCAAAACACACAATTTATGTCCTTTACATTTTTGTTGGGGAGGTAACCGTTTCCGAGATATCCTTGTTATTTGTTTCAACGGTAAAGTACTTATACTTTTCTCAGACAGGAATGTCAGTTTTACTTTTGTTCTACTCCTGGCCAAGCAAAGTAGCGATTTGCAATGACAATCGCATAACGACAGCTTTTAAAACATTTGACTATCGGTTAGCCTAGCCTATTTTCTTCTTACTTATAAGGAACTAAGTAATAAGAACATTTTACTAATATTTATCTCAATTTGCATGGTGTAGAAAGAGAATAATCTTTTGTAAGAATTTTGTTTGTAGAGCAGCTAGAGAAAGTCATATGAGTGTAACACATCCGATTTTTTTTTTATCGGGGGACCTGAAAGGAAATGTTTCGGTGAAATCTCGGTATCAAATTTGTTTGGAGTACCTACAATACTTTCTCTACTTACTAAATGAACTATAGGTAGAAAATAAAAATATGGTTCAGCGGGGTAAAACGTCACGATCTAAGCATCTCCAGTGTTTTCAAATAGTAAACGTTACCTACTTGCAGCCGCATTATGTTCTTATGTTTTGCAGTATTGCAATGCTATTGCACTGTGAAACTTTCTCGGTCGTAATTTTCACCTCACTAATTTGCAGAGTAAGATAATCACTCTGTACTGATTAATTTGACACCAGATTCACGAAAGTTACACCGCACTTTTTTACTTTAAGAGTTTTGACTATATGCTGAGACTGAAAATACAATGACCGGGCATCAAAGGCTTTGAGGCGAGAAATATGAGATGAAGAAGGTCTGTAGAACGTAAGTGAAAAAGCTTCCGGCCCGCTTGCCTGTTTTTTGTTCATATTTCTTTCTCCGAGAACCTAGGTAAATTATATCTGATATTTGAAAATATACATTCTATTGTTACCTGCATTCCAAGAGAATATTAATAATTTTAAAATATTCTAAAATTTCATTAAAAGAAATTTGAACAACAATTTTCCCGAAAAGATGAGCATTTTTAAAATACCCTAACTATTCATAAAATATACAGGAATTTAAAATATTAAATGTAAAATATATCTTAAATCTGTAATAAACCAAATTAAGCAATTAAAACAATCCTGTCCATGGATTTGGAAGAAAAAATATTAAATTGGATAATTTTTAAACTCCTTATTTTATATGCTGAAAAATATTTCAATCCAAGTAGAGCAAAATTATTTTAATAAAAATGCTCAAATTATTACACACTAGCCAAAATACTCGTGGTTTGACGGCTTATTTCCACAACGTTTATGCACTTACCCAATGCCTTATGTTTTGTTTTGTTTGTTTTAGAGGCAATTAAAAAGCGATTACTACCCCAATTGCCCCACCTATAAATCTATGAGCACAATATTTCTTCGCCGGCACTCATCATAATGTGATACTACAAAGCTTAAAGTCTCGTCCGATATGACCAACCAGGTTAAGGGACGATAAACTACAAAAAAAAAAAAAGAAAAAAAAAAAAAAAAGCTTAAAGTATTGTCTTTATCTGGTATTGTCTCTCTTCCTTGTATAGTGCGTTGTGTGTCAGCTTATAATGCCAGGAACAGAAAGCCATCTAACATACAAGTCATAACTTTATGTTTATGCCTATCTAAGAGAAATCTTTCTTATTTATAGAAAGTGGCGGAATAAGAGTCTAGTTTTCGGCAAAGTTCTGCACTCAGAAAATGCAGTTTGCAGCTTCATTACACAACTCATGCAAGTGAGTACGATAGTTATCAAGATGAAGAACGCTCTTTCGAATTGTGTTATGCTAATTAATTACTAAGATGCCTGTCCATATTCATTGCTATAAATGTGAAAGTTTTCGTTACAAATTAATTCTCATATTGTTGGCGTTACAATGTGATTACAATGACATTAACCAAGTTAAGAAGCATGTTGTTTTATTATGTTAATTCTATAATAAATGTCATTATTCTATGCATTTATTTATGTTACGACTATCATAAACCTATGAAAATATGTATATATTAATATCCGAAGCATAAATACTAGTACAAGAGACAGATTGTTCTGCCAATCATGAACCTACAGTACAATAGGTGGATTACTTATTTTAAACGCAAAATGTTACATACTGCTACAGTACTGAAGGAATATCTGTTCTTGCTTTCTGCGCGGTACAGTGATTTGCAGGAGCGTCGGGTAAATTTGTTCTCTCTACTTTATTCAAAGGGCAACCAGTTGGTGACGCCTGGGATAATGATTCTAAAATCAGTCCGCGATTCCTGGAGCTTGGAGTTCGTCGTAGAAAAGAAATAAAAAATAAATAAATAAAATAAGAAGCTTATGTGACTGAAGTTCCTTTGTTTGTATGGACACGAGTTCACAAAGTCCTGTATGAGAAAAGTATAAGTTTTTTATAGCTGAAACAAAAACAAGGAATATCTAAAAAAACAATCAACTCCACGAAAAAAATGTATATAACATAAATTGTGTGTTTAGAGTGCTCTACATTTGTTGTGTCATAAGCTTTTGTCCATCTCTTACGGTTTAGCAGTTATGCAAAATTCCGTAAAATTGACCCAGAAGTCTTGAGAGGCTATTCCCAGAAAATTCAAAATATACATTTTATTTGTCAGGTAAATATCTTTAATATACGATATTTTAATCAAAATTATTAGAGCCATTTTTATAAAATCAAAATTTTCGAAAAATGTTTCATGTAAAGGGTAGTTTGGGGTGGGGGGATTTTTCTCAAAATTTTTGTGTCGCATTCCTGGAAGATACTAAACTTAAACACCAAGTTTGGTATTTTACCGACTTTTCGTTTTTGAGTTATCGTGTTCACAGACACACGGACGGACACACGGACCTTTTTCTGAAAATACTTTTTTGGATACAGGGGACTTTAAAACATATATTTCCGGTGAAATCTCGGTTTCAAAATTTTAGTGGAGTGCAATACCTTCTCTATACACTATGTACATATCACGTATAGAGAAAGTAAAAATGCATTACCTGTAGGTCATGGACATTGGATTAATCATTTTAATCATTAAACACATTCACTTTCACACTTCCAGGCTTATAGAGGATAAGGAGCAATTCTGGTTAAAGAAAAATTCCCCACCCCAATTGGGAATCGAACCTGGGACCTACGGGTGAGAAGTCAAAACATTTGTTATCCCAAATAATAACGTTACTTTTAAATTGACTCTTTGGACTTCAAGCAATACTTAATTTTTTTTAAGTAACCTAATATAATAAATTACCGTATATGTAATGCGATATATCAAGAATAATTTTGTGACGGACAACAACAACAATAACAACAATAATAATAATGTAATTTAACTTTTGTTATTGAAGCCCCCCCCCTCCAATATTTTCTTTCTTCTGACACCTACACTGCATTGTGCTAATTCCACATCCATTGAACGCAGAGCATGTTTGGATCTAATCAGCGGGCAGTCTATGACGCAGGCGCTCTTTCACTCTCAGAACTTATCTTGTGCTTGCGTTCACAGATGGCACTAGCGCATTTCTCCGCCCAGCTACCATTCATGCAGTGTGTTAAGTGTAGTGTGTGACAGACGTCACATATACTTGATTGTGTTAAGGGAAACTTCACAAGCGGTAGGCTTCTAACTCGCAAGTTCAGTTGTAACCCGTCGATAATAAAATTGTAATACTGTATTGTGGTGCTTTTGATCTCGGTTTCTGCATGTTAGTTGTAGTAAGTGTGTTTTCAAATAAAACATTGGATTTCGTTGGCTGAAAAATCCCAGGTGAGTACACAACTTATAGTGGCATTGAAGAAATCTTTTTTATACTCTTGAGTTTTTTATTACGTTTGTGCTGTATTTTCTTTACTTTATCTCTAATTGTATGTATATGGCGCATAATAATTTATTGCATTAAATAGAATTAATATAGTTGAGAAAAATGAAAATAAAATGAATCAGTTTAGAGGTATTACTTGTTAGTGATTATCTTACTACACGTAGATTCTTGGGGAGTAAGTGTCTGGTGTCAAAAACTTCATCGAGAAAATGTGCTTCTGAAATTTGTGTATGTTATGGTCTAACATTTTGTAAATTACATAATTTAGTGGGGCCATCTTAGTTCCACTTAGCTTAGGAACACAAAAGTATTAAACAAGTTAGGATGCTACATTTATTAAATATTGCGCAAATACTGCATTATAAATGTATACACAACAGAAAAACAAAAAGCTTATGTTCAAGCAACTCGTTAGCACAGCTACACGTGATAAGCGTTCACGTGCTGGCGATGACATGAGTGGAGGGGTTTAACGACATTAGGAATCAATGGAACGCATGCGCACTGGCTGTTGTCAGCGGTACTGGATGTTAACTCCGGAATTCCGTACAAGCCTACTTTCTTTCGTGTATGTTGCTATTTTGTATAAACTTACTCATGAGAAGAAAAAAAAATCATCCTTCTTAAAATGCAATATGTTCGTTAAATTCTGGAGACAATTTAACCCATAAATCAGTGCGCCGTGCTGTGCTACAAACATTCAGATGTCTTCAATTACAGCTAGAGTAAGAGTGAAAAAGCTATGGGTCATAATTGCAAAAGCATAAACCATTTGCAGAGACTTCATACTGCTCATCGTAGTTTTAACATGTTTAATTCACATATTATCGAAATATGTTTTACTACTTGAAACCTTTATACTTTTAATATTTTTACTTTCTGCACAACGTATGTATTGGGTACAGAAAAATTCGATATCGAAATATCATCAGAAATACATATTTTCAGGACCCCTGAATCCAAAAGAAAATCATTTTTTGAGAAAGGTCTATGTATGCGCGTGAGTGAGTGAGCGGTATATTTCATAAACACTTATGTTTAATATCCTCCAAAGATAGGAAGATTTTCAAAAAAGCCACTCACGCACAACTACCCATTACATGGAAATTTTTTCGAAATTTTTGTATGTTCTCAAAATGGCTCCGACGATTCTGATTTAAATGCTACATATTATTAAAGATAATTTACATGAAATATAATATGTAAAGCTTGATTTTTCTGAGAATAGCATGTGTAGTCCTCTTCATTCTGAAGAATTTTGTATGATTTTGTATAACTGGTAAACGATAAGAGATAGACGAAGACGCATTACACAAAGCAAAAAAATCTGATGTATTCCATTCGCATGACTTTTCCTACCTATTCTTTAACATATTATTCTTTCTAAAGCTTATTTTTACTTGTACTTGGGGATAGAGAAGTATTGTATTCCACCCAAAAATTCGATACCGAGATTTCACCGGAAATGCATGTTTTAGGACCCCCTGTATCCAAAAAAAGCATTTTCAGAAAAAGGTCCGTGTGTGTGTGTGTCCGTGGTCTGTGAACACGATAACTCAAAAACGAACAGTAGCTAAAATACCAAACTTGGTATTTAAGTTTGGTATCTTCCAGGGATGCGACACGAAGATTTTGAGAAAAATCCCCCCACCATAAACTACCCTTTACATGGAACTTTTTTCGAAAATTTTGATTTTCTCAAAAATGGCTCTAACGATTTTGATTAAAATATCGTATATTAAAGATATATACCTGAAAAATAATATGTATAGCTTGAATTTTCTGGGAATAGCTTCTGAAGAAGACGGGAGTGTCCGTTTTTCTTTTGTTCTACTCCTGGCCAAGAAAAGAAGCGATTTGTAATGACAATCGCATAACGACAGCTTTTAAAACATTTGACTATTGGTTTAGCCTAGTGTATTCCCTTATTTTCTTCCTACTTATACGGAACTAAGTAATAAGAACATTGTGCTAATGAGTACCTCGATTAGCAAGGTGCAGAAAGAAGAATTATCTTATGTAAGAAGTTTGTAGAACAGCTAGAGAAAGTCATGTGAGCGTAACACATAAGATTTTTTTATCTATGCACTTCTTGCTAATCAAGATAATCATGAAATGGTCTTATTACTTACTTCCTTGTAATTAGAAGGGAAATACGGGAATACACCATGCTAAAGCAATAGTTGAACATTTTAAAAGTTGATCATGTGAAATTCGGTTCTATTTGTATAGGTAGGAGTAAAACAAAAGAGATATGAAACGAATGAAGAATTCCCGTTTGAGAAAAGCATAAGTATGTATTTTAAAGCTGAAACCAATAATAAGAATGTGCATGACACAAATTATGTGTTTTAACGAGATCTATATTTTTTTGTTTATTACGTTTTTGTCTATCACTTACGGTTTAACCGTTATGCAAAATTCTGCAAAACTCGTCCAGAATAAAGAGCTCTTCAGAGGCTATGCCCAGAAAATTCAAAACATACATTTTATTTTTAATGTAAATATATATTTAATATACGGTAATTTAATCAAAATTGTTAGTCAATTTTGAAAAAAACTAAATTTTGTAAAAATGTCCCATGTGAAGGGTAGTTTGCTGTTTTTTCTTGAAAATTTTAATGTCGCGTCAGATTTGGTATTAAACCGGTTTTCGAGATATACTGTCCAGACACATACACATACAGACTCACACATAGACAGTTACACGCGGGCCTTTTTCTAAAGATGCTTTTTTGTTTTTTGGATTCCGGGGTTCCAAAACATGTATTTACGGTAAATCTCGGTAACGAGTTTTTGGGCACAATACAATATCTTCTCTATACACTAACATGTACATACGTGTAGAGAAAGTAATAATGAAAGTGCATATTGCTTTTTGCTTGACTGTAGAATGAAGTTTTTTTTTTTTTTGTCACTTTAAAGTCGAACTGAAAATTCATTTTTTCAGGTCCCCTTGAATTGTCCTTCTACAAAAATGCCCTACGTTTCTCTAAGCCCTTCTGAATGGGATAAGATGCTTTAAATTCGTCATTCTTCAGGGATGCAAGGCGAAGTTTTTTCAAGAAGCTCCACTCTTCTCAAACAATCTTTTAACTTGAAAAATAGCCCTCTTTTTATGCTAAGAATAACGCTCTAACGATAT
The DNA here is from genome assembly GCA_030762935.1 of Hymenopus coronatus. Lineage (NCBI taxonomy): Eukaryota > Metazoa > Arthropoda > Insecta > Mantodea > Hymenopodidae > Hymenopus > Hymenopus coronatus. Next base: position 107,149,795 of record CM060892.1, read on the forward strand.
TAATTAAAGTAGAGATATTGGCATGACGAATATGTTTATGTATCTTGAATTTTTGAGCACTTTTTAAGTCCTCTGCAATTTTATGATTTTTAGATTGCGGAGGAAACCACAGGAGCTTAAACAATAACATAGAAAAATACAGAAATCATTAAAGTACACAATTTTTGACCATATAACTTATTCCATAGTATTAGCCGTTTCCGAAGAACTTATGTTTATATGTGCCAAGCTATTTGCTAAAATACATTCTTTTATGCTTCATTCGCATGACCTTTGTACTACTATTTTACTGCGTATTGCTTCCGCGGTTTGTTTATACTGTTTGGTTTGAAATTATTCCTAGGCAGACGCCTAGGGGTGTACTCGGGCCGCAATTTTTAAGCCCAGTCCAGTCCGACCCGGTCTAACCCAGCCCGTGCTGGGCCCGATTTTCTAATTTTATTTTAATTAACACTACCACCTCCCCCATTATTATTATTATTATTATTATTATTATTATTGTTATAATTTTAACTCGGTATTGGGTTCCTAAGCGCGCACAGTTATGAACACAGAGCACTCAGCGGTAAAAAGAGAGGGAAGTGAGGAGGGGTTTGTGGCGTAAACATGCACACATTGAGGTATAATCTGTTCCAAAAGTAGCTCATTACATATATAGACATTATATACATCGTTCTATTTCATAATGTAACACAATAAAACAATTATTTCATAATATGATTGGTAAATAAAAACGCCTTGTACTTTTACAATAAAACTATAAAGCTTGATACAAAAAATGCAGGATAATAATGTTCAGAGCTTTGAAAAGACTATGAAGATAAATCACTCACTCAGAATTCATGACAGTATGTTACAAGATACATATTTACTGTATCGAAAGAAAATATTCTTCTACTGTCACTCAAAATATGTTTGTATCATCAAAAAGTTTGTTCAGTATCCATATACCCTTTCGTATTTTCAATTTTTTTTAATCTGCCCTCTCCTTCACTATTCACTGCTTTATCTACTAGCAGGAACTGAACTAGGCCAGGCAGTGAGCAATACTAGATAGTGCAACACGTTTCGAAAATAGCTGTAGAGACCATGCCTACTTCATCACGTCATAGTTATACCCTGTGTTATACCCCAATCCGGCAATTTCGGACCCTGGACCGAGCTCTAATTATTTATCATCATTGTTGTAGTTAGTTTACAAAGCACTGCTACCTATGCAAAGGGATTCGGGTTCGATTTTCCGTATCGGGATGACATTTTTTCCCCTGTGGTGCCCCTGGGTATGTTGACGTCATTCTGTCTTATTGACTACATGTCTGCTTTGTTACTGCACTGTGTCCAGAACTTTGGGTTTGGTTGGACGGAGCGAGGCGGAGCTTGCAGCTGCTTTGCTGTTGTAACTTAATGCGCAATTGGCCGATGCGATCATTTATTTATTATTACTACTGCGAATGCTGTCTGCATGCTATTTCGGACACGTAAATATTGTGGACCAAAAATGTAACAGGTTAATTTGTTTCGTATATATTTTCTTTTTATCTAGAAAATAATCGTTACCTTTGTTTTTCTCAATCAGTGTACTAATGCTTTTTATTTAAATTACATAATTTAAGATATTTCCATGGAAATTAAATTGTATCTAGACTGTAATAAATTAATTTTACGTGTTTATTTTCAAACTTAAACCCGGTAAATATTATGCAAATTAAGCTCAAAACCGGCCTGCGAGCCGAAAGACCGGTTTCAAATCAGAATATCTGATGAATTCCATTCACATGACTTTCTCTACCTGTTCTACAAACACACTATTCTTACAAAAATTTATTCTTTTCTCTACATCATGCTAATCGAGATGAACATTAGCATAACTGGTCTTATAAGTGAAAGGGAAATAAGGGAATACACTATCTAAAGCCAAACCTCTTAAAAGTGTATATGAGATAAACTGTGTGCCTTAACGAGCTCTTAATTTTATGTGTAATAGCCTTTTGTATATCTCTTATGGTTTACTTGTTATGCAAAAGTCATTCAGAATGATGCGGAATTCAAAGCTTTTTTCAGAAAACTCAAAATATACCTTTTATTTTTCATATGAGTCTCTTTAATGTACTGTATTATCAAAATTGTCAGAATCATTTTTGAGAAAATAAAATGTTTCGAAAGTTTTTCTATGTTAAGTGTAGTTTAGGGTAGCGGAATTTCTTGAAAATTTCGCGTCGCTTCCTTGAAGGATGCTGAAGTTATCAAGTTTGATATTTAACCGACTGTTGTTTTTTGAGGTAGCGTATTTACAGATACACGAACACGGGCATTTTTCTAAAAATCTGATGTGTTCCATTCACATGACTTTCTCTACCTGTTCTATGAACAAACGATTCTCACATAAGATTTTTCTATTATCTAAATCGCGCTAATCGAGGTATATCTTAGCAGAAATAATCTTATTACTTTACTGGCGTCCTCCATGGTCTAGGGGTAACATGCTGGTCTGTGGTTCCCAGGATCAGGATTAAAACTCGGTGCAGGGGGATGGATTCTTTTTCCTTAGCATGGTTTCCTTCGGCAGGGAAATAAAGTCGTTCTTGTGTCGTAGACTTACGGCACATGAAAAACCCTCAAGTTAATAAAGAGGCCTTTGAGCAAAATTAATCGGTTTTTCATTCCCAATATAGAATGGGACGCTAAAATCCGCAGCATTTAAAAAGAGTGTCCTAAACTGAAAACCATACTTACTGGCTTCCTTAAAAATAAAAGGGAAATAAGGCGATTCTCAAATATTTTAAAAGCTATGCGATTGTCTTTGAAACTTGGTTCTATTTCCATGGCCAAGAGTAAAACAAAAAATATATGAAACGGATGAGGATTTCCTGTGTGAGAAAAGTTCAAGTATCTTAAAACTGCAATCAGTAACGGAAATATTTCGGAAATCATTAACCGTATAAAAATAAATAAGAAAATAATAATAATAATAATAATAAAAAAATAAATTTAAATCTATGTTTTAACGTATGTGGCGCCGTAGCCAAGTGGTTAGACCGCTCGCCTCCAGCATAGGCGGCCCAGGTTCGATCCCAAGAGCCCGCATGTGGGATTTGTGTTGGATGAAGCGGCGTCTGGGCGGGTTTTCTTCGGGTCCTCCGGTTTCTCCCGCCATTCCTTCCTCCAATTTCTCTATCATCACCTTTCCTACCATCCATTTTGTTTTCGTTTCATATCAACCACTTCATCGCGCGCATGCCTGGCTATGGGCGACTACTGGTTCCAGGTTCTCCATTCTGTGGTTTCTTACCGTTGACTCCCTGACAGGCTTCTGAAACCTAGGCATCCGCTTGTAGGTTCTAGGAGGGTGTCAGTGCTAAATACGGGGAGGGTTAGTCGATTGCGAATGTTTAACGAGATATACATTTTTTGTGCAGAAACTTTGTCTATTTCTTATAGTTTACCTTTTATGCAAAAAGCTAGAATGATGAGGACTTCAGAGACTATCCTTAGAAAATGTAATATATACATTTTTTGTCATATAATTATCTGTAATATAGAGCATTTTAATCAAAATCTTAGTCAATTTTCAGAAAACTAATCTGCATGTAAAGGGTATTTGAGGTTGAGGGATTATCTTGATCTTGAAAATCTTCGTATCGTATACTTTTTTTTTTTTTTTCAAAAGACAGTACCGGAGTCTGGTCAGGACTCCGGCGCTGTATCCCCTATTTACATTCCCCCCTGTATAATTACTGTGTGATTACTGGTTTTACTATTCCTTTACACAAACATATAACACCCATGCCCAAGGCGGGACTCGAACCCACGAAGCACCAAAGCGAGACGCCTTAGCGAGCGCGGCCATGGGGACCGGCTCCTTGGAAGCTGCTGAACTTAAATATCAACTCTAGTATTTAACCATAATTTTGTTTTTGAGTTATCGTGTCCAGACACACGGACCATTTTCTAAGATTTTGGATTCAGCGGTCTTCAAAACATGTATTTCCGGTGAAATCTTGTTATGGAGCTTTTAGATGGAATACAATATCTTCTATATTTGGTATGTATGTTCATTGTTTGTATATACTTATTAGAGAAAGTAAAAATTAGAAGATATGATAATTATAGTTCATAGACAACATGCAGTAAAATAGGCATATGATGTAGGTAGGCCAGGTTGTCAGCACTAGATGTAGTTAATTTTCCACCGAGGCTTGATCTGAGAAATCAGGACACAAAGTTAATGCACAATGAATGCGCTCGAGAACGAATATATTCGGAGCTTGTACTAAACTGAAGTTACTTATTAGGGGCATTCAGTACGATATGATTCGTAAAACTATTTGAGAATGTCAATGGGCTGGACTCACCTGTTGCACCTCACAATGGATTTGCATATGTAAGTATAAACAGTTTCAGGGAGGGACTGAGATGAACCACAGCCCCCCAACTTCCTCTTAATTACAGAAAAACATGTTGTCTGTTAAAATTGCTTTGAAAAATCAAAACACTAATTTCTTTCCCGTTTATTTAAACCAGATTAGCAATTTCTTCAGCGTCATTGAGTAAATTTATCTTAACGGTGTACTGTATCTCAAAAGATGTTCCACTGACTCAGAAGCAAAATAAGTAAACCCGCTCTGCCATGTGTAGATAGCGTGCCAGCCTCAAGAGATTCAGAGTTCAAATCTCGGTTAGGGTGAATTGCCGGATAAAGTTTTTATCCGAGGTTTTCCTTATCCTGGGATGATGAATGTCGTTAACTCTGAACCTCTAGAGACCCTAGACGCATTTGAGCATCATTTCAACCATTTCATTCATTAATTTTCTGGTATGAAACCATGCTAAGGAAATTTTCTGCTGGGATAAATTATGTTAAAACTTGAAAAAGAAAAAAAAATCAGTTTGAATTTAAATATGCTTTACATTAATTACTATTTTTAAATAACTCACAAATAAGTATTTAGTTCTCAAACAATAGGAGCAAAAAAGTTACAGAAAAACTGAACAGTCACACTACTTAAATATATTATAAGTTTACTAGTTATGTCGAATTAAGCAAAATTCATCCAGAATAAACAGGTCTTTAGAAGCTATTCCTAGAAAATTCAAGATATACATTTTATTTGTGATAGAAATTGCTTTAATATGTGGTATTTTAATCAAAATCGTTAGAGCCATTTTTAAGAAAAACAAAATTTTCGAATTTTTTTCCGTGTAAAGGGTAGGGGGATTTTTTTTTAAAATCTTCGTGTCACATCCTTGAAGATATCAAATTTTAATAACAACTTTGGTATTTAACCATCTTTTCGTTTTTGATCTATGCTGTCCACACACACACACACACACACACACACACACACGTACCTGTTTCTGAAATTTTTTTGACTCAGGGGGTTCTAAAACATGAATTTCCAGTGAAATCTCGACATTAAATTTTTATATTCACATGACCTTCTCTGCATCTCTGTAACAAATTATTGTTAAAAAGCTTATGCTTCCATTGACTTCATGCTAATTGAGAAAAATTAGCAGAAATGGTCTTGTTACTTGCTTCCTTGTAAGTATAAGCGAAATAAACAAGTGTCATAGGTTAAAGTGATAGTCAAATCTGGTTGCTATGTGACTGAAGTTCCTTTGCTTGTATGGACAGGGGTTAAAGTTCATATATGAGAAAAGTATAAGTTTTTCAAAGCTGAAATCAATAACAAGGAATATATAAAAAACGATGAACTCCACGAAAAAAATGTATATGACATAAATTGTGTGTTTTATGCTGATCTACATTTTTTTGTCTTACTGTTTACCAGTTATGCAATATTCAATAAAAATCATCCAAAATAAAGAGGTCTTTAGAGGCTGTTCCCAGAAAATTCAAAATATACATTTTATGTGGCATGTAAATATCTTAAGGATAAGAGATTTTAATCAAAATCTTTAAAGCTATTTTTGAGAGAGTCGAAATTTTCGAAATTTTTTCCATGTAAAGGGTAGTTTGAGGTGGGGGATTTTCTTGAAAATCTTCGTGTCGCATCCTTGGAAGATATCAAACCTAAATACCAAGTTTGGTATTTAACGGTCTTATCGTTTTTGAGCTATGCTGTCCACAGACACACAAACGCACACATACGGACCTTTTTCCAAAAATGCTTTTTTTTTGGATTCAGGGGGACCCAAAACATGTATTTTTGGCAAAATCTCGGTATCGAATTTTTGGGTGGAATGCAATACCTTTTCTATACACTATGTACATAGTACGTGTACAGAAAGTAAAAGTGTAAGTTTTGGCAAATTTTGCCATTTAGATAACTCTTAAAGAAATCCTCCAAAAAATGAGTGCTTAGGGACTTTCGCAATCTGGGAATTGAATCGAGATATGTGTAAGAAAGATTTTGAATGTGTTACAATGAATGTTACCTATGTATGGAAAAGTATGTCATTGTTGTACTCGGTATGTGCCTTATCTACAAATTAATATTATTTTAGTTAATAACCTGAAGAATGTAAAAAGCAGTAGTGAAGAATCTGATGTTCTACATTCGTATGACTTTCTCTTTCTATTCTTAACAAACTATTTTACAAAAGTGTATTCTCCTGTGTGTTGTTACTTCATGCTAATCAAAGTAAACATTAGCAGAATTATTTTTAATTCGTATTTCTTTCTAGGAAGGGCAATAAGGGCATACATTAGGGTAAAGGTAAAGTCGAGAGTGTTGCTAAGCAACGGCATAAAGAGATAACGAGTAACGGTCTCTTTTTTGAGAAAGATCCAATATTGAAAAAATTAAAGCAATAACAAATTATATTTCGGAAATGTTTAACTCCATAAAAAAGCTTATCTGATATAAAGTGTGTGCTTTAATGAGATTTACATTTTGTCTATGGTAAAATTTGTTTTTCTGTTATGGTTTACTTAACCAAAATTCATCCATGATGAAGGTTTCAGAGGCTATCCACAGAATTTTAAGAAATTCATTTCATTCGGCATGAAAATAACTTAAATATATGGCATTTTAAGTAATACCATTAGAACCAGTTTTGAGACTATAAACATTTTCGAAAAATGTTCCATGTAGATGGTAGTTTGGGTTGTGGGAATTTTCTATAAATTCTTCCTGGCGCATCCTTGCAAGATGTTGAACATAAATGCCAACTTCTGGTATTTAACGTGCTTTACGTTTTTAGCTATGCTCTTCACACTAACGCGGGCGCGCGAACACACACACACACACACACACACACACACACACAAATAGACATGCTAAATGATTTTAACTATGGATCCTCAAAACCCACATTTCCGACAAATATTGACTATTTTTCGGTGCAAAACTTTCTCTACTTATAATAGATAAATAATAAAGAAAGTAAAAAATGTGTCACGTAGTCATAATGAATGCGCATAGCTCTCGGTGTATTCTGACACGTTTGTATAATATGGAAATCCATAAAACTGTCTCACTCGCGTGAATTTTGATCACATACAACGTAAGTATGAAAACGTTTTAAACCTCAAATATAATTCACATCTTCATCTGTATTATGCGGAATATAAAACCAGTTATGTGAATATTGGCCGAAAATGATTTTGGCCTCACTGAATCGAATTGGAGCAGAAATCCATGCAAACAAGTTGCACAACTTAATAAATGTATAAAGCGGCAATAAACCGCTATTCACTTGGCTGATTTGGCTTTACGTCACTAAATAAACGTAAATAAAATGTTAATAAATTTCTGTAATGATACTTTTTATTTTAAAACCTGTACAGTTTTGCTGTATACATTAGAATAAAGAAGGTACGTGTAATTCATGTCAGTGAATTTGGGAACAGGTGTAATAGACTTTGTCTTTATTTATTTATTTATTTCCTTGTTTCTTTCTTTCCTCTCTGTATTTACCCTACTCGTATGTAAGACTTACACCACTTGGACTTACAAGACAGCACCTGAGGTCAGACGTTTCTTGAGTAGCACAGAGCAGAGATAATCAGCCTGACTCCTAGTTGAAAGTGATGAACTGAATCATATGAAATAACGGTGAAATGGGTAACAGCAAAGATGATTATGGAGCAATTGGTGCAATGAATGGCGAGGGAAACGGAGAATCCGAAGAAACCCAGCCCAGACACAGCTTCGTTCCCCTAATCCCACATACAGTCCTCCGAGATCGGACCCGGACCGCCTAGGTGAGAGGCAAGCGGTCACTCTATACTAAAATATCTGATTTGTTCCATTCGCATGACTTTCTCTACATCTATGTAACAAATTATTGTTAAAAAGCGTATGCTTCTATCTACCTCATGCTAATTGAGATCAAAATTAGCAGAAATACGTTCTTGTAAGCAGAAGAGAAATAAGAGAATATATTAGACTAAAACGATAGTCAAATCTTTTAAAAGCTGGTTGCCATGTGGATGAAATATGTTTCTATGCATTGCCAGGAGTTGACAAATTCCTACATTTCAAAAGTTTTAATAACAAGGAATATCTCAATAATGGTCAACTGTACGAAAAAAATGCATATGGCATAAATTGTGTGTTTTAATGAGTTCTACATTTTTTAAGCGGTAAGTTTTTGCTTGTCTCTTACGGTTTACTAATGATGCAAAATCCAGCATAATTCAGCCAGAATAAAGAGCTCTTCAGAGTCTATTCCCGAAAATTCAAGATATAGGTTTTATTTGTCGTGTAAATGTCTTTAATATACGGTATTTTAATCGAAATCTTTAGAGCCGTTTTTGAGAAAATAAAAATTGTCTAATTTTTTTCCAGTAAAGGATAGTTTGGAATGGGGGGATTTTCCTCAAAATATTCGTGTCGCATTCGTGGAAGATGCTAAACTTAAATACCAAGTTTGGTGTTTTACCGACTTTTCGTTTTTGAGTTATCTGTTCACAGACACGCGGATTTTTTTCTAAAAATGTTTTTTCTTGGATACAGAGCACCCTAAAAAATATCTTTCTGGTGAAATATCCGTATCGAATTTTTGGGTGGAGTGCAATACCTTCTCTATACACTATGAACATAGTACGTGTAGAGAAAGTAAAAATTACTAGTTATTTAGGCTACTGGTGGCACATATCATCACCACTTGAATGTATTTTGCAAGATCGAGACCTAAGTACTCAAGCCTATCAAAGAAGTCTCTAAGAAACGCGGTTTTTCACGCCCAATACCAGGTGGTGCAGATGCGTAGAAGTTGTAGAAATCAACAGGGTTATTTCATAATAATGTCGGTCATTGGGGAACCACGAGAGATACCTATGTTTTACTCACAGGCTTTTGCTGAAGCAAATATTTCGCTCAGCCACCATTTTGTGAAACTACACACTACCGTACGCAACATCTGTCAAATTGTTTTTCCAAGTTCTTGAAGTAAAGAACAAAGGAGATTGGAAGAGGAGAGATCTCTAGTTGAAGGAATAACACACATTTCCTGTCGGAAGTTATTATTGATAAATTTGTATTATTGCAGTCAACATCGCGGCAAGATCATAACGTAATTTCGTTCTAATTTCTTGGTCTAAAACTACTGCTAATGTAACAAAAGATTGTAACATACAGCATTGGTTTAAAGCTTTAGTAGAATGTGTCATATCAATTAAAAATTTCGGTCGAGGAATATTGCAATAATTACCATTGCATTCGGGAAACAAGTTGACAGTAATTATTTCCCACGAAAGCTGCTAAATGGGCGAATTAGCAAGATAATTCTTAAAAAACACAAAAATGTACATATAATAAGCATGCACAATTAACTAGTTATATCTAAGTCTACATAGAGATAAATTCGAATGTTACATTCAATAAGAGCTATCCTGGTGCCAATTTAGAATTGGTTTCTGTTAAATTTGAGCTCAAGTATTTCCAAGTTGGAAATCTAAAATTAACAATACATAATCGTTCTGCTGATAATATATACATATTTCACTAAGTATACCACCGAAAAATAGTGTACTTAAATAAGTAAACTAACGTGTGTTTTGAAACATTTCCTCTTCCTTATTTTTTACTTCTGCTATTCGAGAAACTACAGCTAAATACTACACACGTGTTGACCATTATACTGGTTTAAAACTTAGTGTAAATTTGCTGCTTAATTGAACATTTAACACCATTTATTTACTATTTGTATGCAAGTTTAACCCATACAAGGTGTGCTCATCTCAAAAGTATAGCGGCTAACTATGGCGGCTGCACGAAAATCCTGCTTCACCAATCACAATGAATAAGATATGGGGCATTTCCAATCTAATCTCTATATCTGTGTTTTTACCACTCTGGATGAACAGCAACCCGCCTCACTGTCTCCGCGTTAACAACACAGATAAAACGAATGTCGCTCAGCAGTTTACCATATTACCGGTTTTAACTTCAAATAGCTCCGTTGAATTTTGCAACTCTTTTAACGAAGAAATATTTGCACACGCCAAATACAGGGCAGTTGGGCCACCTGCTATAGAATGAGGCGCTTTAACCACAGCAGTTAAAAAACCTCCATTAAAAAAAGAAAAGAAAGAAAATGAGAAAAGAGACGTAGGTAAGCCGATATCTGAATTGCATGAGAGCGGTAATTGAGCTTACGTGTTATAGTGTCATAAACTATTTTAATCGTGAACATTTAATATTTTATCTGCGTCCATAATGATATTCGTTGTTGCTTATGATAAATTGTTTTTGTTATTATTATTATTATTATTAATAATATGCTATTATATGCATCATCTAGGTAGACAGGTAGGACGGAGGGAACTCGGAATTGAACTGGTACGGATTGCATCTATGCTCCTCAAGAAGGGCGCCCTTGGACGGAGGATTGAGGCGAGAAGAGACACCTTACGGCTGGATCTAGGAGCTATAGCACAACAATATCGGTTACTATAGTTATCAGGGACCCAATAGTCGGATAGGCATACCGGGAACCTCGCCCCATAGAGGAACCTGCGCCCCCAGGGGACAGCGGAGTTTCAAAGAACATCCCTTTTTCCTGCCACACTGCACTGAAACACCATTGCCGATACTCCCAACCCTGAAAGAAACCAATGGGGGCGAGGGATGTATGAAGTGAATAATAGAACGGCAGTGGCAGGAAATTCGGGAAATGAAGGAAGCCACTCCAGTATTTACCTTGGGACTTGGGGGAAAAAAACCGAAAAAATCTATGGACCAGAGTGAGTGGTCGCTGGTAATCGAAGTCGGGACTTCCCGAAAACGGGCCGCACACATTACCACGGCCGCATCGTTCGGTCACTTCAGCTATATACTTCGTTAATTCCTAGAAATAGCCACATATCTCACCATTTTAACTTTGTAACCATTTAGTGCGCGTCAAAATTTCGCTGTCGTACATGTAAATTAGTGCGCAAGAGTACCAAATTAAGAAGCATTTGTAACACGCGCGGATCTTGTTTATACCAAAGAGCTTACGTCAAGCTATACCAGGTAGCTCAACTGCTCCGTATTTGACGTGCACAGATAAGTATCCTTTCGTTAAGAGTTGCTGAACTCAATGGGGCTATTTCATGTTAAATCCGGTAAATGGGGAACTGGCTGAACGATCTTCGTTTACCCCTCTTGGTAATCAGCGTAGACGGCGAGTGAGTCGCGCTCATTGAGAGGGGTAAAAAGGAAGGTCACCCCCTCCGTTCCTCACTGGAGTAGAAAAATTAGGTCACGAGAACCTTTTTTATTATTGAGTTTACAATGGGAACTTAGCGAGAGAAAGTGTTAACAAGGGTTGGAGAAACAAATCGGAATCCTATAGCTTCTAGTTCTCATTAGAGTAGTTTTCAGAACCTGATAACCCTGAACAACTCCTCTGCTGAAGGTGGTGTGACTTTAAAGTTTGGGATTACGAGGTGTGCGGCTGAAAACCAAACCTCGCAGGTCAAGTCTTCCACTTACTGGTCCCTTAACACGTGGAAGAACTCACTGGTTTGGACACGTACTAACACGAAACACAAAACTAAATTGTCTTCAGAGTCTACAGGAAACAGAGACTTTACTTCTTGTCTCTTGTCCTGTAACGGGATTTTTATTATTAGGTTAATGCCCCGCGTTAGGAGGCATATGTAACGGGATTTTTATTCGTTGAAACCCCTCGTTGAGGTTATATGGAACGGGAATTTATATGGTGGTGGTTTGTAGTTAACACCGCACGTCGGACAGTGATATGTGATAGGAATTTTACGTTGTTGAGTTTTTATGCCTCAACGTGGGTGCTTATGTGCGGCGTACCTAAGGGTCACTTCAAATCAGCTCCACTACACTCACGTACCTGGTACTGAAGCTCTTCTTGGATGGGTTGCCACGGCGTTGCTCAGTCTTGCAAGATCATTGACTCTTTCTGGCGTGGATTTGGTAAGTGGGAGGAGTGGTAGGAGTGATCTTTTAATTGTGAAGAAAACACTTGTGAACTTTTACTGTTATTTATTCAATAAGGAGATTCCAAAACAAGCACCTTGCTGTACACTGTTATTCTGCTGACTGGTACCACTCACTCACACATACTCTCAATTACACTGTTTCTACGTTAAGTACATGGCATAATTCACTCTCAAGTAATTACGAGCCGACTATTAAATGGGTGAGCGACGTTACTTTAATTCACTAACAGTTTCTTCTTATAACAATCATACTTCGCGGACAGAGTTTACAGTTGCACGTCATTACTTCGCGGACAGTTTTTTTTTTTTTTTACAGAACGACGACCTACCGCATCTCATGAACAGATTCTTGACAAACAACGTTGCCTCTCGCGGGTAAATTCTTAGTACAACGACGTTGCCTCTCACGGGCTAGTTCTTGGCAAAATCGACCACGATGTGTCGAACCCTACTTCTTTTATACTAAAAGCGGTGTCATGGAGATTCTTCCTGATTGGTTAGAAAGTCCGCCAAAATCGTGACCCAAAAATCATTGCGAATGTCCCAGAATACGTCATAATAACCACGTGATACTACGAATATAAAGCAGAAGTCCCCTCTTGGGTTTTAAACTGGACTGCCCCTGTATAAGAAATTCGTACGTGACTTACACAAAAGAAGCAACTTCTCACCCCTCTCTGCAGTCTGGCGTCAGGATTCTGTGTAGCTTTCAAGTCAACAACTGACTTCTTGGTTCCTATGTATACAAATTAATAAATGTTAACTTTCTTTACTTATATACATCTAGATAATTAATAGAATGATTGTCATTATTACGACGAGGCTAATTAATGATCTCAGTCCCTAGGAGAGAGGTCGCCTTTTGTTTGCTAGTGGTTATTACCCAATCTCAGTGGGAGCGGTTCGATTTGAGGGCTGTCATGTTTTAGAGAAAACAGTATCTGTAACAATGAATAGTCATCTATCCAATCAACACAGTACCAGGCAACAAGCAGATGGCGCGCCATGGTAAAAGTTAACATATGTTTATAGGGGAGTGTTTATAGATGTGGAAAATTGTAAATTGTTTATGTAGGTTATTTATTATTTTATTTTACATATATATACACAGTTATAGAATGAGAAGCTTGGAAGAAATCAAATGCTTGTAAACGAATAAGAAGCGCAAAAAAAAAAAAAAAAAAATCTGACGTGTCCCATTCATATGACTTTCTCTACATCTGTGTAACAGATTGTTGTTAAGCTTATTCTTCTATCTACTTCATGATAATCGAGATAAACATTAGCAAACATTTTCTTTATTGCTTGGCTCCTTGTAAGCAGAAAGACAAAAATTTAATGTGTTTCATTCATATGATTCCCCTTTAGCTGTTCGATAAACAAACCTTTTATCCAAAACTTGATGTTACCTACATCATGCTAATCAAGATAAATATAAGCAGAATTAGTATTTTTACTAGCTTCCTTGTAAATAAAAGGGAAATAAGAAAGTGTCCAGGCTAAAGGAATAGTCCCGTCCTTTAAAAACAATTGAAATTCCAATCTCTTTGTTTGCCAGGAAAAAAAAAATGGTGTCTTCCCGTTTGAGAAAAATTTCAGTGGCTTAAAATTGAAACCAATAATCCGAAATATCTTGAAAACGGTTAACTCTTCAAAAATTTCAATTAACATAAATTGTGTGTTTTAATGATATCTACATTTTTGTGAAGTATGTAAATTTTTGTATATCTCTTAGGTTAGCCAGTTATATAAAAGCATCCAAAATAAAGAGGTCTTCAGAGGTTATCCCCAGAAAATTCAAGGTATTAAGTTTGTTTATGTATCTTATACATAAGGTTATTTTAATCAAAGTTGTTAGAACTATTTTTGAGAAAATCAAAATTTTCGAAAATGCTCCATGGAAAGAATAATTTTGGGTGGGGGGATTTTCTTCAAAATCTTCGTGTCACATCCTTGGAAGGTACTCAACTTATACCAAGTTAAGTATTTAACGGACTTTTTGTTTTTGAACTATACTATTCACACACACTTACCTTTTTCTAAAAATTATTTTTTGGACCCAGCGGTCCCCAAAACATGCATTTCTGGTGACATCTCGACATAGAATTTTGGATGGAATACAATAGGTACTTCCCTATGCACTATGTACATAGTAAGTGTGGAGAAAGTAACATAATGAATGTGTTAAAATATTCAAGTGTTAGTAAGGAAATAAACGAAACAGCTAAAACAACCAGGTGTTCAGAAACAGTAGTATAAATGATAAAAAAGAAACGAAGGAAGGGCAATTAAATAAAAAGCAGTACAGAAGCTATTCTGTAACAAGATTATTCTTATAAAAGCTTTTTTTTCTACGTTGTGCTAACCAAGATAAACATTAACAGAAATGGTCTTAACATTTGGTGTGTATATGTGGTATACGTATTTTGTGTGTGTGAAAGGTGTGTAAATTGATGTTTAAATAGAAAACCGAGGGTAAATAAAACCAAAGATTAACATGCTAGTAAACGAGTGCACATCATTGCAAATGAGGAATTGGTGTTGCGAAGGTAAAACACGATTGTTGGCATATAAATGAAATAAAAGAGCAACGAAAACGCCATTTACTTCATCACTTACATTAAAGCAAGCCATTTACTTTTTTTTCCAATCCCGGCAGACGTTATGATTGGTCATTCAATAATTGTGTTATAGAAACGAGAATTGAAACAGCGAAAATGCCTTTTTTGTGATCTGTTACGGGATATATTTTAACGAATATAAAACATAAGTGAAGATACGTAAGGGGAGAACTAACAACTTTTAATTAATAGGAAGAATAAAACAAGGTAGAAATATTGGAAACAAAATATGCAAAAAATTAGGAATGAAAACTGATTATGAACTCTTAGATAAAAAAAAATTGATAGACCGAAGACAAGATAGGCCCTACAGTATTAAAGAATGAGACCGGAGCACACATTGTGAGGCTTAATTCATATAGCTGATGGTGATGACGATGACGAACAGTTGTGTTTTGAAGTAATTATTGTTGCAACAAAGCAGCTGTAACCTATAATGTTTGTTATTGAATTCTTACAAACTGCATACATAATTTATTGCAGTTTTCCACGCCAAATGACAATAAATATTAAGTGATCAAGAAATGCGACCACATGATTCCGGTTTGTTTTAAAAAATCTTTTGTGTTACACTCACATGATTTTCTCTAGCTGTTCTACAAACTTTTTATAAAGATTATTATTCCTTCTACACCATGCAAAATGTTCTTATTACTAAGTATAAGAGAACTAAGTGAATACACTAGGCTAAACCGACATTCAAATGTTTTATAACCTGTCGTTATGCGATTGTCATTGCAAATTGCTTCGTTGCTTGGCCAGGAGTAGAACAAAAGAAAAATGGACACTTCCTGTCTGAGAAAAGTATAAGTACTTAACAATTTAAGTCAATAACATGGAATATCTCGGAAACAGTTACCTCTACAACAAAAATGTAAAGGACATAAGTTGTATGTTTTGACGAGATCTACGATTTTTGTGCAATAAATTTTGTCTACGTCTTACGGTTTGGCAGTTAAGCAAAATTGGGCAAAATTCATTCAAAATAAAGAGGTCTTCAGAAGCTATTTTCAGAAAATTCAAGATATACATTTTATTTGGGATGTAAATATATTAATGTGTGGTATTTTAATCAAAATCGTTAGAGCCATTTTTACCAAATCAAAATGTTCGAGAAGTTTTCCATGTAAAGGGTAGTTTGTAGTAGGGTGATTTTCTTGAAAACCTTCGAGTCGCATCTTTGGAAGACACTAAATCTAAATACTAAGTTTGGTATTTAACGGTCTTTTAGTTTTTGAGCTATGTTGTCCACACACACTGACCTCTTTCTAAAATCATTTTTTCGGACTCAGGGGACACCAAAACATATATTTCTGATGAAATCTCGACATCGAATTTTTGGGTGGAATGCAATACTTACCTTCTCTATCCACTATGTACATTGTACATAACGGGGCCAGAGAAAGTAAACTTGCTTTACTTTGCAAGTATACATAAGTATTTTATAATGTATTTTAATAATCATGATTTTGAGAGAAATCACTTCATTTTATTTAAGAAATAGCCCTAGCAAATGGTAATGTTGATTTCCAAAGCTCTAGATATAATCTCTAGTCATTTCATTGCTCGCGAATTTATCCATGATTTCCTCGAGGCATTATGCACGATAGATCATACTTAGGATTAATCGGCGAAATCAATATATAACTTGAAGACAAGGCAGTTTTATTAGTTGTGCCATTTCAGCTCTCCTTTAGCTTAATCTGCAATATGTTGACGTCCCACTGATCTATATATGAACATGAAAGCAGCCAATAAAAGGAGGACTCCTCGCCACTAAACGACTTCTGCTCGTCACTTGTATTATCTGTGACGTAAATAGAAGCGTTAAACTTTTCCACTCGCTGAAGCCGTAGGAATGTGGGCTTAACGAAAAAAGACGACGAAATTTTATGTAGCTTACGGACTAAATATATCCATGATATTCACGTACGAAGTCTGAAGCCACCTTTCTTGCGAAAACTGGTTTTTGGTTTTTCTCCTGTTAATTTCTGTCATCTGCTGAGACCATCAAAATATATTTTATCAAAAACAACGAGAAAATCCTTTTAACAGCTGGAACATAAAGATTTTAACACGAGCTATTCATACTAAAAATTAAAGAAGATGACACCAATAATATATTTTAGTTACCAGCTAATACAAGATTAGGTAAGTCAAGTTCATTGTGATTGAAGAGAACTTCACAGACCATTCTCATAAAATTCAAGATATACTTTTTATTTTCCATGTAAATATCTTAAACACGTGATATTTTAATAACAAAAATTAGAACATTTTTTGAGAAAATCGAACATTTCAAAGAAATCTTCCATGTGAAGGGTAGTTTGAAGTAGCGGGATTTTATTGAAAATCTTTGTATTGCATCCTTGGAAAGTACTGAACTTAAATAATACCAAGTTTGGATTTAACCAACTTTCCGTTTTTACTTTCTCTACGCAGTATGTACTGCATAGCTACATAGGTAGAGAAGCTATTATATTCCCCAAAAAGTTTGATACCGAGGATTCACTCAAAATAGCACGTTTTAGGATCCCCTGAATTCCCCCCCCCCAAAAGAAATTTAAGAAAAAGATGCGTGTGTGGTTTGTGCGTGTGTGGTTTGTGCGTGTGTGTGTGTGTGTGTGTGTGTGTTTCCTGTGTCTGTAGACATAATAACTCGAAAATGAAAAGTTGGTTAAATACAGACTTGATATTTAAGTTCAGCATCGACACGAAGATGCGACACGAAGATTTAAAAAAAGAAATCTCCCACTCCAAACTATTCTTTATATGGAAGAATGTTCCAACATTTTCATTTTCTCAAAAATGACTCTAATGATTTTGATTAAAATAGCACATGTTTAAGATATTTTATAACAAACGAAATATGTATCTTGAATTTACTGGGAATAATCTCTGAAGACCTCTTCATTCTGAGTGACTACTGTATAACTGCTAAAGCGTAAGAGATAGACATTCTTGGAACTTAAATACCAAGCTTGGTATTTAACCGTTTTTCGTTTTTTAGTTACACTGCCCCACCCCACATATACACGGACCTTTTTATAAAAATCTGATGTTATATTCACATGTCTTTTTCTTACTGTTCTACAAACTTCTTATAAAACATTCTTCTACTTTCTACACCATACTATTCGATATAAGCATTAACAGAATGTAGTTATTACTTAATTCCTTATAAGTAGAAGGGAACTAAGGAATGCACTAGGCTAAAACGATAGTCAAATATTTTAAAAGCTATCGTTGTGCGATGTTATTAAAATTCGCTTCTTTGCTTGGCCAAGAGTAGAAAAAAAAAAGAAAAACGGACACTTCCTTTCTGAGAAAAGTATAAATATTTTAAAACTGAAACCAATAACAAGGAATATCTTGGAAACGGTCAACTCTAAAAAAATGCATATGACAAAAATTGTGTGTTTTAACGAGATCACTTGTCTCTTTCTTACAATTTACTTGTTATCAAAAATTCAGAAAAGTGTATCAAGAACGAACAGGTCTTCAGAAGTTATTCCCGAAAAATTCAAGATATACATTTTATTTGTGATATACATATGCATTATATAAGGTATTTTAATCAAAATCATTAACCATTTTTTAGAAAAATAAATTTTCAAAACATTTTCAATGGGAAGGGTAGTTTGGGGTGTGGGAATTTTCTTGAAAGTCTTCGTGTCACATCCTTGGAAGATAATAAGTTTGATATTAACGGTATTTTAGTTTTTGAGCTATGCTGTCCACACACACACACACACACACACACACACACATGCGGATCTTTTTCTGAAAATGCTTTTTTTTTTCTTTATTCAGGGGACCCTAAAACATATATTTCCGGTGAAATCCCGGTATTGAATTTTTAGGTGGAATACACCACCTACTCTTCCTACTATGTACGTAGTTCGCGTAGAGAAAGTAAAAAAAACATGTTCTTCTGTAACTCGAACTTTATGCACATGCGCCCACGCGATATATGAGTTTCGGTGGGCGTGGGTTGGGTAATGGAAAAATCCTTAGAGGAATCGATTTATATGTCTGCTTGCCATCCAGATATTTATATTACTCACCTGACTGACATTGGCACATGATTCAATAGGCACGTCGCACCAATAAGAAAACTACACGTAAGATGAATTTGGAGTGGTAGGAAAGCCTTGGGCTTGACAGGCAGGCAAAACTCGATTTCACTTACCTACAGTACTCTGTTTACCTACTTGCTCATTAAAACGTGCACCTTTCATTTATTAGAAGGTGTGCAAACTATTCTTACGAAGGTTCATTTTTCTAACTGCTTCATTTTAATTAGGAATTTGCAGAAATAGCTAAAATACACATTTGGTAATAGAACACGAAGGGCATGGTGAAAGTCAGGTATTTAAGAACAAGGCGCTGTATGCTGGCCTTAAAACTCTTTCTATGTAATTGTGAAAAGCAAGTGAATATCACAAGAACTTCAAAGAATGGAATCTTCGAATCATTAATAACGGATATCTTGGAAATGGCTATGCTACAAAAACGTTATTTCAAATAAATTTCATATTTTAAAGAGATCTACATTTTGTGCAATGCGTTTTCATGCATTGCTTAATGTTTATAGTGATTCAAAATTATACAAAATGCCTTCTAAATGAAGAGGATTTCACAGGATATTTCCAGAAAATTCAAAATGTACATTTTGTTTTCCATATATATCTTTAATTGAATCAAAATTGTTTAGTCATTTTTGAGTAAATCAAAATGTCCGAATGATCTTCCATGTAAAGATAGAGTAGTTAGTGGTGGAGGAATTGTTTTATGAAAATCTTCGTGTCGCATCTTTGGAACATATCAATTTTGGCACTTGTCCGACTTTTATTTTTTCAGTCATGTTTTCACAGATACACACAACGGATATTTTTTTTCTGAAAATTCCTTTTCTTGGGTTTAGGGAGCCTCAAGGATATTTCCGGTGAAATCTCGATATTCAATTTGTGAGTGGTACAGTACACTTCCCCTATTTACCATACATAGTAGAGAAAATGATAATTTAGCAATCAAACTAAAGAATATTTGAGGGTCCTCATATTTAAAACACTTACTGAAGATATAAAAATAATTTACAGAAGATATAAAAATAACTTGCTAGATAAAGTATCTACTTTGAATTATTCCTTTGAAATCTTGTACATCAAGTCACTTTCTGTGAGTAAATAATGTATTCTATTCTTTTTAGCTATTTACAAAAACACTTGTTTCAATTGAAATTCAGCTTCATATTAAGTTATGCTTTTCTCCTCTTCAGTAAGACAATTTTACCTCTAGGTATAGCTCGTGAGGCAAGACAAGAGAAAACTGTAAGCTGCGCAGTAGCATCTCTTTACCTGAAGGGCTGGTGGCGGGAAAAGTGCACTAACATGTTGCGTAGAAGTCATAACGTTTCTGTCCACGAAGGAGTGAAGTACGTTAGCTTTAGTGCGGCATTCTTTAGTGCTCTGCAAACAAACAGTAGCAGGTTATTGTTAATTTTGGTAAAAGCCGTGACCAAATCAATAGGATACTGATTATAAGGACGAAGATGATGGTGCAGTAAGCGGGAATTGTTGAAACTTATGGTGAGTGCAGTAATATTGCTTATTTTTGGCTATGTTCAGGGTTGCCAACTTATTGTGTGATACGCTGGATCTCAACCAAAAATAAACATATCGACTTTCCTTCAAGCAAAATACTCCGTCTCACTCTCTACGTATTGCTAATGACATATTGTGTATAAATAAAAATTAGCTTTATAACGAACGAAGTGATTTTGCTATAACTATAGCTATGTATCAATAATTACTTTCATATGAACTGCAATTGTTTAACGCTGCACGCTATTGTGATTGTATTTAGTCAGTTGCACCAAGCTGGCACCACTATTCCCACTCTCAGCCGTTGCATAGACGGAGGGAAGGAAGCATCCTCCTCTCTGCGCCAGACTTGTTCATGTCTCACCTCACGATCTATAAATTTTTCATAGAGACTACAGAAGCTTACTTAGAAGTTTTAAAATTAGTCCCTTGTGGTCTAGTTGACTAGTTTCACATTGAGAATCGTTTGTGTAGAGCTGTAAATGATATTTTATATCATAATCTGTTTAACACAAAACAATTTGACTGCCTTTGTGAGGTCAATTACTAGCTGGAATCACTTCCAGTCCCCCAGAGTCCGAAAGTGTGAATGTGAGAGTATGTTTCCTAATGAAAATGAGTCGGCGAGTAACACCACTGTTTAAACGCTAAGCTCTCGATGAACAAAAGTTAAAGGCGGCTATATAGTTGAAACATGAAAGAACCAGAAGAAAACAATTTAAGAGTGTTTATCAGGGAAATTTTTACCACTGTTGCAATTGATTTGTCGCATCTCCAATAATAATTATTGTTCATCGTGTATTTTTCGGTTCTAGATCTACTTTTTTTTTTTTTAAATAGAATTAGGTTTGACAATCGTAAGCTCAAAGTCATCACATTGAGCTCTCGCCATTTGTTAATTTATGTTCATTTCCAAACAGTACTAAAGATGAACGGCTAGCAGTCGCCATTCCTGTCCAGATTCATTCTGAAGATGTCCTCCACAGCCGAGGACGAAACGTCAAGTTTTAATTATTTTAATAATTTTAATATTCGACCACGGCCTACAAGCACGGATATGTTATCTTTTACCAATAGCACTTCCAGTTTGATTTATATAAATTGGTTTTATCCTATTAGTGGTAATAAACTTAACGGCTCCTACAAACAATCCATGCGGTTTATGCTACCTAAGAGGCTTCTGATGATCAAAGGCAAAGCGAATGCTAAACATTAGCGTAGCAAAATAATATTTCTTTTACTTAAAATTCTTTCTTAACTAAGAATGACATCACGAAACAACATGAGTCAGCATATTATGCCTTTTTTTATTAGTGTGAACTTTGAACCAACAAACACATACTACGAATTTTATTAAAATCTGGACATCTATTACCAACACATACTTCACTTGGTCATGGTAGATGGAGATCTGCAAACCTGCAAGAGGATGACAATGAAAGTTGTGGAAACGCGCGTCCAGGGTACTCCAACTACACCATGACCAAGTGAAGCACGTGTTGGTAATAGATGTCCAGATTTTAATAAAATTGACAGCTTCACTGTATGTAATAGCTTTTTTTAACATTTTAAAACATACTGCCAATTTATGTTTCACCAGTGGAGCTGCTTTAATTTCCTGATGGACAAATAAAACTGGAGCAATCTGAAACTCTTGACGGACAACTCGAACTGCCCGAGTTCCTGGTGGACAACTAAATGATTCAACCTAAAAGTTTTGAAGTTCCAGGTGAACAATTAAAAATGGAAATTCTTGACAGGCATTGGAGCTGCCTGAAGTTTCTGGTGAAGAACTAAAAGTGGAAGCAGCCTGAAATTCTCGGTGGCAAATCAGTTGTAACCTCTTCAGTGGATATCTGAGGAGTGTTTCCGAAACACGTTATTTGCTCTTTACTAAATTCTGACTAGATATGAATGCTGTTGTAGGTGTAGTAATAATGACATCTCTTGTTTTATGCTTTCCATGGTTCTTGCCCCTAATTCTCTGCATTTATTTGTAAATTATTTTCTTTGCGTTAATCAGTTATATTTCCACTTTTAGTCTTGAGGATTTTTAGACCTTTTATCTCTCTTAGCAACATTTTATCATTGCGTTCTCTATAGCGAACCTCGTTTATCTTAGACGATGTCTGTATGCATGTTGTCTTTCTGTTGGAGTTCTAGCTATCTTATCAAGATGTTTACCTTTGCGCTCATCAAGGTGCCTCTATGAACCAAGAGCAATACCGAGTAGAATGTCAATCAGTTTCGGAAATATCACCGGAAACCCAGTCACTTTGGAAAACATGTGTTCAATTCACATGACCTTCTCCAGCTATTCTGCAACAGATCATTCTTCCAAAACCTGATCCTTCTCTCCACTTCATATTAATCAAGGTAAACAGAAGATAGTAAAAATGGTCATATTAATTACTCCCTCATAAGTGGAAGGAAGTAAAAGAATGCACAGGCTAAAGCGATAGTCAAATCTTTTAAAAGTTGCTGCTATGAGAGTCGAATTCGTTTCTTTGCATAGCAAGGAGTTGACAAATTCTGAGTAAGGTATTTTAAAATTGAAACCAATAATAAGGAATATCTCCAAGTAAAATGTATATGACATAAACTTTATGTTTAAACGAGATCTACATTTTTTTGTGTAATAAGTTTTTGTCTCTCTCTTACGGTTTGGCAGTTATGCAAAAGCCATCCAGAATAAAGAGGTCTTCAGATCCCAGAAAATTCAAGATATACATTTTGTTTCCCAAGTAAATGTCTTTAATATACAGTATTTTAATCAAAATCATTTGCCATTTTCGAGAAAATAAAAAAAAATATTTTTTTCTCTCCATGTAAAGGTTGCTTTGACGTTGGAGGATATTCCTAAAAATCTTCGTGTCGAATTTGGAAGAAACTAAGCTTAAATACCAAGTATGTTATTTTACAGGTTTTTCGTTTTTGAGTTATTGTTACACACACACACACACACACACACACACACACACATAAACGAAGATTTTCTTCTAAAACTCTTTTTATGTAGGGGACCCTAAAACTGTATTTCCAGTGCAATCTCGATTACAATACCTTCTCTACCTACTCTGTTCATTGTACGCACCTACGTGCTAGAGAAAGTAAAAGCGCTTAGATACCTTGTTGTCTAGTAATGTGATGCTAACACAAAATCTGAAAGGAAATGTTAACCCCTAATTTATTTTACCATTCTCATGATCAACGTAACAGGCTGACACTGATATGCAGCATGTATTAAAGAAGACAGAAAACATGTCTGAAATGTTTATTTTTGGGTATTTAGAACTCTTAATCAAGCAAGTCCTAAAGTCTGATTTAAAAGTCCAACTTTTCAACGTTTACTTTGAGAAGTTTGTGAGCACAAAATAGAAACGTTTATGTGTCTTTTGTTTTCACCAAGATCTTTTATTAAAGTATCTTATTCTTTGCGATTTGTATCATGTTATTAATTACGAGTAATAAAGCACTTTAAAAATGAGACATCATATAATCGTACCTAAAATATTGAAATATTGAATTATAATGTTACCCCTTAATATGACATTTCTGTGGAATTGTTCTTTTGTCAAAATATTGGATTATATATAAGTTGGAACTGAGAAGTATTATGAAATTTATATATATTAGGCAACTGCACTCATTGAATCTTAGTGGCGCTTGACTTTAAAACAAGCTCTGTTTGGTTTCAAAAAAATCTGAAGTGTTCCATTCACATGACTTTCTATACATCTTTGTAACAAATTATGTTAAAAAGCTTATTCTTCATCTACCTCATGTTAATCAGATAAACATTAGCAGAAAATACTCTTATTACTTTGTTTTTTGTAAGTATAAGGGAAACAAACATGATGTGTTCCATTCACATGATGTTCTCTAGCTGTTCCGCAAATAAACCTTTTATTCATAATATTAATTTTTATGTATATTATGCTAATCAAGATAGGCATAAGCAGAATTAACGTTATTTTTATTACTAGCTTCCTTGTTGGCAAAAAAGGAAATAAGAGAATACACAGGCTAAAGTAATAGTGTAGTTCTTTAAAATCCAGTCACTATGTGGAACAGTTGAAATTCCAATCCCTTTGATTGCCAAAAATAAACAAAAGAGAAACGAGAAAAAAGTTGTTTTCCCTTCCGAGAAAAGTTTAAGTGGCTTAAAATATAAACCAATAATCCGGAAACGGTTAACTTTTAAAAAATATATATATATATTTTGTGTTTTAATGAGATCTACATTTTTTGTGTAGTTAGTTTTTATCTATCTCTTACGATTTGCCAGTTATACAAAAGTTTTCCAGAATGAAGAGGTCTTCAAAAGCTATTCCCAGAAAATTCCAGATATACTTTGGTTTATCATAAAAATAGCTTAAACATAAGGTGTTATAATCAAAATCGTTAGAACTATTTTTGAGAAAATAAACATTTTCGAAACTGTTCCATATAAATGGCAGTTGGGTGGGGGATTTTCATGAAAATCTTCGTGTCGCAACCTTGGAAAATACTTAACTTAAATACCAAATTTGGTATTTAACGGACTTTTCTCTTTTGAGCTATGCTTCTCCCCTTCACATACACGGACCTTGTTCTAATTTTTTTTTAATCAGGGGTCTGAAAACATAAATTCCTGAATAATAGAAAAAAAGGTTTTATAAAAAGTTCCGTGTGTGTATGTGTGGACGGTATAACTCAAAAAACGAAAAGTCGAATAAATACAAAACTTGATATTTAGATCAGTGTATTCCAAGGATGCGATACGAAGATTTTCAGGATAATCCCCCCATCTACCCTTTACTTGGAATATTTTTCGAAATTTTCGTAAGAGGAAAACAAAAACTTACTACACAGAGAATGTAAATCTTGTAAAAACACACACAGTTTATTGAACATACAGTTATTTGTAAATCTAATCATTCCCATGATAATCTCCGTTATATATTTCAATTTTAAAATACTTTTATCAAACGGTAAGCCCTCGTGCGTTTCCTAACCCTTTTTATATCCTTTTTTTACCCTTGGTCATGGAAAATGAACTGAATATCAATGATATTCGTATAGCAATCGTATTTGACTAGTGTATTCCCTTTACTTCCCTTCTACTTTTAAGGAACTAAATAATAAGACCAATTCTGGTAACGATTATCTCGAGTAGCATAATATAAATAAAATATTAGTCTTTGGTAAGAATATTTTGGTTGCAGAACAGATAGAAAAAGTCACCTGAATGGAACACTCAAGAGCTTTTCTAGATAGTTATGTTCTGTCCACATACATCAGTGAGTGATAGTGTTAAAGTTAAATTGCAGTTGGAATTTTCATCAACTAAGTCAAACTTTTATTGTTTCTTTGACACAAAGTTATGCCAGGGGCCCAATTTTTCAAGTGTGTCTACTTCCAAGCTTGCTATTCTTGCTCTTCCCTCTAGTATGATGAACTGGTTCAAGGTCATCCTAAAGCTGACGCTGGTCAAGGTCGATGAGGTTTTGTATGGTAACGTGACTAGTTAGCCTTCAGCAATTATTATGCATGACCGATTACAAAAACCAATTAAACTGCGTTTGAAGAGCACACAATTAATAAACACAAGAAATCAGTTCTAGTAACCCAGTTCAGTTTATGACCAAACTTAATAATAACATTGCACGAATACACACTCAAATTTGAAGAAATAGAGAACCCTGCAAAGCAATGGCTACTTTTAGCCGAAAACGAAACAGTGTCCTGGAAGCGTTTTACTATCGAGTAGTGCTAATAATACTACAGTCGTTAAGCAGATTATTTTGTTTACTTGCAATTTTGAATAATAATCAAACTAATTGTGGTAACAGAAATTAAGTGTTCAGTTTCAAAAAATGCTTTATCTAGCAGTATCTGAAAATTTATTTTAAGTTGGTTGCTGTTTAAAATCTTCAGTATCAATTTTAGACCAGACCTGGGAGTTTGCTCTCATAGGCGATCAAACAATGCCACCTCTTCCTTACCCAATCCACTGTGTTCGCTTAGCTATCTACATGACGAATAACAACAATTGTTTACATTCATTGAGAATGGCACACAAAAATATACAAATTTCACGTAAAATGAAAAATTGGTTATTTCTGTGTACAGAATAGTAAAAAGGCAGAATGTCTATTGCGTTCTGCTGCGTGAAAAAATATAACATCATATGGCATTTTAATTCTGCACATACAATTCAATATGGAAAAGCTAAACTTTAGTGTTTGATTATTAAAACTCTGGTGTGTTCTATTCACATGACTTTCGCTACATCTCTGTAACAAATTATTGTTAACAAGCTTATTCTTCTATTTACTTCATGCTAATCAAGATAAACATTAGCAGAAATGCTCTTGTTACCTGCTTCCTTGTAAGTAGGAGGGAAATAAGGGAATACACAAGATTAAAGCGATAGATAAATCTTTTATAAGATGGCTTGCAATGTAATTGATATTCGATGGCTCTCTCCCGAATGAGAAAAGTGAGTATTTTTAAAAAATGAAACCAATAACAAGGAATATCTTGGAAATGGTGAACTACGCGAAAAAATGTATTTGTAATAAATTTGTGTTTTAAGGGGATTTACATTTCTTACGTAGTAAATTACGGTTTATCAGTTATGCAAAAGTCATCCATGAAGAAGTCTTCAGAGGCTAATGCTAGAAATATTTTGTCATAGTAAAATATCTTTAATATAAGGAATTTTTAATCAAACTCGTTAGTCATCTTGAGGAAATTAACATTTTCGAAATTTTTTGTATGCAAAGGGTGGTTTGGGATAAAGGTATGTATCTTCCTCAAAATCTTCGCGTCGCATCCTTGAAAGATACTAGGTAAACTTAAATACCAATTTTAATATTTTAACGACTTTTCGTTTTTGAATTATCATGTTCACAGATGCACAGATCATTTCTGAAAATGCTGTTTTTATTCAGGGGTGCCTTAAACGTGTATTTCCGGTGAAATCTCGGTATCTAATTTTTGGGTGGAATGCAAAATCTACTCTATTTATGTACTACGTACTAAGTAGAGAAAGTAAGGGTTAAACTATACATGCTGAAAATCAAAATTTTCTCCAAAAACGTGCATGTAAAGGGTAGCTGAGAATGGGAGAATTTTCTTGAAAATCTTCATGTCGCATCCTTGGAAGATACTGAACTTAAATACTCAGTTTGGTCTTTAACGGGCTTTTCGATTTTGAGCTATGCTGCCCACAAGCGCACGCGCGCGCGCACACACGCACACACACACACGGACAATTTTTTTAAAAATGATTTTTTTTTTCCATTCAGAAGGTCTCAAAACATATATTTCCTGTATCGAATTTTTGGGTGCAGACGAAACCACCAGAAGATTTTCAATTAAACTTCCTGCTATTTCTCTTTCAAGAGATATATTCAAAAATAGATGTTACCAATTGTGCATTCAAAATCTCTAGCATTTTGCACTAAAATAATGGTAATACTAAAAGCAGAATCTGATATTTTACATTCAATAGGCCTTTTCAACCCGGTGCCTCTGTTGTTATATAATTTCTACAAACTATTCTTATGATTTTTCTAGCTGCTTGAAATCAGATAAACCTTTACAGAAATAGTTTCATTTTGTATTTCCGTATAAGTACAAGGAGGATATAGGAAATTAAATTGCGAATCAGATGTTTAAAAGTGTGCCATCAGTTTATCACATGCTGGCGTAGAAATGACAGTTATTATATACTCGTAGTTACCTATATCTACTCTCCTGACCTAGCAAAGAATAGAATGTTCACATAACGACCGGGTTTTTAAAAGGTTCGTAATTAGCCTCGTGATTCTATTTTATTCCTCTTGTACCTACATGTAAATAACTAGTATAATATTTCTGTTAATGTAGGTATCTTAAATATATGATATTTTAATCAAAATCACTACAGCTATTTCCAGAAAATAAAACTATCTCCTGTTGGGTAGCTTAGAGTAGATAGATTTTCTTGAAAATCTTTCTATCGCAGCTTACACTGAATGTAAATACCGAGCGTAGTATGCAACCGAACCTACTTTCTGAATTGTGCTATTCACACACACACACACACACACACACACACACACACACACGTACGCGAGCACGTACTACACATACACACACTCTCTCTCTCTCCCTCCCTCTCTCTCCCTATGCTTACCCTCGTCATGTGGAGAACTTACAATCCCCAGAATATACAAGTCAATGTCTGGGATCAGATGCCTGTTGAGGAAATGGATTAGGGATCAGATAATGTATCCAAGGATGGAGGATCAGCCCAATGCCTCGTATGACTATGGGGAAGTAGTGATATGAAACCGAAGTGAATGATAAAAAAGATCACCATGTAGCAGTTGGTGGAATGAATGGCAGGGGAAACCGGAGAACTCGGAGAAAACTCGCCGAGATGCCGCTTCGTTCATCACAAATCGCACATGGGGTCAGCTGGGATTGAAACCCGGGTGGGAGGCGATATGTCTAACCACTCTGCCATGGTGCAGCCACAAACTCAAATAGCACATAAAATACACACACCCACACACACACACACACACACACACACTACACGCATATACACAAACACAGGACCCTTTTTTGAATTTTTTTTATTTTTTTAATCAGAGGCCTCAAACTACGTATTTTAAGCGAAATTCTCGATATCTAATTTGTTTAACAAAATGCAATATTTCTTCTAATAGTTTCATGTTAGAAAAAGTAACAACATTCCTCAAAATATTACGCCACGCCAATGTATAGGATGCTGAAAATTCCTCTTACTAACTTTTAGGACTATAAAGCGCACTGAATTCATGTCCGGAAACGTACCGCTTCCGTGCTACAACCTTTTGAAAACGGTGTTTATACTACTGAGCCGGACAGTTGTGCGCCACTCAAATGCTATACTATTAACAGGTTAAACACGCAACCACATTTGGTTAGGCGTTACCCGGTACATCACTTTTTAAATTCAGAGGGTTATGTTTTGAAGAAAAAAAAAAAAAAACTGTACTCTAGAGCACTGGTTCCCAACCGGTGTGCTTCGAAACCCTTTGGCTATGGGGTGCCGCGAGATATTAAGAAAAAAAAAATCTAAAGTCTAAAGCCTTATACGCTCTTGAAATAAAATAAGTCAAATTAATTACTCTCATACATGAGGGATAGTGACAGTGGTCCATTGATTTCGATGATTCAGTTATACTAGTATCCGACAGATGGCATTATAGCCAAACCCTGCCGAATATTCCCGAAACTACTCGTTTCATCACGAACATTCCCGAGACTTTGACATCGATATGTAAAAATGGACGTGTTCTGACGACACCTCCGTCTCGTCCAGGACTGGTGCAGACTGTGGCGAATGTCCGTTAACCCGGTCGAAAGTCATGCTGTTCAATTCTCCAGAAAACACCCCGCAATAGACCAGGTACCCAACTTTTCCAATCAGGGCCAAAGGATAGAGTGGGGAAATTCCATCAAATACCTGGGCGCCACTCTTGATAAGGG
Organism: Hymenopus coronatus; assembly: GCA_030762935.1. Lineage (NCBI taxonomy): Eukaryota > Metazoa > Arthropoda > Insecta > Mantodea > Hymenopodidae > Hymenopus > Hymenopus coronatus. The sequence continues at coordinate 107,179,902 of CM060892.1, forward strand.
CCTAACTTTTTGTGAACACGTGCGGGGAACGTCGGACAGAGCGAAGGGGGCGGTAGCCTCCCTTTACCCTGTACTGGCCTCCCAGATGCCGGTTCACTTAGTTACGTCTTTTCAAGGCACTTGTAGTCCCCCTGATGCTATACGCCTGCGAAGTGTGGGGTATGGCAGCAGACTCCTGGCTTCTCTGATTACAGCGAGTACAGAATAGAGGACTCCGGTCCATATATTCTGTATGTCGACGTTTCCCTTTGAGGCTACTACATGAAGCTTCGGCCCTCCCATATGTGGAAGATGTCATTAGGCGCCGGGCTCAGAAATTCTACTTCAGATTAGGCGAACCTGAGAATGCACTTGTCAGATAACTGGGGGAGTACTTGCCCACTGAACGCCGAAAGAGGCGGTTTCGGATTCCCCGCATGGCTTGCGGGCACCCCTGGTAACAACGGCTTCACACCAGCCAACAGCGAAATAGCTGAATAAGTACTCCCCCTCCCATTGGGAGTGGTCTATCAAAATTAACCAACATAATTAATTTTAAAAATTAAACATCAGCGGAGCAGAGGAAAGGATGCTGCTCCTGAAAAAATGCAACCACTCGAGGAGCCTATCTAGCGCTACCTCCGTAACACCAACACTCGAAACCTCAAAATTATAACCTCAACCTTCACTTCATTCCTGTGGTTAAAGACTCACCAGGGTAGGTACACAGCAACACCTAGGCTCACCACGAGCCTACCAGACTCGCACGCACGCAGCCGCTTTCATCGTTTTCTTCGCGTTGATTTACTATGTTTAGCTATGGATAAGTTCATTGATAAATGTAAACAACAGGACAGTGAAAGTGAACAGTCGGCTCTTACTGTTTGCATTAAGAAGCCAAGCCTTACAGATTCTCCCGGACCATCAAATTCAACACATAAAGAAGACAAAAATTTCAGGGCACTAACTATGCGCAAGGGTTTACGTGGAATGAGAAAGAGGAAAACCCTATCCTTGTGTGTTTAGTTTGTAGCGAAACACTTGGCAACGAGGCCATGGTACCTAGCAAACTGAAGCGGCATCTTGCAACAAAGCATCCTTGTGTGTCAGAGAAGAGTGTGATGCATTTCTTACGTGTACTAGAAGGGGGGGGGGGAAGAAAACGATGTGCGAATGGTAAAGAGAATGACCATAAATGACACTGTTCTTGAAGCCTCATTTAAAGTAACACAACTGATAGCTAAAAAAAAAAAAGAAACCTCATACTCTTAGAGAGGAAATCGTAGGCCCTGCATGCAAAGTAATTGTTTCAGCAATACTTGTTGAAGGAGCATCAATCAAATTTCGAAAGTTTTTCTCCCAAACAGCACAATCAGGCGCATGATATCGGAAATGTCATGCAATATCAACGAACAAGTGGAGAAAATAAAAACCGATCGAATATTTTCTTTGCAAGTGGATGAAAGTATCGACATTGATGACAAACCGCAACTTCTTGGTTTTATCAGATGTATTGAAGATAAAGATATTAGTGAGCAGTTTCTGTTCTATAGACTGCTGGAGACCTTAGACCGTTTTCGTTTCTATTATTTCCTTTCTCAATGACCATGGTCTTTCATGGAAAGACTGTTGTGATATATGTATAGTGTGTGCACCGTCTGTATCTAGGAAATGTAAAGGTTTTACTGCCAGAGCTCTCAATGAAAATTCATCCATTACTATAATTACGTTTTCTGCACAGAGAGGCATTAGTCGTAAAAGCGTGTAATAAAGATTTTGCTCCAGTGTTTAACCAAGTTGTGAAAATGGTACATGAAGCCCTCACCTATAAAGTGCAAGATTTTTGAACGGTTATGTCGCGCAACGGATGTAGCTCATTCCTTTTTGTTACTTTACACAGAAATAAGGTGTTTGTCACGGGATGTGTACTGAACCGATTCCTCGAACTTAAAGAACATGCGAAAACCTTTTAAGGATGATATTCTAGACACATTTCATGAGCTGTTACTAAGTGATTCTTGGTGCTTAGAACTGTCGTATCTGACAAATATTTTTCATATGCTGAATGAACTGAATATTTCAATGCACGGTCGACAGGAAACAACAATTCCCTCAATCAATAAAATGAAACGTTTTAAAAGAAAACTTAGTTCTTGGAGGTCTGCAGTTCAGAAAGGAAATCTGTCGAACTTTTCTCTCTTCTTAATCTGGCAGAAGATAAATATCTAGGTAAGCTGAAAGACCGCATTTGTGATAATCTTTTACGATTGCAAGATGCAATGGATACGCACTTTCCATCTATTTCTACTATGAATCTCGACTGGTTTACCTCGCCCTTTTTTATGGTAGATTGCATTGCTTGCAAATGAGATGAATTTATTGATCTTTGCGCTGATTCCGCACTCAAAGGTAAGTTCACCAAGGATGAGGCGTCAGTGGCTACTTTTTAGCCTCAACGGAGAGAGGAGCATCTTAACCTAACGAAGAAAACAATTAAGGCACTTTTGCCCTTTTCAATATCCTATCTATGCGAGCAAGCCTTCTCTGATATCGTGACAATAAAATCCAAAGCAAGAAATAAACTGAATAACCTTGAGAATGATTTGCGTGTTTCATTGTTAACTGTAAGGCCCGTTATCACGTATCTGTGCTCTAAGCATCAATCACTAGTTTCACACTAATCATTAATCGCACAACACTATTGAAGCATTTTTACTCAGCGATTGTAGTAAAGTTTACTGTATTATGTTACGGTGTATTTTACGTATTATATAATATTTTAATAAACTAACATATTAAACTTATTTTTTTAAATCAAGAAAGGATGCACCTACTATTTAATGTTATTCCCAAGGGTGCCATGGACTTCAAAAGGTTGGGAAACACTTCTTTAGAGAGTTTCGTGGATAAACTACTTGTACGATCCCACAGGAAAAAATCCGATGGGGTCAAATTGGGTGAACGTGGATGCCACGCGATTGACCATCTCGGTCTACCCATCTTTGTCCAGTACATCGGTACAGATATTCCCGAACACCAAATGAAAATTGGGGACTTGACGGACTTAATGGCACATCCTCCTCTAACACGCCCTATAATCTATGTTAAGAACATCAAGAGATGGGACATGTTATCTGGGGTAGAAGGACTTATAGCCCAATCATATGGCCAGTCAGAATACCTGCCCTTTGACACAATGGTGCCAAAACTGTGCCGGGACTCCTCGAGATGTACGGCATGAAAGTTTTAATCTGTTCATACAGGCTGTATCGGGAATTTGAGACTATCATATTTATAAAATTGGCATCCAAGAAGTAACGAATCATATAGCATAATTAAATAATAACGAAAGATATAACCAAAACTTTATTTATAAAGTAAAAACACCCTAAAATATTTCTCCACGTAATCGTCATTGCTATCAAAGGGGTTATTGACACATGGTACCGATTTTTCAATACAGATGTTATACTCTTCCACCACTAAAGATCCGAGCCAAGGTGTCACTGCCATTTTGAGGTCTTCATCGGCTGGGAAAATATTTTCCACTCAAAGTGAAATACCGGGCTTTCTGAATTCCTTTATCAACATTTGCTTTCAACTCCTCCAGAACGATTGACGATCGCCTGCGGTGCTATAAGTAGTAAAAGCAGGCGTTAAACACTAGCAAAAAAAAAAAAAAAAAAAAAAAAAAAACTATTGATGGACATCCACTCCGGTCTTTGTGGTGCACACTGGTATCATCCTTGACTACTAGTAAATTATGCGGCATTAAGACTCGTTCATTGCATTATCACCAGCTGCGTTACTTGCCTACAACATTAGATTAACCTAATATTTTGTGCATTAAAAAAAGTTTTTTTTGGCGGTATAGCGTATAACATCGGCATTGAAAAACTGGTACCACGTGACAATAATGTCTTGATAGAATGGAAACCACGTTGAGAAATAGGGTAAGGTACTGTACGTTTATAATTCAGTTTTGTGGTGATATCTTGCGTTAATATTTAGTTATGCCAAATCGTGCGTTATTTTCTGGATGACCCTCGTATGAAGAGAATGCGCCATGGAAACAAGGACTTTGTTACAGCGGTGTAGAAGCCATGCAGAGAAGGTAACATGTGCAAAATCATCTGACAATACTGAGTGTACCCTTTGAAAGGGTATGGGTTTAGTTGTTGCTCATGCAATATATCTCAGGCGATGCTGTGACATGCATCCCATCACGTGCAATTACTCGTGCCATCAACCTGGTGTAGAACGACCTCTTCAAATTTGGGAATGCGTCATCTCTTTGGAGCACCGCATTCTCTCTTGCTGATCCTGAAGGTCTCTTTCTCGAAGCCCTTGCGCAATTTAGCCAAAAATGATTTGCAATGGGATCGGACGTTGTGGATAAGGATCTTAATAAAGACGACGAGCAGTTCTTCTTTTACCTTGAGTTTCACTAACATTCATTTCATCATGTTGCTCGGAGATTAAAGGACACTGAATGGGATTCGGACCAGGTAAGAGAGGTAGGATGGGGTCAAAAGACATTTCTCGTAATGACTAGCGGTTTCACCAGGCAAACAACTTGAAATTGTTATAGTACACAAACGGTACAAGGATTCCTATTCAAAACGTATACTGTATTCAGGCACTTCTACAAGTTCTAAAAGTGTCTAATTTTCGAGTATCCTATGTATACATACCATATTTAGTGACTCGGATTTCAGTCGGTCTCTGTGGCTCAGTTCTTTAGGCATTAGCCTTCTGATTCCAAGGTCGCGTGTTCAAACACGACCCGGTGTGCTTAAAAGCATCAGCTTTCATGTCAGTAGATTTACTAGAATGTAATAAAACTTCTTCGGGACGAAGTTCGGGCACACTGACGACGCTGATATCCTGGAAATTTAAATTGACGGCGTCGTTAACAACCACATAATCTAATTTGACATGGATTTCACAGGTTCACAATAGACCAAAAATGTACATATGTGAATTGCAATATTATAAACAGACAGAAACCTATATTTAATTAAAATTGTAAAAAAACAGCGAAACTTCAGAAATATATAATATTATAGAACGTTTCCCTTAGAGCCTAATTGGAGAATTTGTAAAAGGCTCATTATTCTAATTCCTTCAAAGTGTTGGAGACAAGTGTTATAGATAGCCAGGGTCGTAGAGCTAAGTATAGGCCACGAAGCTTGTTAAAATACCACAGAGTGATGAAATATGTTGTCTGTTTTCAGGAGAAAGCATCAGTGACCTCGACGATAACATGTGCTCATGCGACTAAAACTGCTGTGTGCCAACTCATGAAAGATAAACTGTATTACAAAACTGCACTACGTATATTTCGTTACATAGATAAAATATGAATGCTTGAATATCCAGTGTGACGGCACCGTGCAGAGTGGTTAGTCGCTTGCCTCTCGGCTAAATGGCCCGGATGCAATTCCAAGTGATCCCATGTGATATTTATGGTTGACGAAGCGGCGTTTGGATTTTCTACCGGTCCTTTGATTTTCCCCGCCATTTTACCAATTGCTCGACCATCACCTTTCCTGTCATCCCTTTCGCCATCATTTCACATCATTTATTAGCTCGCTTTCACATCAGTGGTCCACAATCCCTGGATACTCTTATCATACTCATAGTCCGCTACTCAACAGGCATGACTTGTAAGTGCTGAGGTGAGGTAGGTAACTGCTCCATTTGATGAGGATAAGCAGGTGGAGGATCATGAGGATTACCAGTGTAGGATTAGGATCAGCCACTGGAGCTCAGTACCGCACGTAGGCCATTGAAGATCCATTGTGTATTACGTGACTCCTGGGAGGGAGATATAGATAATGGGGAGACTTGAAGGGTGACACGTTCCGGACAAGAAGGAGGTCCTTAACGGTTCCGGAATTACCCAATTATTATGCCGGCGCACTTCAAATAGAGTCCCAAGAACAAGCCTTCAGCAAGCTTCACCAGCCGACCAGCCAAATGCCAAGAAGAAACATTTTCACAGCGCAAACGCAGTTATCGCTGACCCCTGATTCTACACCGAAACAGACAAAAGGAAATGATGAACAGTAAATTCGTGACGCAAGGAGGAAAAAAAACAAAAAACAAAACAAAACATTTGCCTATCATCCTGGAAAAAACTATGAAAAAAACTCACGGCAGTGTGACTGGCCGGACGAACCCGGAACCTCCGGAATGCGAGCCTCAGGTGTTACCGCGAACGATCTGTCTACCCATTATAGAGGAAGCATTGCATTCGAATCTCGAATTCTCTATTGAAACTAGCTGGAACTCTCGTTCGGCGTTGCGCATGGTTTCACGGTTTAACTCCACATTTAGCCTTAGGTTGCACTTGCTTTACGTTTCTATGGATACATTAAAAAAAATCGGCTGTGTTCCATTCACGTGACTTTCTCTACATCACCGCAGTAAATTATTGTTAAAAAGCTTGTTCTTCTATTTACTTCATGCTAATCTAAAAAACAATAGCAAAAATGGTCTTGCCTATTACTTTCTGCCTTGTAAGTAGAGGGGAAATACGGGAGTACTAAGGCTAAAGCGATAGAAAAATGTTTTAAAAGCGGTTACCATGTGATTGAAGTTTCTTTGTTTAAATGGCCAGGAGTTGACAAATTCCCATATGAGAAAAGTATCTTAACACTGAAACCAATAATAAACGTCAGCTACACGAAAAAATGTATATAACATAAATTATATATTTTGACGAGCTCTACTTGTTTTGTGTATATCTCTTACCATTTGCCAGTTATGCAAAATTCCGCAAAATTCATCCAAAACAAAGATATCTTAAGAGGCTATTCCCAGAAACTTGAAGATATCATTTTATTTGTCATGTATATATCCTTAGGATACGATATTTTAATCAAAATCGTTAGAGCCATTTTTAAGAAATTCAAAATTTGTTCATGTAAAGGGTAGTTGGTTGTTGGGTGATTTTCTTGAAAATATTTGTGTCACATCCTTGGAAGATACTGTACTTAAATCCCAAGTTTGGTATTTAACTGACTTGTCTTTTTTGAGCTATGCTACCCACAGACACACACACACGCGCGCGCACACACACATACACATACACACACACACACACTCACTCACACTGAGAGATGCACAATCGCACCAACATTTTTCTCTAAATGCTTTTTTTGATTCAGGGGGTCTCAAAATGTATAATTCCCGTGATATCTCGGTATCGAATTTTTGGGTGCAATACAATACTTTCTCTATCTTTCAACTCAACATCGTATTCCAGAAAGAATGGATTTTTTTAAGAGGATAGTATGTGAAAGGCATCGCTTATCATAGAGTTCCCGATGTAATATTAAACGACACTTTGAAAAATACGACACCTGATTATGGCAAACACTTTTATCAGGTATGCAATCAGTAATATCACTTCAATTTGAGTTAATTTTGCCTGAAAAGACGCTCACCACGATTCGAATGGAACTAGTTGCTTTACAGCAATCATTAAATATTCTCAGAAAAATTATGGAATTTAATTAAATCTGTTCCCAATGAAAAATTTCCCAAATTGCGAAATTTTACTACAAAGCATATATCAATATTTTGTTCTTCATATGTTTGTGAACAGATGTTCTCGAAAATGAATAAAATAAAAAGCAAATATTGTAGTAGGGTTGGGCAGGATGATTTTTTTCGCCTTTTAAGGGTCTGTTGTTCATCCCTGTCGGCAAACAAGTCACTAACAAGAACGGCGTTCTAGAAAGCTTTTTAGTATTTGTAACCATCCCATTAAGCATTAACGTTGCTGAAGCCTCCGCCACTGATAGAAAGCGTCGTCATATGTAGATAGAGAGGGTTTTTGCCTGTCGCTTCCAAACAAGTGGGTGGAAGTAAATCTGCCCTCCCCTCTTCTGCTGTAGGTTGGGCACCGTTGGTCTATACCCACTAGATTCTTCACAATGGTCCCATCATTATAACTCCTCACACGCCTACACACGTTCGTTGAGTCCTACCCAATATAGTATTTATTTAGTATTAGCAGCGAGTTCAGTTTCTAAAAAAAAATAAAAAAAAAAATAATAATAAAAATGGTGTTCCATTCACATGGCTTTCTCTAGCTGTTCCATACATAAACTATTCTTACAAGCGATTATTCTTTTATCTACATCATGCTAATCGAGATAAACATTAGCAGAATTGGTTTTATTACTTACTTCCTTGTAAGTAGAAGGTAAATAAGCGAATACATTATGTCAAAGCGATAGTCGAATGATTTAAAAGCTGGTGAAACATTTGAGGTTCGTTCGCTTTGCATGGTCACATTTGAGAAAAATTTACTAGTTTAAAACTGAAACAAATAACAGGGAATATCTCGAAAATGGTCAAGTCTACAGCAAAAATATATGTTCATATTTCATAAATTATGTGTTTTAACGAGATCTATATTTTTTGTGCAGTAAGTTTTTGTCTATCTTTTACGGTTTAACCGTTACGCAAATTTATGCAAAATATATCCAGAATAAAGAGGTCTTCAGAGGCTATTCACAAAAATGAAAAATATACATTTTATTTGCAATGCAAATGTCTTTAATATACGGTATTTTAACTAAAATCGTTAAAGGTATTTTTGAGAAAAACAGAAGACATCCTTAGAAGACACTAAAGATAAATGCCAGTTTGGAATTAAATTGTATTTTCGTTTTTGAGCTATACTGTCCACACACACACACACACACACACACACACACACACACACACACACACAGTCACACACACACACGCTCGCACCTACAAGAACCTATTTCTAAAAATTATTTCTTTTTTTGGATTCAGGGGAACCCAAAACTTATATTACCGATGAAATCTCGGTATCAAATTTTTGGGTACATTACAATGCCTTCTCTATATACCAGTACGTGTAAAGAAAGTAAAAAAGTCATTCGATACAAATCGATGGAATCACGTGCACCACGTGACTTATGCAACGTTGCTAGTCCTCCTGTGAATTATCGATTATATATAGTTCCTCGTGACATAGAGTGGTAAACCAGTTGTTTGACGAGCGGAACTGCTTGCCAAGGTCGCCTTTTACTTTCTTACACAAAGAAACCCGTGTATTCGTTTAATGTATTTCTTGTACAGGAATTTCAGAATTCTCGACTTGGAAAGCAACTAAACTTTTGAAATTAAAACGTTATAAGATAATCATAGTTCAGGAACTACAACCACGAGATGCTGTGAGTAGAGTAAATTTCTGCAATTGGGTGTCAGGTAAAGTTAAGATTCTATGGACCTAAACTTAATTTTTTTCACAGACGAAGCACGGTTTTATTTAACGGGAGTGGGTAGTGTGAGCATTATATGAACACACCGCTAACCCAAGATATGTGAATTTCTGTGGCTGTAAATTATAGATCAATTTAAAAAAAAATTGCATGATCATGATATATGCTTCTTTGAATTTTTATGATCACATATTTTGTAGTTTGTCTGAAAAAAAAATAACTTCAAAAAATCGTTTGCTAAATAAATGGCAAAAATTGGCATTTTTATGTTCCCTTTTCTGAGAAACCAGTAGTACCAGAAAACTGAAATTTTTTACTACATATAAAGACATTCTGCCTTATACCACTGAACTAGGGGAATTAAGCTACCTATGATATTTCTAAATTGAAATATTTTATTGTCTGAAACAAAATTAATAGCTAAATTTTTTAAGCAATATCCAAAAATTTTATAAAATGTGTTATACTTAAAAATATGACTAGTTCAATGTATGTGATAGATTATAAAGCACGGCTTCGGCATATGCAGATGACCTCTCGTTGAAATTAATTGAAGATACGGGTCACCGTGTTCTCCAGACCTTGCGGTATGCGAATTTTATTGATAGGGAAGCTTAAAAATTAAAGTGCATCGGAACAACCTGCATACTTTGGAAGAACTGAAAGAAAAATGTAAATGTAAATGACGTGTTATTTATGGACACTCTTTAACTACTGTGTTTCTCAGCGTCCCATTCTAAATTGGGCGTGAAAGACCGCTTACTTTTGATCAGAGGCCTCTCCATCAGGCTTGAGATTCTTTTACGTGACGTAAATCTTCGACACGGGACCAACGGCTTTACTTCCCTTCCGAAGAAAGCCATGCTAAGGATTTTTACACCGAAAAAAATACATCGTCCTCAGCGGGGTTTGAACCCGCGACCTTGGGTATATGAAGTTAGCATGGTAACCATTATACCGCGGAGGGCGACAGAAATAAAAGACAATATCAGAGGAGAAATTACTGAAATTTCAGAAGAAAAGTAATGCGTATTAATGGACATTTTCTTAAAAGGTGCGAGAGATGCGTGGCAGCACAAGGATAATTTCTAACAAATTCTATGATAAAGATATGCGGTTATTGTATGTATGTAAATCTGTGAGCTTGAATTGCTGGCATGTTATGCACTTGAGTTCAGAGTCTATGAATATTTAACTCGGCCAGCAACGCGGTCGTTCCTGCGACACCAGCGGGCCGCTAAGCAGCCGGCCAGAGATTCCCCTTCAGCAAAATCAAATGGTCTACGATTTGTTTCAGCAAGACAAGAAACAAACCAAAAATAAGACACTGTGGAAGTAATGTTCAGTTTCACGGTCGAGCTGTACGTGGTAGTTTACAGCCAAGCCCGCATTCCAGAGGTTTTGGGTTCGATTCTTGGAAACGGCCACACTGACCATGAGTATACACTGGTTCACAATAACTGTTAGCCAGAAAGGGAACGGAAATGTTGAAATGCATGTACTTCAATGGTGGCGTTCAAAATTGACGGGAAGCCTTCCCGGGCCCCCGGAAAGGGATGCTAGCCGTGTCAAATTTTAAGCTTCTCGTGCTTGTCATCAGGCACGGCATATTAGATGTATTATTGTACGCTATTAGACTCTTCGATGTAGCGATTATTCCATCTAAGTGGCCGTGACATGAAACAGCCGTAGGCGCTTGCTTTAACCGCAATTTTTTTCTAATTATAACGTTGGCAAACCTGTATTATGTTGGCTGAATTTGAGACACATAAAATATCATTGGTTAGTTAAAAATAAGTGAAGTCGCAATGCGCAAAATTGACCAGGAAAGGAAAAAGAATAAATGTATTCTCGTTCTCGTTATGGGTTATTTTAAATCAAAACCTTATGTTCTGTAGGCTTCGCGTTCTCGATTGCGTTCTCAGGTTATTGTGAGCCAGCCTTATTTCGTGATTTTTCCTAGTGGGCTAGGTGAATACAGGTGTGTTTTCTCTTCCACCTAAACTTCCTTAATTTCCAAATATTTCGCTTCCCCTTTCATATTTTAGGCAGTCTTGGGGGCTGAATAATATCGGTCGCAGTGGAAAAGAAGGCATAGATGCTTGCTTTTTGGAAAGTTCTTATTTTTCGTACCAGATGGAGGCCTTCTCTGAGCCGTCTCAAGTGATTTGAGTTCTTCCTGGTTCCGCCAGAGGGAAGCCTTCTCTAAACAGCCCGCTAATGCGACGAGTTATCACTATTAGAATCGTTAAGGACCTCTGAGTGTCTCTTCCTGCTGACATTTAGCCTCCTTTATCTCATCCGTTCCTCCTGGGGGTAAAAGATATGCTTTGTGCTAAAGTGCGAGATGTGTATTACGTTCTCCGGTTCTTCATACGTGGTGCATACAGAAAGTTCCGTATGCTGTCAGGCCGCGGATCGTGCTCCGGGCACTGTTTGTTGCAGTGGGGGGTTTCCGGGTTACTTACTCATGAGTAACATGCCATCTAATGCGCAATATCTTCTTATGAGTTTTGTTGAAAGTTGTATCAATCCTGGCATTCCTCACTGTCACGAGTTGTAATTCATGTTTCAGTTTTAAAAGTTTAGCAGCTCTATGAAGATGTGCTTTTGGAATACCTACTTGCTATGCAAAATATCTTATAGACTTCTTTCGAGAGCATATGAATGGTGCACCAATATGGTAATTTCTTCCTATTTTAGAATATTTAGTTTTCGCCTCTTATGTTTAGTGTTTAACAATTCCATTGTTTTAGACTAACTGAGCAGTTTCTCTACCTGGAACTGAAATATCAGAAAATTTCTCCTGAAGTTGTCTACTTGATTTCGGTTTTACATATGTAACGTGGAAACATGAAACCGCCTTGTTCAAGTGTGAATTTTTTTGGTGGACATTCTTTTAGTTGGCCAACAAGAATAATCATATACACACAGGTCATGTGTTTTGAATAAATTTATACTTTTTATATGCACGGTGGACAAACTCTAGTCCTCTCAGCTCGAACTGAAGGCAGCAGTTGAAACACAACTGATAAACGAGCTGGTTCTTCATCACTAATACAGAACCATATTTACAGTAATTTGTAAGTGTTTATTAGGATAATTACAAAATGATTAGGATAATAAGTACAAGATATTCATGACTAGGTATATGTATGTTTCGCACTCAAGAGCAACCTCAAAACTGTCCGGGTGATAAATCTTTTGAGCAGGTAACTGCCGTTTGTCTCTTTGTCGGTCTGAATGGATCATTTGGTTCAGCGTTGGATTTCTAATCCCAAGGTCGCGGGTTCAACCCGACCTGGATCGATGGTTTTTAAGCGTGATTAAAAGCGTGAATCTCGTGTTGGTCGATTTATTGATATGTAAAGGAACTCTTGAGTATTATTATTATTATTATTGCTGATGCTGTTATTCTTGTTGCTGCTTATGAAATTATAAGTTCTCTATTTACCTCTTCTGAAGGCTTCAATGGCGTTCATCGATGTTGTTAAAGTAGAACTTTTACCTTTACATAACAAACATAATGACTTACCCCTTTTTATATATTTATGTGAATAGTTTAACGCATTTATCTGTTATTATTATTTATGTTGTCCAATTTTATTATTAACATAGTTTAGAAGCCACTAGAAATTCTGCTAAGCGGATTAAACTGTTTTTTGCAGCATGGATTAACTCTGGAAAGACAGCTAAATTTGGCCACTTAGTTGCCAAGCAACAGCCACCTCTATTGAACAGGCTGGCATATTCATTTCCGAGAATAAAAAGACAAAGAAGACCGACCGTAGGCGGGCACATGGAAGCCTGGCACGTGAACGAGTCACGAGATTTTGTTCTGAAGGTCGTAGCACTCAAGCGCGATATTAAAAGGGAATGGCAGGCACTGCCTTCTTTATATAAGATGTGTTTAAAGGAGGCTATGGAAATGGGGAAAAGCTGCATCTTAGAGTTTTGTTTCTGAACAAACTATAAGCGATACACAGGTCAGAGGTTGTATATTCAGATCAAGGGTTACAACAGTTCAGCGAAACTGTAAACATCCATCATTTACAAGCCACAGCACTATAGATCAGAGTATAGATAAGAATACCACACAAAATACGTAAATATGTTGTGTTCCACTTACATGACTTTCTCTAGCTGCCCTACAAACATACTATACTAACAAAAAGTAAATTCTTTTATCTACGTAACAGATGGCGTCGTGGCCGAGTGGTTAGACCGCTCGCCTCCCACCTATGGTATTTATGGTGAACGAAGCGGCGTCTGGCCAGATTTTCTCCGGCTCCTCCGGTTCCCCCGGTTCCCCCCGCCATTCATACTACCCACTGCTCCATCATCATCTTTCCTACTGTTATCATATCATCCAGGGGCCGACCACTCGGTCCAGGTTCTTCATTCTGAGGTTTCGTGACGTTGGCTCCCCGACAGACTTCTGATCCCTAGGCATTCGCTTGTAAACTCTAGGGGGATGGGTGTCAGTACTAAATACAGTTAAGCCGACTAATGCTAGTCAAAATAAACTGAAAGTCTCATTCCTTAGTTATGTATGAGTAGAAGCGAAACACAGAGAAACAGGCTAAAGTGACAGTCAAATATTTTAAAAGCTGTCGTTATGCGATTGTTATTGTATTTGGTTCTCTTTCTATGGCCAGGAGAAAAACAAAATATATATGGAACGGATGAGAGCTTCCTGTTTGAGAAAAGTTTAAGTATTTTAAAATTGAAACCAATAACAGGGAATATCTCTAAAATGTTAGCTCTACATAAATTGTGTGTTTTAACGAGATCTACATAGTTTTTGTAGTATATTTTTGTCTTAGCTCTTACGGTTTACCAGTTATGCAAACATCTTTTTGAATGAAGAGGACTTCAGGGGCTATTCCAAAGAAATACATTTGCGAAGTAAACATATTTGATATACGACATTTTAATCAAAATCTCAAATAGTTATTTTTAGAAATAGAAAGTTTAGAAAAGTGTTCCATGTATATGGTAGTTTGGGTTGGGGGATTTTTCTGAAAAGATTCGAGTAGGTTCCATATATGGAATTTTTGGAATATACCTTCTCTACCTACTTTGTACATTGTGCTAAAGAAAGTAACTAATATAGTAATAACTCAGAAGGAAGTCGTTATGTTAAACAAATGAGGATCAATAAAATTCTCAACAATCGAGAATTACTTTCTAAATAAAATAATTACTACATTTATTAAACTCTATAGGGTATTCTCGTCCATTAATAATATATAATATTTTACTTAAAATCTAAATTAAATTAAAGCATAAAACAGAATTCACCTCATCCAACCATTTGTATTTACCATAGGGCCTTTCATCCAGTGTATACTGTTATTGAAGTCTTATTCACTTATCAAAATCAAACTTAATGGATATTTTTAAAGTATAGTTTTCAAAAACTATAACAATAGTTTTTGCTTTCTCTACTTTACATAAATAGTTAATAGCAGAAGTTTTGTAATCCACCAAAAAATTTCGAATTCATAATTTCACAGGAAAGATAAGTTTTGAAGCCCCGTAAGTCTAAAAAAAAGTTTAGAAAAAGCCCGTATGTGTGTGTGTGAGAGAGAGAGAGAGAGAGAGAGAGAGAGAGAGTGAGTGTCTATGACCACTGTAACCCACAGGACCGAATAGCTCAAATATTTAAAATCGGAGTCTTTCTAGGATGCAACACGAAGGTTTTCAATAAATCACCTTAAAAATGTTTATATTCTCAAAAATCTGATGTATTCCATTGACATGACTTTCTCTAGCTGCTCCATATACAAACTATTCCTACAATAGATTATCTTTTTATCTACATCATACTAATCGAGTTAAGCATTGGCAGGATTGTCTGACTACTTGCTTCTTTGTGAGTAGAAGGGAAGTAAGAGAACATATTAGCCCAAAACGATACTAAAATCTTTTAAAAGCTGATCGCTATGTGAAACAATAGAAGTTCGGTTCGCTTAGCATGGCCAGCAGTAAAACTAGAGAGACGAAGCGAAAGGAGTTTGAGTCTTTTTTGACGAAAACATTTTCAAAAAAAATGTCCTTGTAAAAGGTAGTTTAGGGGGGGGAAATTTTCCTGAAAATGTTCGTTTCTCATCCTTGGAAAAGGCAAAATATAAATACCACGTTTGGTATTTAAGGGCTTTTTTGTTTTTGAACAATGCTGCCCACAACACACACACACACACATATTTTGTTCTAAAAATTCTTTTTTTTTTTTTTTTTTTTTACTCCAGAGACCTAAAAGCATATATTTTCGGTGAAATCTCAACATAGAAGTTTTGGGTGGAATACAATACCTTCTCTATCTACTATGCACATTTTATGTACATAATGCTAGAGAAAGTAAAAATGTGTCTTATAATTTGTATTAAAATGTCATGTTTAAGATGGTTTCATGAAATATCCTCTAAGCACTCTTCATTCTACCTGATTTTGTATATTTGATAAACTGTAAGAAATAGACAAAATCTTACTAGACAACAATTAAAAATTAAGTACATAATAATGTCATTTGATTACGGTAACCATTTTGGTTAAAATGCTTGGTTACTCATTTCAAATGGTAGGTCGTTAGCAGCCCCCCTTCTGGTCATGCGAATAAAACCAAATTTCACAACCATCTAATAACGACCAGTTCTTAAAATATTACTATTTCATTAGCCTATTTTCCTTGTACCTCCAAGGAAGTATGTATTTATTGAAACAATAACAACTCTCCGCATTTATGGGTTGCTAACAAGGACAAAGTAAAGCAGACAAATTATAAATTAACTATCTAAAAGTCTTCTATAAAGATAATGAAACATCGACAATTTTCATTAGTATAGCAATCGAAAAGGAAATTAAAAGGGGCAAAAGGCTACTTGATGGTAGATGCATATCCCTATTAGAGCTTCATTTTTGCAGTTTTTGTTTTAGAGAAAGAGAGAGAGAGAGAGAGAGAGAGAGAGAGAGAGAGAGAGAGAAATAGGAGACATTAGTTATTGACTGATCCTCGTAATACAAAACCTATTAAAAAGTAACAATCACGTCAACATTGTCTTTAATTTGGTTGTTGGGGGTTAAAGGGCAACTTCATTACGATTATTCAAATTAAATAGTACATTTGTGATTATAAAACCAATTAACAAATGAATACAGGGGAAATGAAATCTTAAGGAAGAATTGTATATCTTCCTCCGTTGTAAAAGTGAATTCTGTTTGTTATGATTGTAATAATTTGTCTTAAAATAGCCGAAATAAACTGGTCACCGCTAATCTAAGCGGTTACGTGAGAAACGGATGTAAAAGAAAGTTACCTGTACAAGTGGGGCGCTCATATCCCCCACTCCTTTAAAAAAAGAAGAGTTGACGAAGCATAGATTACGAAGGAAGGAGTGAAAGAGCGGAAGGTCAGGGCCCGTGATTTTCCATTCTGCCGTTCGCCTTCAACTAGTCCTTTAACGCGTGGTTTTTGTCCTTCAACACAAAGTACCTGTCACGTGTCACAGGTCCATGAATATCCACGGAGTTAGACGACAATTGGCATGTAGTACTGCGTATTTGTATATGAGAGGGAGATAATACTGACCTGCGAATCTATTACTCATTCCCAATCTTATTTTCATTGATCCAGAAGTCTGACATTCACAATGAATGAACCTGTCTCTTGTATGTGAATTTTGAAAGTTCCTTCACTTTTAGAAATGACTCCCTTGCTCTTTGATGAGTGGGGGACTCATACGATAGATGGGCTCTCATCTCCATGGGCACCTTCTCCAGGCAGACCCATTTTCTGCGGGTACCATCTAATGGGGCGGCGCCGTGGGTTCGATCCCAAACGCCCGCATTGGGGTTCGTGGTGGACGAAGCGGCGTCTAGGCGGGTTTTCTTCGCGTCTTCCGGTTTCCCCCGCCACTCATTCCACTAATTGCTCCATCATAACCTTTCCTGTCATCAATTTCGCTTACTTTTCATACCATCCACTTCCTCATGCTCATGTCTGGCTCTGGGCCGACTCCTCGTAACAGGTTCTACATTCTGTGGTTTCGTGCCGTTGGCTTTTGACCCCTAGGCATTTGCTTGTTGCCAGTCCTACAAATACGGGGAGGGTAAGCCATTACGAACGAAACCATCTAAGGGAAGGGAAGCGACCTGTAAGCAGACCCGTTGCCCATGATAGTTTTTCCTTGCTTAATTTTAGCATTTCTCGCATCCGACTTCCTAATCGTTATACTTTTATGCGGCATATATGCAAATAAGGCCGTCTCCTTAGTGCGGGATAGCGTAGCTGCTTACCTTGCTTCTGAATCCCTATTACGGTTTGGGGATTTTCTCCCACTGTGAGACTTGATCCGGGGAGTCCTCAGCTTCGTGTGGCCCCTGGAAGGGAAAAATAGTGGCTCCATGTTGCTTGGGCCGCGTTAACCAATCAGGAGGGACAAGGGGCGCTAATCACGTCCCATCTCCTAGTACTGCACCACACGCATGACACCTGTAATCGGCAGAGGTGGAAATGCAGTGGGTTGATTACAGCTGTTATGAAAATAATCAGAAAATGTTATACCTTTAAGGCTGTAGGCCTTGGCCCCATTTGGGGTTGTTGCGGCACGAACTGAACATATGCAATGGGTTAAGGGCAAAGAAGTTGGGTTTGTAATGCTTCTTGAAGATAGTGTTAGGATTCTATCCAGTCTAGCTGCTTTTTCGTCACCTGTACTCAGGTAGTGGGAACTGTACTCACACGGTATACAGCCAGCCTTCGAGGTCTCGTGCTTTACACATATCACTTTGCTTCGCGACAAGCAGATGGCGCTGAGGTGCCGCCCAGTCTAACTGATTAAACTATAGATGATACCTTAATGGCAATTACCTTAAATTCTCATTTTTACTGTTTTAGACTGAAGGTGAAACTTCGGGTCGTAGTATCAAATATCCAATCCGACATTTACCTTAATGACCGAGGGTAACTATAAAAAAAAAAACCAGCCAGATTGGTCGGCTCATGAGTTCAAACCTAGGATTTCCAGAGTACATAATGTTATGTTTAAACAAATGTGGTCCTAAGACTGGATCGTCAGTGGTTATTTACAAGGTTTTGCCATTGTTCATTGTGGCAGCGACTACCAACGTTGATACAAGAAATACCGCGAGATGGCAAACTTCCTAGTGTCCAGGTATCTAGACTATTATAAATTTAAATATAGAAAAAGATGTATGATTTTAAAGTACTAAAGCTTCATGAAGTATATCTGGGATTTGTTTTGCCTTTTAAAATGTTTAATGCATAGGAATTATTCGATACTCTGCGTTATTAGATCCAAAGTAGGTAGTTTGTTATTCGGCCTCTAGAGCCGCTTTATAGTTAACGATTAAAGGTCCTTGTTTTCGTTGCTATTCACATATTATGGCAATGGATACCAACATTGATACCAAGAATACCGCGAGATGACAAACTGCCGACTACCCTTATATCTAGATTCTTTGAGATTATCATAAACGTAAGAAGTACTGAGTAGTAGTGGTAGTCCTGGTCATTCCGCGGAGAAGCAACAGCCTTGATTAAAGTACGCCATTGAACTCTGTTGCTCGCCAACGCTTTAATTTCCTTGTAACTTTTCTCTCCTGGTTAGCTTCGCCTCTGATTATGCTGTTCCACGTTGCTCTAGGTCTTCCTCTTCGCCTACTCACTCCCTGGGGGTTCCAATGCAATGGCATTTTAGCAGTGTTGTCATTCTCTTTTATTAGTGCATGCCCAACACACTTTCACTTTCTAAAATTAATTTATTTGCCAATCTCGTGCTGGTTTCCTCTGCTCCAGGGTTTTTTGTTTGTTATAATCTCTGGCCAAAAAATACCCATAATATTTCTAAAGTATCATGTATAAAGTCTTGCAATTTTACTTCAATCTGTTTTGTTGTCTTCCAACTTTCGCATCCGATTAGTGAAATCGATTTTACGTTGTCAAATCTTAATTTGAGTTTTAAGGAGATTTGCTTCCATCTCCAGATCGATTTCAATTGAAAGAATGCGTATCTGGCATTGACATAGTCATCGGAGCCGCCATTCACAGAGATTATAGTTCCGAATATGTTAATTCGTTTATAGCTTCAATTTCTTAAAACAGCGAATCTATTCTATTATGAGTTCTCACTTCTTTTCTTTTATATGCATTTATTCCAACACAGATCTAGCTGCCAATTTATGTAAGTCATGAAGTTGACCATTAAATGTGGAAATCTGTAGGCTAATATGTAAACACCATCAGTGTATTCTAAGCGTTCTAATCTTCCATTTAATCCCCACTTCATACCATGACTCTCTTAGACTATTCATTAAATCATCCATAACCAGCATAAAGAATTGTGGGGACAAACGTGCAAGATTGCTTAATTCTTTTTTTTCAATTTTAAGAACTAAAACTGTACTTAATTAACTATTTATAGAAGTTTTATGAATGTGTTTTGCCTTTGAAATTGTTAACGCATAGAAAGTATTTAATATCAGAAAATTCTTATAAAATCTAGGTTAGTGTGTGTGTGTGTGTGTGTGTGTGTGTAAATAAACTGATTTCCGTGTAATCTTATACAATTTCCCCTGGTTTCTGTTAGGTCTAGATTAGCGTGTGTAAATGAACTGATCTTCGTGTAATTTGACTTTTAATTATTTCCAGTGTGCAAAGCATGCGAGCAAAGCGAGCATGCGCTCTGTTAAGGCTGGATTTGTGTGTGAGGGAGAGAGAGAGTGTGTGCGTGTGCGTGTGTGTATTATTTTTAGTAATTTTCAGCGTTAGCACCAAAGCAAGAATTTGCCCCTTCGTTGACGCCAATACTAATTACTTGAATCAAAACCTTATTCTCTAATTCGTTGATTGTTGAAAAGCAAAGAATTAAAAATGAATTGAATTAAATTTTTGTTCGCTGATTGCTAGATTGTTTTTTGTTTGTATACTTGTTGTAGAGCACAGAAGGTAAAAGAAGAAACTATGCAGTGAATGAACAGCCCAATATGCACTACACGGATGTCCTCCTACCGTTGCAATGCCTGACGTGACCGAAAGCTTCACCCCGACAGGCAGTTGCCTTGTTATAAACATTCTCACCAATTCAGAAATTTTTGAGAGGGGGTGACTGATTCGAAAGGAGTATTTCAGATGTTGGGAAACCAGGAGAAATGCGAAGCATTGATCGTGAAGATCGAGTACTTCGTGATGTGGACGCAGATAGCACAAATCATATTGCAGTAAGGGAAGGCGTTAGTCTCACGACTATTTGGAGAATTTTGCACGAAGAATGTTCTGAACGCGTATCACCTTCAGCGAGTACAAAAATAAAATTTGGCGAAATTTGAGTCAAGAAGAACTTTCAGCCATCACATGTTGTGGATTTGTGGTACATCCTACGAATTTTGTAGGATGTACCCAATTCACTGTTGAGACTGGGTTTAATCACGCTGGTATCTTTACATAATACTCATAACTGTGCCTATGAAAATCCCCTATGAAGTACAAGACAGACATCAACGTTGTCTTAAATTTGGAGTGGACTCATTCACGATCACCTAATTGGTCCCTCTTGCCTCCGCGCCTGAATGCAGAGACGCATCTACAGTTTGCCTCTGGACATAATCGAAAGAATAAATTTTCTACACGATGGTGCGCCAGCTCGTTTCATCGAATGTTACGTAATTTATTAAATTATAAATTCTGCATAGATGGATTGGTAAAAAGAAATTCATTGATGGCTTGCTCGATTTCCTGATTTGAATCGAATGGATTTCTTCATCTGGGACATTTTAAATTTGTTGATTTATGCGAATTTTGTACTAAATATTTACACTCTGAGAGAACGTATCAACCCAGATTTAGCCCAATACAAATACCCCATAAATTTGTAATTGTTTACGCGATAGAATAGAACGCACGCTTATGACATGGAAGAAACTTAGAGCAGTTTCTGTAACCTGCAATTTTGTCTTGTAACGAGCAATAGCTTGTTTTCAGATTGATGCTTATATGGACCATGTTTTACAGTTTATATGTTGGGAGGGCGTTCCCCAAATAGTTGACACCAATGCAATTACGTTCTGTACTTAGTTGCAGCACTATAGCCATTCAAGGCATAACCTCACCGGAGTCGCAGCAGCATCCTGAGTTGCCCAATGCATTAAACTTACTTCCGTCTCTTTCTTTTTCCTTTTTTCCTTCTTTATTTATTCTTTCTTTCTCTGTTTTCGCCTCTTGTCTGTAAGACTTACAAGTCAGCGCTTGAAGTCAAGACTTTTTTGAAAAGCAGAGACTCTGGATCAGAGAGAAGCCAGAATGGTAATCAGTCCGATACCTGGTATGGAAGCGAAGAAGTGAAAGGTATGGAATGACGGGGAAATGGATAACGGGAAAGATGGCTGTGGAGCAATTTTTGAAATGAATGACAAGGAAAATCGGAAAACACGGTAAAAATCGGTCCAGATGCTGCTACGTTCACCACAAATCCCCATTACGGTTCCCTTAGATCAACCCGTGCCGCCCTGGTTAGAAGCGAGCTGTACTTCAGTCTCATTTTGAAATAAAATTTGAACCATGGATCTCCCAGTCTCTAGCTGATTTCTCTAACCACTCAGCTATCATGGCAACATGCCGTTATGGCATTAAATAGTTGATTAAACTATGAAGCTTGGAGCTTAAAAGTGTAAGTCGTCATTGTGGTTTGCATCTAAAAATAATTTGAAATCACCTTGTGATTTACCGGGAAACACGCGATTCAGTTGAGCAATTCAATGACTTGGTATGGGAGTTCATTGGTTAGAGCAACCGGCTAGAGACTAGGAGATCCGTGGTTCAAATCCTAGCTATAATGCTGAATTTTTCATCTAACTCTACCTTTCCATAATCAATCTGCTGTCGGTAGCCATGCAAAATATTGATTGATTCTTCACAACAGCATTAAAGAGGTGAGTGTTCAGCGTTCTGGCTTCTCTACCAGAGGCTCCGGGTTGTATTCCCGGCTGGGGCGGGTAATTTTACTTTAAGTAGAGTTATTCTCTTTCCCCAACAGAGTGTGTGAGTGAATGTGAGTGTGTTTAATGTTAAAAAAAGGTCAAAATTTCCAAGGTCAATGTTAAAAGTAAATATTTCCAGCATTTATCGACGCCACTTTCCTCGACTCTCGGTTCTCTCCCGCAGTGGTGAGAGGCCACAAGAGTGTTACTTTATAATTTAACGACCCTATAAGAATCGCAATTATTTCTTAGAACTTTAGTCTTGTTTCTTTCATTGTTTTATTCTCAATTTTTTATGTATGGTTCCACATTCGTACATCTTGGAACTTTGCAAGGATTTCAAATCGTTTTATCTTTTCCCCTGGGTCAAAATTGACTAACAAATTCATCCGGGTCTTTACTGTGAGAAGAAAATAATTTGCATCGAACGGGTTCTAACCTGTTACACATTTGATTAAATGAACTCTTTTCAACACAAAATTAATCCCTAGCTGTAGCTAATTTGCAGGATCTAAGTTACCGGAAGTAGCAGTATGGCTTCATTACTAATAAATAGATCTTTAGGTGCGGTGTGAGATGCAAAGCGGAAAATGTATTCTGTACGCACTGATAAAAACAAACATTCACATTACATATATACAAGCATTCAATTTCGAGTTAGTCGAGTGAACACTCAGACCATTGTGATATTTTTTTTTTCATACTTGAATAACAAAATAGAATTACTACTCCTACTATTCATGTATAATAATATTTATATGCGCTATAATATATTCCTCGTCCAATGTGTAAATAAGTACAAACAAAAAATATTGAAGCAGCATTTGCGTGAAGTGTTCGTAAAAGTCAACCATAATTTACATCTCGGCAAATGCTGTAATCTTGGTAAAGGTGAAACGGAGAGCTTTTAAAAGACATGTCTTTTTACGAAGGCACTGGGTGTTTTATGAGTATACACCCCAAAAAGAAAATTCATAAGATTAAACATAAAAATGTAGATAATTTGGCTCAGAAGCTACTCAGTCTTTTGAGTATTTCATTCGTTACTGTTGCTTTTTCTTATGAACATATGCATTTGGTATTCACATTGTTACTTTTTCTTCCATACAAAATGTATATTGATTAAGATATTTTATGGCAGATAAAATATATAAACTGCATTTTCTGGGAATTGCTTCTGTAATCTTTTCCATTTGGATGTCTTTTGCATAGCTAGTAAACGATAAGAGATAGAAAAAATATTTACTGTGGAAAAAAATCTTGTAAAACACCTTTATGTGAAATAAAACTTAACTATGGCACAACAGCCCAAAGTCAGGTCAAGGCTTACCGCTTGCATCTCTCATCTCTGTCCATTACGGGCGTCACGGATGGGGGACGTGGTTAGCGCCCCGAGTCCCTCTCGGCGGTCTACGCAACCTGGATCAGCTACTTTTTCAAGTAGCTCCCCAATTGGTCCCCCAGGGACCTCACAAGGCTGAGGTCTCTCCCAACGGCAAAAAATCCCCACGCCGTTACCGGGAATCGAACTCAGACCTCCCGCTTGGCAAGAGCCACGCTACCACTCACGCCCACATTTATGTCAAACACATTTTTACTTTTCTACCAAGTACGCACATAGCAGGTGGAGTAGGTAGAGAAGGCATTATGCGTATTCCACCCACAAATTAGATACCGAGATTTAACTAGAGATCGTGTTTTGAGGACCCTTTAATAAATTGACAAAAATAAAACTTCGTATCTATATGTCTATCTGTGGAAAACATAACTCCAAAACGGAAACTCTGTTAAATACCAAATTTGGTATTTAGGTTGAGCATGTTTCAAGAAGACACCAAAATTTTAGCAATATCCTTCTATCCTAATCTACCCTTTAAATGGATATTTTTCTGTTGAAATTTTCGATTTTCCCAAAAATTAGTGTGAACATTTTGTCTAAAACGCCATATATGAAAGCCATTTAGAAGACAAATAAGTATATTTTGAATGTTCTGATATATCTCTGAAATACTAAATTCTGGATTACTTTTTGCATAATTGAGAAACCATAAAAGTTAGTCAGAAATTTACAAACTACAGAAATTTAGATATCATGGAGTCAGCCATTTCCGAGATATTTCTTACTATTGGTTTCAGTTTTAGAATAATACTTTCCTCAAATAGAGAGTAGTTAACCGATATTATAGCTGTTTTCTTCTTCTTCATTTACGATAGTTTGAATCTGATTCATATAAATGGTAATTTAGTTTGGGGAATTGTATTGTCGAATCCTTGGAATTTTTTTTTATATCTCCACGGCACATCAGCTCACGCGGAACCTTGGCCTACCGCCCGGCCGCTGCGTCCTCCATTTCGGTCCACTACAGACGTCATGGATGGGGTGCAGTATTGGAGGGTGAGACCGGCCGGTTAATGCAGTCCTCATGACCTGGAGCCGCTACTTCTCCATCAAGTAGCTCCTCAATTGGCCCCCCAGAGTCCTTACGAGGCTGAGTGCACCCCGGGCCAGGTCTCCCAGCGGGGGAAAAATCCCCACGCCGGTACTGGGGATCGAACCCAGGTCTCCCGCTTGATAAGCAGCTGCGCTACCACCGCGCTAAGGAGACGACCTTGGAAAATGCTGAACTTAAATATCACGTTTGGTATTTAGCTGACTTTTCGTTTGAGTTATGCTGTTCATAGACAAACACACCGACCCTAAAGCATGTTATTCTAGTGAAGTCTTGGTATCGAATTTCGGGTAGAAAATATGTGTAAAAATCTGGTGTGTTCCATTCACATGACTTTCTCTACATCTCTGCAATAAATTATTGTTAAAAAGCTTATGCTACTATTTACTTCATGCTAATCGAGAAAAAATTAGCAGAAATAGTTTTATTGCTTGCTTCCTTGAAAGTAGAAGCGAAATAAGTGAGTACCATAGGTTAAAGTTTTCTTTTTGTACTTTGTTTTTTGTTGGATTAACCGTTTCCGAGATATTCTTTGCTATTGGTTTCAATTTTAAACTAGTTAAACTTTTTTGAAACGGGAATTTATCGTCAGCTTCATATCTCTCTTGTTTTACTCCTGGTCATGGAAAGAATTTCAATCACAAACTCATAGCGACAACCTTTAAACAATTTTACTATCGCTTTAGCCTGGTGCATTCCTTTATTTCTCTTCTACTTAGAAACTGATATAACCATATCTGTTAATGTTTATCTTGATTAGCATTATGTAGAGAAAAAGAATAATCTTTGTGAGAATTATTTGTTGGAAGAACAGTTAGAGAAGCTTATATGAATGGAACACAATTTTTTTTTGTAAAAAATATCTCAGTATCGAATATTTGTGGGGAATGCAATATATCTACATACTGCATATAAGTGGTAGAGAATGTTATTATGTAGTGTACAAAGCCTAACCATCGGCTTTAAGTCGTTCTCCGTGGTGTAATGGTTACCATGCTAACTTCATATACTAAGGTCGCGGGTTCAAATCCGGCGGAGGACGATGGCTTAGCATGGCTTCCTTCGGAATGGTCCCGTGTTGTAAACGTATGGCACGTAAAAGAATCTCAAGCCTGATAGAGAGACCTCTGAGCAAAAGTAAGCGGTATTTCACGCCCAGTACAGAATGGGACGCTGAGAACCACAGCAGTTAAAGAGCGTCCATAAATAAAACGCCATTTCATTTCACCGACTTTGTCATCCTTAAATGAAGAATCTTAATCTTAGAGCCCTTTTGTTAAGGATTTTACAGTTATTGTATGAGAAACAATAAAATATGTAAGTTAAATTTGGTTTACTTCTTTTCAATTAAGTTTGCAAGTAAGAGATTCAGAAATTTGCAATATAAAGGGATTTCGAAAATGCATGAGATGTGTAATATATCAATTGCTTTCTTTTCATTGTTGCACATTAAGATTCTACAAGAGACAAAATTTTTGCTTCACCAGGACTACTTGATCAGGTTATCTTTACATCCCGTGACTTTCTAGCGACTTTGGCATGTTTAAGAATAAATTTACTTCACAATTAGATCCTTCTCATTTAGTATAAGTTTGGAATGGTTTAACTCTCGGCTATGGTAAACAGATTCTCGGTTAAGAAAGGGACGGAATTTCCTAATCTCTGTGATCAGTTTATAGCCACGTTGCATTAAGTGGTAACTGACAGCAACTTTCCAAATGGTCAAGTACATCAAGATTTTGTCTTATCATATGTCGTAGACCTAGAGCAGCATGAAAATTAAAGTTATCTTTAAATTATTTTATAATTTAAAAGATTATATGTTTTAAATTTTTTTTAACAGCCTATTTTTTTTTTTTTTTTTTTTTTTTTATCACATTGAAACTCGAAAGTTTCAGTTAATTTAATGTTTTAATCCACTTTAAAAAAAAAAGTCTTTGCAATTTCAGATGTTTTTCATCGGTTTTTGAAAAGCATAATTTATACACCACACACACACACACACACACACACACACACACACACACACACACACACACATAGGGACACATACACACACCACTCTAAGGAACCTGAACTAAATTGTTTGTTTAACATGTAAAATATTACATGAAAACGGGTTATTTAATTGTTCCTCTAAGAGGGCAAAGGGTGAGCGCCGACCGCCCCAGTGGCGATGGTCTGGTATGCAAACGGTGCAAGTTACATCGCCTTCAAGGTGAAATTGTATTAGAGTCTAACTGTAGGGAATTTAATCGTGTGTTAAAGCGTGGTTAATCGGGTTCCGCATTAGCAACCTGCTTAATTCAATGCCGCGAAAATAAATTGCAACAGATGTTTCCATTGCATAAACAAATACCCCTAATAATTCATTTTTCATGAAGTGTAGAGCTTGCTCTTGGTCAGAAGATTGGTCAGATCTATTCTTTGCACAGTGTTTTATTAATTTTAGAAAAAATTGCTAATTAACCTGAAGGAAGGGCAATGACTAATATTAATCGCAGTAAACTGCACAGTACAAAATAAGTAACCAAGTGATTTCAGACCAATCCATTAAACCAGTTGCTATGGTCCGCATACGTTTGCCTCCAAATAGATGATACCAGAGGCATTCAGCGAGTTTGGCGGCATTGAAGCACATGTACTGGATGCTTTCATTTGACAGATAATGAAACCGAAAACAGATCTCATTAACTCACTTTGATACCTCTTGAAGAAGGGAATAGTTTAAGGATTTTAAATTATCGATAGAAATTTAGTCCAGGTGTTGAAGTACTAAATGAAATATACTGAGAATTGTCGAAAATCCGGGAGAGCTATTCTGTAGGCTTCCATACACTCAAATGCAGCTTTATGATGGAAGTTTTTCAAATCCACTTGCAGTAGAGTACGTCCTCCAGTTGCAATTCTTGGCAGTTTTCTATTACTGCATACATTTGTCTTTCTGAAGACCAGGCCAGTCTTTCTGAAGAATTAGCGCCCCTTGATATACTTCTGATATTTTTTAAGCTTTAAAAAAATAAAGTATAAAGGATCCATTTTCTTCTGGACCAGCATAACCAATCTATCAAAAATATATGCACTTAATAAAGCTATAATTAGACTTTATAAATCACATGGATACCATTTTTACTTTGTGTAGCACTTATGTGCAACGTAGTAGGTAGAGAAGGTATTTATTCCACCCAAAATTGGATACCGAGATTTCTCCGGAAATAGATGTTTTGAGGACATCAAAACTACTAACAATTTTCATTAAAATACTGCATGTTTAAAATGTATACATATCAAATAAAATATCATGTTAAATTTGATAAATACATTTTTTCTTCTTTCGTTTTAAGCCCGAACCGGAGGGCTCAATATAAGCCCTTGCATATCTCTTCTGTGACATTATTCAGTATTTCGCATATTCGGATACTTTCAACATATCAAATTTCTGTCCCTCATTCATTCATCATTTCCTTCGCCCTTTGCCAAGTCTGTTTCAGGTTGGAAGTATCGACGATGGGCTTAGGTGATGGGTGGACAGAAAAATGAATGCTCCATGGAATTCTCACCGTTTCTCGACTTCAGCTGGTCGCCGGAGCATAAGGATCACCTCTTGGTGACGTTAAACCCTGTGCGGGACGTGGTCTCGGTCTGTACCACCGGTTCGTGGAGTCTCTGTGCTTCCTACCTTTAACAATATCCTACCAACTTTTTATTTTTTAATAGAGAAAATTCATTCCAATATACAAATTGGTACATATTGAACATTAACACTTTTCAAATAAATATCTCAACTGTGCAAATAATACATCCACAATACCACATATAAACAACAGGTGCAACCAAAGACAAAATTGAAATCACAGATCTAGTTTGAGAGAATCTAGTTGCTGTCAAAATATGATATATTAAAGCAAGTAAGAATTAGAATTACATGCTAGATTAACAATAAATAATGGTTAAATACCAGAAAAGTCCAAATTATGCAAATAAATCGAGCAAGAGTTGCACAATAAGATGAACCACTTTACTTCGCAATGCTGATGACGAACACTGAAATACAGGCACCAACCATCAGATGAGCTCCAAAGTAAGCCCTAGGAATGTTCAAAATCCGAAGGATGTCAACCTGCGCGTCGATCCAAGGAGTAGAGGACGGGCAGGTTTGAAGCGATGGTCGCCTACAGAGATCACAGTCCGGCGTAGACTGCATACCGACATGGTACAGCCACTCATTGGTGAGGATGGTATTGATCACTACTTGATACCATATGCTGCGTTGGAGAGTGGTGAGAGTTGGGTGGTGCAGGCTTTACAGTGGCACTTGTAGCACCGTCCTGGGAATCGGTAACTGACCCAAAAAGGCTGCATAAATAGCGCGGATCGTTGATGGTCCATTATATTAGATCGGTAAGGCAGTAAACAGCTAGTTCCAGGAGCTGCTTCAATTACGGCACCTTAAGTGACAAGCTTCGAAAATCTGGTGTCTTCTGTATCCGATGTGAGAAAGGCACAACTATAGGGATCGCCATTGTTCTGCAAGTTGAGCTCATATGATGCTTAAGGTGTATTGCGTTAGCAACGGGTGAGCTATTCCTTAAGGTTACGTAGCAACCAAAAGCGAACCAGATTGAGATCTAGTTATTTTGGAGGTCAAGGACGGATCTACTGATTTAAAACCGTGCTCTTATACAAGTGCCCAAATTATGAATGGAATAAGGACAGTCACATAAAAGGTGGACTTTCTAAATGGTATCTTCAAGGAGGAGTGAACTGAATTTTACAAACTCTGTAGAAAAATCAGAGTCTATAGTTGAATCAACTAATATTAGTTGCTATTTGTCACAGGTGATATGCAATTGCAGAACCTGATGGCCCTCAGCTGCTCTTACTTGTATCGCTCGTAGCAATAATTTACATAGCAACTCTCCAGCTGTTCCCAATTAGTCATATTAGTTTTAATATCCGTATTTCTTATTTGAAAAAAATATATGTTCAATTCCCATGGCTTTCACTGCATCTCTGCAACAAATTATTGTTAAAAAAAACTGGGGTATTCTTCTATCTACTTTATACTAATCGAAATGCTATGTTTCTGCATAGCAGACATGGTCTTATTACTTGCTTTCTTGTAAGTAGAAGGGAAATAAAGGAATACACTAGGCTGAAGCGATAGTCAAATATTTTAAAAGCTGATTACCATGTGGTTGAAATTCTTTTGTTTGTATGACCAAGATTTGATTACATAAACTGTGTGTTTTAACGAGGTCTACATTTTTTGTGTAGTAAGTTATAGTCTATTTCTTATGGTTTAGCAGTTATGCAAGATTCAGCAAAAATCATCCAAAATAATGAGGTGTTCAGAGGCTATTCCTGTAAAATGCAAGATATAAATTTTATTTGTCATGTAAATATTTTATATGCGACATTTTAATCAAAATCGTTAGCCATTTTGAGAATATCAAAATTTTCGAAATATTTTCTTTGTGAAGTCTAATTTGGCGTGGGGGAATTCTCCTGAAAATCATCCTTGGGAGATACTACACATCAATACAAAGTTTGGTATTTAATGGACTTTTCGTTTTTGACCTGTGCTTTCCACAGACACACAGATAGACCGATATTCAGACAGTCAGACAGACTGACAGACAGAGATACACACACATACTGACCTAATAATACTTTTTTGGGATTTATGGGATCTTAAAACATGTATTTCCGACAAAATCTCGGTATTTAATTTTTGGGTGGAATAAAATAAATACCTTTTCTGAGCACTATGTGCATACTATATGCACAGAAAGTAAAATTATTTTATCTTTTACCCGCGGCTTTGCCTGAGCTCATATTGGTTGACATTAGATTAGCAATTTTTGCACTCCACCAAAAAATTCGATACCGAGATTTCACCGGAAATAAATGTTTTAGGGTCCCCTGTATCCAAAAAAAGTAATTTCAGAAAAAGTTCAGTGTGTCAGTGTGTCCGTGTGTCTGTGAACACGATAACTCAAAAACGAAGTCGGTAAAATACCAAAGTTGGTATTTAAGTTTAGTTATTTTCCAGGGAAGCGACACGAAGATTTATAGAAAAATCCCCCACACCAAACTACCCTTTACATAGAATAAATTTCGAAAATTTTGATTTTCTCAAAAATGGCTCTAACGATTTTGATTAAAATGTCGTATATGAAAGATATTTACCTGACAAATAAAATGTATATTTTGAATTTTCTGGGAATAGCCTCTGAAGACTACTTTATTCTGGATGTATTTTACGGAAGTTTGTATAACTCCTAAACCATAAGAGATGGACAAAAACTTACCTCACAAAAAATGTAGAGCACATTAAAGCACACAATTTATGTTATATACATATTGTTCGTGGAATTGATCGTCTTAAAGATATTGCTTTTTTTTTTCAGCTTTGAAAAACTTATACTTTTCTCATGCAGAAACTTGTCAACTCCTGTCCATACAAACAAAAGAACTTCAGTCACATAGCAATCAGCCTTTGGCTATCAGTTTAAGCTATTGTACTCCCTTATTCCGTTTCTACTTACAAAGAAGCAAGTAATAAGACTATTTCTGCTAATTTTTCCCTCGACTAGAATGAAGTAAGCATAAGCTTTTTAACAATAATTTTTTGCAGAGATGTAGAGAAAGTCATGTGAATGAAACACATCAGATTTTTACTTTTTCTACACGTACTGTGTACATAGCGTATAGAGAAGGTACTGTAATACACCTAAAAATTCGATACCGAGATTTCACCCGAAATACATGCTTTAGGTCCCACTGAATCAAAAAAAAAAATCTGGAAAAAGGTCCGTGTGTGCGCGTGTGTGTGTGTCTGTCTGTCTGTCTGTCTGTGGACAGCATAGCTCAAAAACGAAAAGACCGTTAAATACCAAACTTTGTATTTGAGTTTGGTATCTTGCATGGATACGACACGAAGATTTTCAAGAAAATCCCCCCACCCCAAACTACCCTTTACATGGAACTTTTTTTTTTAAAAATGTGATTTTCTCAAAAATGGCTCTAACGATGTTGATTAAAATATCGTATATTAAAGATATTTACCTATATAATATGTATATCTTGAATTTTCTGGGAATAGCCTCTGAAGACTACTTTATTCTGGATGAATTTTACAGAATTTTGCATTACTGCTAAACTGTAAGAGATAGACAAAAACTTACCACACAAAAAATGTAGAGCACATTAAAACACACAATTTATGCTATATAATTTTTTTCGTGGAGTTGATCGTTTTTTAAATATTCCTTGTTTTTGGTTTCAGCTTTAAAAAACGTATACTTTTCTCATACAGGAATTTGTCAACTCCTGTCTGCACAAACGAAGGAACATCAGTCACATAGCAATCAACTTTTGACTATCACTCTAACCTATGGTATTCACTTATTTCGCGTCTTCTTACAAGGAAGCAAGTAATAAGACTATTTCTGCTAAATTTTCTCGAATAGCATTAAGTAAATAAAAGCATTAGCTTTTTAAGAATACTTTTTTGCAGAGCTGTAGAGAAAGTCATGTGAATGGAACACATCAGATTTTTGTATTTAAAACTATCTCGGTGAACCCCAATATCTTCAGGCAGCAAACGCATTTTAGAATGTTCTTCCTATGGCTCTGAAACATTTTTTTCACATCCTTTTGTGTGAATATCAGGAAATGTTTCATTTGTTATTTGAAATAGTTGGGACTCGACTAGATTTTTTTTATAAGGGGTAACAAAAAAATCTGTATGAAACCTTCTAGATCAACCCCTTCAGTAATTTTTTGGTTGCTGTGGGAGATCTATATCTGGAATACTTTACCTATGGCACATCAAAGCCCATTTAACTCGTCTATGCAGATTTTTGCATAGTATTTTATTATTACTATATCTTCCACCGCTTAAACTACCACTAAAGCTATTTAGGTATTAGTTTTTTCACTTTTACTCACCGTAACATTGAGGTTAGTTTCAATTTTTATAGATATATTTATATGATAGTGCTCTGGAATAGCTTTACCGGTATTTTAGACAGATATTAATCATAGAACGATCTGTAGACTATTTTGGTTGGAATAATCAATACTTTATTATAATTAAATGCTAGCCTGTTTGTGCGAAGGGAAGAACCATTCATTGCTCCACGTCTGGCTGAAAAGCACTAATTCCAGGTACCTTGATGGACAGCTGGTTTTGACGAATATCATTTGTGATGACCAACAGGGTTAGATTCATCTGATTTGAAATGCGACAGACCAATCAAATAGGTTCCGGCATAACATTTTGTAAATTACGTTCATTTCGACGCAATCTCTCATATTTTACTGCTGGGGTATACCTAACCCTATGATTATTTTCTTTTAACAATTTTAAGCACCTAAGTCATTACTACTCTTATTTAGCTTCAAAATGTGAAGTAAAAAACGAAACATGTTGATAAAAATCTATCATAGCAGCGAAAACGCACTGCTTTTATATGCAAATAAAATGTATATCTTGAACTTTCATGTGTGTGTGTGTGTGTGCGTGCGTGCGTGTGTGGCAAAATACGTAAGATTTTAAGTGTCCAGATGAAGCTGTCCGCCTTTATTGGTGTTTTACGTTTTCGTTGGTTCGCATTACTCGAAAATTTAGGAAAGTTGCCTCAACTTACACCTAAAACGCTTTCTTCCCAAATTCCCTCTCCTGATATTCATTTCACTTTAATATCATTTGTGTTCATCACCTGCAAATACTGCTAACCGCTATAAAAAGTTTGAACTCCGCCGGCATTTCCTATTTGTTTAAAGGTCTGATATTTGTATATATCTAGACGCAGAGATGCTATTGCATTCGAAGTGTTTAACATGTATGTCTTAATTATCCTAAGCAAGCACGAGATTTATAAAATATACAGTTTGAAGCTTGAAAATCCCGTGAAGTGCCGCTGATTTACCTGTGTACTGTTCCAATCTAAGTGCTCCCCACTCTGTATAGAAGATTGGCCTGCGCTTGCGCTCTTTAAAGAGGAAAATCTCTTCCATATCACTATTGATATAGAGTATGGAAAAGAGAGTATTGTAAAGAGCTTGCAAGGAAAGTTTGTGAAGTATGCATCTCAGAGATGTCCAATCTCCGATAAATCTCTCAAATTAAATAAAGCGATGATGCCCAAGGTGTGTAACTTCGTAATTGCCCCTGTAGTGACGAAAATACGATGGAAAACCAGAGAGCGCTACAAACCCGCAAGGAGCCCCACCATCAGTCATCTGGAGCGAGACAAGGTCAGTTGGAGCTCTTAAGTTTCTCTATCTTTATATAAAATGGGAAGGAGTATACTATGACCTCTGAACGATGAACGTGGAGCTTGTAATCGCCTGATAGTGAAGAGAGGTCAGCACTAAATTTTTAATTCCTACGCCCTACTAGATCTATTGACAAGAGAAAGTGGAACAATAATTTCCATGGTAAGAAGTTACACAGACGGGTAATGCTGAAAAGATATCCATTGGTAGTACTGTGGCTATCGAAGTGACAAAAATGACACAGCAGACAAGGACAAGGTAATTTTGAAAACTCGGAAAAATACGAAGACAGGGTTTGCATCTCTTATCAGTCGTCTCCATAGTGTTGGTGTATTTAGACACGTGTGACTGCAAGGAAGTAAAACGACTTCGCCGTGTATGAAGAGGAAAAGAACACTATTTTTAAAGCTAGGAAATAACAAGATAACGAAAGACATGCTGAGTCACATTGTAGCCTGAGAGGAGTATCCAGTATTTCGTCAACAGCACTACGTCAACAGGCAATTCGTCTACAGTTTTTGTTCAGCGGTATGTTAACGTCAACAGTCGTTTCGCATACATTTATTTTTGTCAAGGGAGAAGTTCTCTTTTTGTCAAAATATAGGCTGTCCATAATTTCTCAACACATTTTAATGTTCCTCGAATGCCATAATTAGGACAGGCTAGAGTAGGTCCTTATCAATCCTAATGCAGACTAATACGTACTCCTTCATATCAACAAATTGTTCCCTTTGTCTTGTGGTTGTACGGGATACCCGGTAATATTTAAGGGATTATTAGCAAACATTAGCTCATTTATAATATTCGTTGTTTTGATCCATTCACATCTGATACCCTGGTAGCGAAAACTCAGCTTTTGATGAAACCCCATGCAATAGAGATAAGGGAGTGAGGTCGGGGGAACGTGAAGCCCACTTGCGATCTGCCTCTCTTCCGATACACCTATTATTATTGGTGAGAAATTACCTTGTGGTTGATATTTATGCTGACACATGGCTGTCTCGGTACGCTGTTGCCATATTTACTCCCATCTCATCTTCTTCCAGTTCCTCTTCACTGATAATTTCATTACGTTCACTTTCACTATCTAATTTGGAATGCTAGTGTTATTACTTAAGTGTTAAATACATGTTCCACTGCTTCCTATAAAATGACTTCTTTCCATTAATTTTCTATCACACCTCTCGTATGTTGAACTACCTACTTTTCCCCATTTCTCTAGCTACCTCACCTTTCCTTACATTAGGTCCTGTACTTCACTAAACTAATGTAACCTCAACTCGTTTATCACGCCTGTAAGATATTTTCAAATGACAGTGCCGCTCGTGGTAGGTAGCTCTAGGATAGGCAATGTCCCCGAGATATAAAATATGGTAACGATTATAAGGGAAGCACTGTGTATAACACAATCGAATTGAATGCAATCAATCAGATTAGTCAGAACATGCATGAAAACACGCGCGTAAATTTCCACTGAACCCAGAAGGTTGCAACGCCAAAAATATGTCTCTGACTGTAATGCACTCTTGCACTATGATTAGTCAGCAACTTGAACGAGCCCCAGCCAGCTATCGACACATCCACAGATGTCAATCATAAGGGTATTTCTAACAGATTATAGTTCTACCACTCAGGTAGTTCCGCACTGTTATCCCACTTTGTTGATAAATAACAGAGGCAATGATACCTATCATTCTGTGGGTCCAGAAACAATTGTAGTCCAAATATATGGTTCTGTTAATTTTCTTTTAAGATGAAAGGCCATAAACATCACCCTTCATGATACCAAACCACACATTGACCTTGGGAGAATCCTGTTTCCATTCGGTGAATTCGTTGGTTGCTCAAGAACTTACAATAATTATGTCTTTGATTGTTGTTGAGATGAGTGTTCGTCACTGAACACAGCATGATTCATTTAAGTTCTTGTGTTCCAGAAATAGAAAAAGATCATTCCAGAGCCACAAAACATACCAATATTAAACGATATTTCTTTAGAAGTTTTAGATTATGTTAAAAAAAGCTGTACTTAGTTTGTTACCCGGCAAGTCTAAGATTTATGTGACAAGTAATTTTCATTATTTAAAGAATGGGGAGCTGCCAAGGAAGTTAAAATAATATACACTGAAATAAAGTACTTACTTTATTTCACGATGAAATAAAGCATCATTACTTTCTCTACACATACTATGTACATAGTATATAGACAAGGTATTGCATTCCACCCAAAAATTTGATACCGAAATTTCAATGGAAATAGACGTTTTAGGTCCTCTGTATTAAAAAAAAATCTTGTCTGTATCATTCACATGACTTTCTCTACATCACTGCAAAAAAATATTGTTAAAAAGTTTATGCTG
Source organism: Hymenopus coronatus (assembly GCA_030762935.1). Classification (NCBI taxonomy): domain Eukaryota; kingdom Metazoa; phylum Arthropoda; class Insecta; order Mantodea; family Hymenopodidae; genus Hymenopus; species Hymenopus coronatus. Next base: position 107,216,247 of record CM060892.1, read on the forward strand.
CTATTTACTTCATGTTAATCGAGGAAAAATAGCAGAAATAGTCTTATTACTTGTTTCCTTGTAAGTAGAAGCGAAATAAGGGAGTACCATAGGTTAAACAGATAGCAAAAGCTGGTTGTTATGTGACTGAAGTTCCTTTGTTTGTGTGGACAGGAGTTGACAAATTCCTATTTGAGAAAAGTAAGTTTTTCATAGCTGAAACCAAAAAAAATGAATAGCTCAAAAACGATCAACTCAACTCAAAACGAATATAACATAAATTGTATGTTTCAATGTGCTCTGCACTTCTTGTGTAGTAAGTTTTTATCTAAGTCCTACGGTTTAGCAGTTATGCAAAATTCCGTAAAATTCGTCCAGAACAAAGTAGTCTCCATGTCAACCAGCTTTTATAAAATTTGGCTATCGTTTTAGCCTAGTGTATTCCATTATTTTCCTTCTGCTTACATTAAAGCATTTCTGTTAATGTTAATCTCGATTAGCATGAAGTAGATAAGAGTAGGTATAAGATTTTTAACAATAATTTGTTACAGAGATGTGGAGAAATTCATGTAAATGGAACACATTAGATCTTTTTTTTTTTTTTTTTTTTTTTGTTTCCTAGGATACATGAAATGTATACATGAAGTGTATAGGATAGGATAAACAGAATTTAAAATGCATTTAACTGCAGTATTTGGATCCTATGTGATTCTTGGCAGTTACAAAAATGTGTATTGAAATACTTTGGGGAAAACAAAGTACACGATTAAGTAAAAGCAGAAGAACCAGCCTGTTTGCACTATTTTTGAATAGATATGAACGAACCTATTGTGAGTGTAATTGTAGTTCATATTGAGTGTAATTATAGACTATAATTTAAGTTATTCATTTCAAGTATTTTAGTTGGAGAGAAAGTTTTAAGTATAGTGCATCAAATTAGTACAAGCTTTCTAAAAGCCTGGCTAAACTAGTAGTCATAACTCTATACATAACATAACCTCTCCTTATCTCCTTATACAACTTCATGGTTCCACGAAGCCGTACACCCAGTGCCCGTCATGCAACCTCTATAAGAGGCCGTGTTCAGATCAAAACTCTATTCTTAACGAACAAGTAACCTAATTCTCACTGTGATTCTTGTGCACAGTTTAAAAAGACAAAATTAAAACAAAAACACCTGATATGTTAAACTCACATAGTATTCTCTAGTTACCTACAAAAGATTATTCTTCTTTCTACACAATGCTAATCGAGATAAACATTAACAAATGTTCATGCTATTAAGTTTCTTATAAGTAGAAGGGAACTAAAGGAATGCGATATGCTAAAGTGATTGACAAATGTTTTAAAAGCTGTCGTTATGCGATTGTCATTGCAAATCGCCTTTTTTTGCTTAGCCAGGAGTAGAACAAAAGAAAAACGGACACTTCCTGTCTAGAAATGTACTTTGCAATTGAAACCAAATAACAAGGAGTATCTCGGAAACGGTTACCTCCACAACAAAAACGCAAAGGACATGAATTGTGTGTTTTGGAGAGATCTACGTTTTTGTATAGTAAGTTTTTTTCTATATCTTACGGTTTAGCAGTTAAGCAAAATTCGGCAAAATAAAGAGGTCTTCAGAGGCTATTCCCAGAAAATTCAAGATATACATTTTATTTGCGATGTAAATATCTTTAATATACGGGACTTTAATTAAAATCGTTAGAGCCGTTTTTCAGAAAATCAAAATTTGCCATGTAAAAGGTAGTTTGTGGTGGGGGGGGGGGGTCTTGAAAATCTTCGTGTCGTATCTGTGGAAGATACCAAACCTACATATCAAGTTTGGTATTTAACGGTCTTTTCGTTTTTGTGCTATTCTGGCCCCCCCCCCCCCCACCCACATACACGCACACGAACCGTTTTCTAAAATTTTTTTTTCGGACTCAGGGTACCCCCAAAACATATATTTCCGGTGAAATCTCGACATAGAATTTTTTGGTGGAATACAATACCTTCTCTATTCACTACGTACATTGTACATGCGGGCTAGAGTAGGTAAAAGAATATTGTTTACACTCACAAGATCTTATGTAACCCCTATCAATTATTGGTTTTAAAAATTCTGATGCATTCCATTCACATGACTTTCTCTACATAATCTGCAATAAGCTGTTTTTAGAAAAGCTTATTCATCGAGATAAATATTAGCAGACTTGGTCTTATTACTTAGTTCCCATAAGGGATGGTCAAATCTTTTAAAAGCTGTCGCTATGTGATTGAAATGCGGTATTCTTTGCATGGCCAGAAGTAGCACAAAAGAAAAGGAGTGACAAATTCCCATTTGAGAAACGATTATTTTAAACATTATTCCAAAAACGGGGAATATCTCAGAAATGGTTAAATCTACAAAAAAAAAAAAAAAAAAAAAAAAATGTATATGAATACATTTTGTTTTAACGAAAACTAGAGTTTGTATGTAATAATACTTTGGCTATCTCTTAGATTTATCAGTAATGCAAAAGTCGTTCAGAATGAAGAGGTCTTTTTAGGTTATTCCCAGAAAATTCAAGATATAACATTTCATTTGTGTTGAAAATATTTTTAAACATAAGATTTGTTTTAATCAAAATCATTAGACCCGTGGCTTTGAGAAAATAAAAATTTTCAGACAAATATTCCATATAAAGGGTAGTGAGGGAAGGGGGCATTTTTCTGAAAATCTTCGTCGTATCCTTGAAAGATGTTTAACTTAAATAGTTTGGTATTTTGGGGACTTTTCTTTTTTGAATTATATTCCATACAGATGTATTTTTCTAAAAATACTTTTTTTTTGTATTCAGGGTCTCAAAGCATAAAATATTTCTGATGAAATTTCGATATCGAATTTTTGGATGGAAAACAATACCTTCTCTATCTATTGTACATACGTGCTAGAGAAAGTAAAAGAAAATATTATGTGTTACATTCAGAATACTTTATCTACTCTCTGTAGCTTATTGGTGGGCATACAAACTGTTCCTAAAGATTAGTTAACTTTTAAAAAAAATCTGATGTTCCACAGAGTATTTGTACTTAAAACTTTTTGAAAGCAATAGGAAAAAATTTCTGAAACAGTTAGGTAATTACACAAGGAAAATAAGAGAGAAATTGGGGAGGAAAATCGCCAAAGAAAGAGAGGATCTTATTATAGAACTGACGAGGTTGTGATTTATAGAAGAGGTAAATATATATATTACGTTGGTAGGGTATACAAATGTACCGAGGGAAAGGTACATACACATAAATAACCAAGCTGTTCTGTATATGATACCAAACTCAGCAACTCCAGGAAAGTTAAACCATATATGTATGATGTTTGTAACTTGAAAAGATGAAATGAATTATATCTGTGGTGGCGGCGGCGGCGGCGATTTTGTCACCTACAATTTCAAATTATTATTTTGATTTATATTTTGAACTCTGCGCCTTTATCGAGAGGTGGGCTTGGTAAAATTGTTGCTCGGCTGACAAGGGGCCATTGTCACATTGATGTCGTACACTGATCTGCGAGTTTTTATACTGAAAATGCATAAAAAACAAAAATACCCGTGTTTCAGGTTTCTGTTCCATAGGGTCCCTAACCACGGACAAAATTGTAAAGTTTTAGGTTGTAATGACTGAATTTCGCCTAACGTCAGCTGCCTTTAGAATGTCAGGCGCTGACATAATGAACTTCGCTCGCCTCGAGGGGTACACACACCTGTGCGTAACATCGTACAAGATAACTTTTGGCCATCAGGAGAGAAGGAAACTTATGATGTTAGGAAGGACATAATGCTACATGTTTAAATTGCAGTATTTAAGGAACTTTATTATTGTATGGATACCTGGCTTTGGTATAGTATTGATGCTGGTGGGAAAAGGGACGGAAAGTTTATGAAGAGTGTGGAACAGGAATTGCGAATTGTAACAGGAACAACGGCAAACAATATGATTCAAGTCGGTGCTTTCCCCCGGAGCAGAAGGACATGCACCGGGGTGTCGATGAGATGAAGACGATGAATATGTTGACGGTGGTATCCATGACCAAGTCACATCCGGTTCAATATGGCGAGATGTCGGCATGCTGTGGTGTAGCCGGAGAACCAGAGAATGTTGGAAACTTCTTCCTGGTTGGTGGCGTAATGTTTTCCTTCTGATATTTTGGAAAGTTACCAGGCATCATTCCAGCATTGTTGGGCATTGGTATTTAGAGTTGTTTGGAAGTCTGTACATGAAAGTCTATGCTTTGGAATTTACCCTTATCGATGCTCTGTTTAGCCAGGTGATCGACGACCTCGTTATAATGAATACCTATATGACCTTGAATCCAGAGAAAGTGAATTTGCTGTCCGGCTTCAGTAGCTGAATGTACAAGGTCAAGATAACTTTGATACAATCAAGATGTCATGTTGTGAAGACAAAATCGACCACAGTTACGTTTCATTTTTTCCCATGATGGGTGTCTTCAAGAAAAACACAGAAGAATTAAAAATTGCGCATTTAAGTAAGTAATTTCATTAACTAAGTATTAAACACTGATATATGCAAGGAGTTGGATATTAATAGTGGATCATTCGAAACTGCAAATATTTTTACTTTCTCTGGCACGTATATATAATGTACATAGTAGCTAGAGAAGCTATTGTATTCCACCCAAAAATTTGATACGAGATGTTACCAGAAATACATGTTTTAGAGTCCACTGAATTAAAACAAAAGTATTTTTAGAAAACATCCGTGTGTCTGTGGACAGCATAACTCAAAAAACGCAAAGTTGGTTTAATACCAAACTTGGTATTTGAGTTCAGTATCTTTCAAGGATGAGACAAGAAGATTTTCGGGAAGGCCCCGAGATTTTACCGCAAATATATGTTTTAGGGTTCTCTGAAAAAAACACATTTTAGAAAAAAGGTCCATGCGTATGTGTGCTTGTGTGTGAATGTGTGTGCGGTGTGGTGTGTGTGTGTGTAAGTGTGTGTGTGTGTGTGTTTTCTCTGCGGACATCGTAACTCCCAAACGCAAAGTCGGTTAATTACCAAACTTGGTATTTAAGTTCAGTATCTTCCAAGGATGCGACAAGAAGATTTTCGGGAAAGTATTCTCATCCCAGACTACCCTTTACATGGAACATTTTTCGAAGACGTTGATGTTCTCAAAAATGGCTCTAACGATTTTAATTAAAATACCATAAGTTTAAGATATTTTATGACAAACAAAATGTGTATCTTAAATTTTCTGGTAATAGCAACTGGTGAACAATAATAGACAAAAAAATTCCACAAAAATGCAGGTCTATACTTTTATATATTTATTTATTTATTTTTGGTAGAGTTAACAGTTTCTGAGACATTCTTTATTATTGGTTACAATTGTAAGTTACTAAAATTTTTCTCAAACGGGAAGGCAACTTTCCTTTCATCTCTCCTATATTTTACAGCTGGCCTTTCAAAGAGAACGGAATTTCAATTGTTTCACGCTTCAACCAGTTTTTAAAAGTTTTGAATATCCCTTTAGTCTAATACAGGCCTGGCAGGCTGTATGAACTTACCCTCCCTCTCGCCCCCTCTACTCTCTTTCAACAGTTACGACAGGCAAAGAAACTGGTTCATTCAGTGCCGTGGTGGCTTACATGTGCAACAATATAAATGAACGGCGAATGTTTAATCGGGACTGGGAGAACGGTGTTTTTTCTTTTTTTCTTTTTTTAAGAATAGCTGCCACTGTTGCACACGTAACCTCTTCGCTTCTCTGTCAGGTGGAAGGAAAAAGGAAGGGGCGATTGTAGGGGTAGAGCATTTTACACTGCGGATGCTTATCTTATCGGCCCTGTTAGGTTATTCCCTTATTTCCCTTCTTCTTACAAAGAAGCAAGTAATAAGATCAATTGTGTTATGTAGATAAAAGAATAATATGTTATAAGAATAGTTTGTGGAACAGCAAGAGAAGTCATGTGAATAGAACAAGTAAGTTTTTTGTTTTTTTTTCTATATGCTTTTCTTTTTCATGTAATGCTTTTCTGTTATTCAAGTAAAGTAGATCTACTATAATAAATTTAGTAGGTAAGTGCATAATCTTTTCCGCATGTGAATTTAAAATTTACAGGACCCCCACATTGTTTATGGCTAGGCACGCCCACAGATAATAGGTTTAGATACCAGACTTCCATCATCATTATCCTCTTGTTTTACACAAAGACTCGTATTAATACATTTGGTAGACAGAAGAGCTGTTCAAAGTTGGACAGAAAAAGAACAATGTAATATGTTTGTTTATCGTTGAACCAGGAACGTGATTGGATAAACGCAATAAACGATAATCACGTGAAGATCACGCGGTACAATTTTTTCACCTCGACAACTTTATTACATATATCATGAAGCATTTCACTGAACCATGATCTCTCTAGTGATGATAATAAAAACAAGTGGTATTACCAACCATTTTAATATTCACTGTACCCAGGAAAACATGTGCCAAAATATTAACAATGACAATTTTAAAGTTATTGTTGCGAAATATTATAAAAATATTAAAATATGTGCACAAAGGCATCCGAACACATTAGGGTGAAAATATGAACATAAACTTCTATTCATACGACTTTTTCTACTATTCTGTAACAAACTATTCTTACACAAGTCTTATTCTTCAATCTAGTTCATGCTAATTGAGATGGACATTAGCAGAAGTCGTCTTTATTACTTTGTTCCTAGTAAGTAATTAGCAGGGAACGCTAGTCAAATGTTTAAAAAGCGGATTGCTATGTATTGAAATTCGGATCTCTTTACATGTCATGATTAAAACAAAAGAAAAAGAAATGACAATTCCTGGTTGAGAAAAATTTAAGAAGTTTACAATTGAAACCAATAACAAGGAATATCTCGGAAATGGTTAACTCCACGGAAAAAATGCAAATGACAATTTGTGTGTGTTTAATGACACCCAGAGTAAAACAGAATAAAAAGATGACTATTCCTAGTTGAGAAAAAGTTAAGTATTTTACAATTGAAACCCCTCGTAACAGGTTCTCCATTCTGTGGTTTCGTGCCGTTGGCTCCCCGACAGGCTTCTGATCTTAGGGGAGTAAGTCCTAGGGGGGTTGTCAGTCCTACAAATAGGGAGGGTGAGCCGATTACGAAACTAAACAATTGAACCAATAACAAGGAATATCTCGAAAACGATCAGCTCTACAAGAAAAATGTATCTTACGTAAATATGTGTTTTACTGAGATCTGCATTTTTTGTGTTTTAGGAAATCTCTTGCAGTTTAGCCGTCATGCAAAACTCTACAAAATTCATGCAGAATAAAGAGGTATTCAGAAAATATTCCCAGAAAATTCAAAATATACATTTTTATTTGTGATGTAAATATCTTTAAAATATGATATTGTAATAAAAATCTTTAGAGCCACTTTTGGGAAAAATAAAATTTTCAAAAATGTTTCCATATGGTAGTTTGAGGTGAGGGAGTTTTCATGAAAAGCTTTGTATCACATCCTTGGAAGACACTAAACGTTAATACCAAGTTTGGTATATAACGGTCATTTCATTTTGAGCTATGCGGTCCACAGTTACACACGCAGAAGGATCTTTTGCTAAACATTTTTTCATACTCGTGGGACCTCAAACATATATGTCCGGGAAAATGCGAAAATCGGATCTTTGGGTGGAAAACAAAATCCTACTCAGCTGGTATGTACATTGTATGTATGTACATACGTGCTAGAGAAAGTAAAAATGTAGATATCGTTTAAACAAACAATTTGTAATATACACTTTTCTTTGTAGAGTTCCTGATTTCCAAGATCTCCTTGTTATTGATTTCAATATTAAAATGTGTACTTATATTTTTACTTTCTCTACACGTACTACGTATATAGTGTATAGAGAAGGTATTGTATTCCACCTAAGGATTTTATACCAAGATTTCACCGGAAATATATACTTTTGAGTTCACCTAAGTTTAAAAAAAAAAGGCATTTTTAGAAAAAAGGTGTACATATTATGGACAGTATAGCTCAAAACGATGTCATTAAATACCAAGCTTGATATTTAAGCCTAATATATTGCAAAAATGTGACAAGATTTTCAAGAAAATCACCCCTCCCCAGGCTACCCTTTGCATGGAAAATTTTTTTAAAAAATGTGTGTTTCTCAAAAGTGGCTCTAACGATTTTAATTAAAGTACTGTATATTAAACTTACTAACAAAAATATAGATCTCCTTAAAACACACGATTTATGTAATATACATCTATTTTGTAGACTTGACCGTTTCTGAGATATTTCTTGTTATTGTTTTTAATTTTAAACTACCTACATTCTCAAGCGGGAAACTTTTCGTTTCCTCTCTCTTTTGTTTTTACTGTTGGTCATGCAAAGCGAATCGAACTTCAAGTGTTCAAATAGCCACTTTAAATTATTTAACTATGGCTTTAGCCTAGTGTATTCCTGTATTTCCCTTCTGCTTTGAAGTCAGCAAGTAATTGGACAAGTTTTGCTAATGTTTACCTCGATTAGCATGATATATATAAAATAATGTTTAGTAAGATTAGTTTGTTTACAGAACAGGCAGAGAAAGTAATGTAAATGGAATACATCAGATTTTTCTCAAACAGGAAGTCGTCATCCGTTATTCATTTCTCTCAGTGAATTGTAATATGGGTAATATTTATAGTTTATACAATATGGATTACTCTCTTTTATCTTTATAGGAGTGGCGGTATACAATTCAGTGTGAGGATGTTTCCAAGTTATAATTTTTGAGCCATTTTCAAGGATAAAGTGAAAAGTTGAACTTTTGCATTGACATGTAAGACTTTATGCTACTCATATGGGTAGAGTAGATAGGTACGAAAGAAGATTTCAAACGGAAGCACATAGGCGGGCTACAGGCAACATCTAGCGGCAGATGAGTGTACTAGTTGTGGACTTCCTCCACATGTTTGCTGCAAATTGTATAGGTACTGACAACGGTCTGGTTTACCGCAGTTTTTTCTTTTGATACATTTAGGTTGCTGATACAATTTTCATTTTTAATTGTTCCCAAACTTCGATTTGATTATCATGTTGAACCAAGAAAGCGTTACAAATAATAGATTGGTTTTAAAGTTTTATACATTTTGAAAAAAAAAACTAACTACAATAAGTTTTCCACAAAGCAAAGAAGCATTTCAGACCTAGGGATAGAATATGAAAATAATCAAATTCAGAATCTACCAATATAAAATTCATGGGTTTTATTATAAACCGTAATATGATCTATAATAAACACAGTATTAACTCATATCAAAACTGAGCTCTATATGTTTTGCAATCAGATCATTAGTTCAGCTTATAAACGAGATCGTTATAAAAAAAATATGATGCGTTCCATTCACATGACTTTCTCTACATCTCTGCAACAAATTATTGTTAACAAGTTTTATTGTTCTATTTACTTAATGCTAATCGAGAAAATTAGCAGAAATAGTCTTATTACTTGCTTCCTTGTAAGTAGAAGCGAAATAAGTGATAGTCAAAAGCTGGTTACTTTGTGACTGAAGTCCCTTTGTTTGTATGGACAAGTGTTGACAAAGTCTTATGTGAGAAAAGTATAATTTTTTAAAGCTGAAACCAAAAACAAGGAACATCTCAAAAACGATCAACTCCATGAAAAAAATGTATATAACATAAATTATGTGTTTTAAAGTGCTCTACATTTTTTGTGTGGAAAGTTTTTCTCCATCTCTTACGGTTTAGCAATTATACAGAATTCCGTAAAATTCGTCCAGAACAAAGTAGTCTTCAGAGGCTATTCCCAGAAAATTCAAGATATACATATTATTTGTCAGGTAAATATATTTAATATATTATATTTTAATCAAAATCGTTGGAACTATTTTTAAGAAAATAAACATTTTCGAAAAAAGTTTCATATAAAGGGTAGTTTGGGGTGGGAGTATTTTTCTCAAAATATTCATGTCGCATCCCTGGAACATGCTAAACTTAAATACCAAATTTGGTATTTTACCAACTTTTCGTTTTTGAGTTATCGTGTTCACAAACACACACACACACACACACACACACACGCATGGACCTTTTTGTGAAAATGCTTTTTATGGATACAGGGGACCCTAAAACATATATTTCCGGTGAAATCTCGGTATCGAAATTTTGGGTGGAGTGCAATACCTTCTCTATACACTATGTACATAGTACGTGTAGAGAAAGTAATAACGTATTATGCTTATTTTCATTCAATGATGATCTATAGACTAATATTCTGTAGAAGTTCGGTACATGCAAAATAAAAAGGGTTTATTGTACAAAAAAAAAAAAAAAAAAAAAAAGCCATAAGAATAATGCAGGGGAAGACAATCAACTCAGTGTAAACCGCTATTCAAAATGTTTGGAATTTTTCCATTAGCCTGTGAATATATTCTAGCCGTTGTTATTTGTAATAAATAGCCCAGACAATTTTACAAACATGCAGATATACATACATAACAAAGAGACTAGACACAGACAAGACTTTACATAGACCAACAAATAATTTACAGACATTCCAAAAAGGGGTTTACTATAATGGTATAATTTTATTTAACTCACTTCCATCTTCTATAAAGGGACTGCATATGAACAAAAACAAGTTTAGATCAGAATTAAAAAGATTTCATACAATCAAAAATTACTAGTAATAATTAATGTAGTTTTGTAAATATAATATACATGAACATTCTAAGAATACATACTGTACAAATTGGTTTATGGAAACAAACATGTAATCATAAACTATGTAAAATTAACACCTCTGGAAAATTACACATCAGAGTTAATCTTTGTAAACAAATGTATTAATAATTATGAAAAATAACCAATAAATGTAATTTCTGACTTGATCTACATCCTAGAGTTGAACTTTGTGAGTAATCTCAAAACAGAATCCACAGCTTGCAATGTAATGTTATGTAACCGTAAAGCACATTGAGTCTGTGCAAGATATGTGACGAATACATAACAGCAAACAATTCTGATATATTACATTCTCTACATATTCTGGAACAAATTCTTCTAAAAAAGAAGCTTATTCCTCTTTTTACTTGTTGATCGAGATCAACATTAGCAGAAATGGTTGTGTTGTTTATTTACTTCTAAGTAGGGGGCTAAAAGCGACAGTCACATCAATTAAAAGCCGGTTGCTATGTGATGCAATTGAAATTCCATCCTCCTTGCATGACCAGGATGAAAAAATTAAATATTGACTTCCCATTTGAGAAACGTCTTAAGTATTGAAAATGTTAAAACTAATACAAGGAATATCTTTGAAATAGCTCTATGTTATGTGACAAATTGCGTGCTTTAGCGACATCTAGGTTGTTTGAATAGGAATTTGTCTGTCTCTTATACTTTGCCAGCTATCCAATAATCATTCAGAATGAGAACATCAGGGGCTGTTCCCCCAAAAAATCAAGATATGTATTTCATTTCATGAATATAAATATATTTACTAAACGGTATTTAATCAAAATCGTCAAAGACAATTTTGAAAAAAAATTACATATTCCATTCACGTAACTTTCTCTGTCTGTTCTGCAAACAAACTATTGTTACAAAAGAATATTCTTTTACTTACATAATGTTAATGAAGATAAGCATTACCATAAATGTAGAAGTTACTTAGTTCTTTATGTAGAAGGGAAATAAGGGAATACACTAGGTTAAGGGTTTAAAAAATGTCTCTATGCGATTGTCATTGTAATTCAACTCACTTTCCAAGTTTAGTAGTAAAACAAAAGGTAAATGAAACGAAAGAACTTTCCGTTTGAGAAAGGATTAAGTAGTTTTAAATTGAAACAAAATTAAAAGGAATATTTCGGAAACGGTTAACTCTTCAAAAAATGTATATAACATAAAGTGTGTATTTTAATGAGATCCACATGTTTTGTGTATTAAGATTTTGTCTACCTCTTACGGTTTACCAATCATGCAAAAGTCGTCTAGAATGAAGAGGTCTTCAGAACCTTTCCCAAGAAAATTCAGGATATACTTTCGTTTTAAATAAAAAAAATCTTAAACATATGGTATTGTAATCAAAATCAACGTTGTTATTTTTCATAAAAACAAATTCTGGAAAAATGTTCAATGTAAAGGGTAGTTAGGGTACGAGGATTTTCCTGAAAGTCTTCGTGTCACATGGCTCTTTATCTAATTGGGGGGGGGGGATTAGGTGTTCTCATAACTTGTATTTCGGGTGAAATTTCGGTACCATTCGGTGGAATACAATATCTTCTGTATTTACTATGTAGATTATGTATACGTGATAAAGTAAAAGTAAAAAAGAAAAATAACGAAAATTTTTCCCTATACACTTCTAACGGATAATTTAGGTTTAGAAAAACACTATGCACGCGCGCGCGTGTGCGTATGTGTGTTTGTGTACACGAAAACTAGCAAATGAGTTAAATACCAAACATGCATGCATGCATTCATACAGACAGACAATACATAACATACATACCATACAATACATACACCACGAACACACTTGGACTTTTTCTAAAATTCTGATGTGTTCCTTCACATGACTTTCTCTACCTGTTCTGCAAGCAAAGTTCTACCTACTTCAGGCTAATCTAAATAAACATTATCAGAAATGGTCGTATTACTAATTTCCCTTCTACTTATACACTAGGTCGAATCGAGTCAAATCTTTTAAAAGATGTCACTATACGATTGAAATGTTTGATTGCGATTTGAAATTAGATTTCCTAAAGCAAATGAAATAGGGACGATGACTTTTTGTTTTAGAAACGTGTAAGTATTTTAAATTAAAACGAATAACAAGGAATATCTTGGAAATCATTAACTCTACAAAGAAACAGCGCATATGACATAAATTGTGAGGTTTAGCAAGATCTACATTTTTGTGTAGAACATTTGTCCATCGCTTACGGCTTACCAGTTACATAAAGGTTATTTAGAATGAAGAGTACTTCAGAGGTTATACCCAAAAAATTCAAGATATACAATTTACTTGTCATCTAAGTATATTTAATATACGATATTTTAAATATATTGTTAGAGCCATTAGGGTAGGGCTATTTCTTAAATCGTGTCGCATCATTGGAAGATGCTGAACTTGAATATCAAGTTTGTTATTTAACCGACATTTCGTTATGAGTTATTGTGTTCGTAGGTGATCAGACCCCACCCCCACACACACACACACGTTTCACACGGACTTTTTCTGAGATGCGCTTTTGTAGACCCTAAAACGAGTATTTCCAGTGAAAAATCGGTGTTGAATTTTTGGGTGAAATACAATACCATCTCTATCTAAGTACCATGTACGAAATAAAGGTAAAGTGATTTTTATTATTCAGGGGTTTTCAAAACAAGTATTTTCGGTGAAACATTGGGATGGCATTTTTAGTGATTACCCATGTACGTACATAGTACTCAGTAAACGGATGTTGCGCAACTTGTGTTGCTGATGTGTAAAATTGTAACATCCATTTGGACGGAAACACAAATTCCTGCGATAGCCTCACTGGTCTTGGCAGTCATTTTAGAAACACTGAAACACTGCTTTTCGGAACGCAGAGCGATTGTTCCGTAATAGTGTTTCATAGATGTTTGAAAACACTGCTCAATACCATAGCCGGGATTCGAGCCACGGATCTCCTGGTCTCTAGACAGTTGCTCTACCACTGAGCTACATGCGAGTCAGTTGAGAAGTTAATGCCGTAGCGGTAAGTTGCCATGGTAGCTCAGTGGTAGAGCAACTGACTAGAGACCAGGAGAATCCGTGGTTCAAATTCCGGCTATGACATTGAACTTTTCATTCTGACTCTACCTACCCAACTCCTGTTCTACATTGGTTTTTGTGAGAAAACAATTAAATTATCACTGCTCAATATTGTTCAGAAATATTTTTACTTTCTCCAGCATGTATGTACGATGTATATGTTTTGTGGACCACTGAAACAAAAAGAAGCACATTTAGAAGAAGGTCCGCACGCGCGTGTGTTGTATGTGCACAACATAGCTCCGAAACGAATAGTCCATTAAATATCAAACTTGGTGTTGAAGTTTAGTTTCTTCCAAGGACACGACATGTAGATATTCTGGAGAATCCTCGACAATTTTTACATAACTGTTAAGCAGTTGGAGACAAACAAAAACTTAATGCACAAAACTGTAGATCTTGCCAAACACACACTTAATTCCCTTTACATTTTTGTTGTGGAGCTAAGCGTTTCCGACATATTCATTGTTATTGGTTTCAATTTTAAAATATTTATACTTTTCTCAAAAAGTAAAACGTCCGGGTTTATGTTGTTTTACTCCTGCTATGCAATTTGCAAAGGAAAAGCGCATAGCCACAGATTTTATAACATTTCACTGTCGCTTTAGCATGGTATATTCGCTTACTTCCCTTCTGCATATAAGGAACTAAGTAATAAGACCATTCTGATAATGTTTATCTCAATTAGCATGAAGTAGAAAGAAAAAGAATCCTTTGCAAGAAGTTTGTTTGTGGAAGAGGTAGAGAAAGTTATGTGAATGGGACACATCAGATTTTTTTTCCATCTAAACCTGTTAGGAAAAGACATCCTTGTAACATGAATCCAGCAAGGCATGAACCTGCATCAGCTGTATTTGTTGAGTCTAACGCCCTAACCAGTTATCCACATTTATAGTACCATGATCTCATAAGCCAGAGGATGTCGTCAAAGAAAAGAGAGAGAAATCTATGTGTTACACTCACATAACTTTATTTAGTTGGTTATAAGTAGAAGAGAACTCAAGAAATACGCTATGCTAAAGTGATAGGCAAATGTTTTTAAAGTTGTCGTTATGCGATTGTCATTGCAAATGTCTTCTTTGCTTGGCCAGCAGTAGAACAAAAGTAAAACGGACACTTCATGTCTGAAAAAAGTATAAGTACTTTACAATTGAAACCAATAACAAGAGGTCTTCTAAGGATATTCCCCGAAAATTCAAGATATACATTTTATTTGGGATGTAAATATATTTAATGTACGGGATTTTAATCAAAATCATTTGAGAAAATAAAAATGTTCGACATTTTTTCCATGTAAAGGGTAGTTTGTGGTGGGGGATTTTCTTGAAAATCTTCACATCGCATCCTTGGAATATACCAAGTTTGGTATTTAACGGTCTTTCCGTTTTTGGGTTATGCTGTCCACTGACACACACGGACCTTTTTCACGGACCTTTTTTTCGGACTCATGGGACCCCAAAACATATATCTCTGGTGAAATCTCGACATCGAATTTGTGGGTGGAATACAATATCTTCTCTATCCACTACGTACATTGTACATTCAGACTAGAGAAAGTAACCATATTATTAATGTTGAAAACCGCTACCTTACTGCGTAAAGCTGTAAACAGAGTATTGAGCGAAGACCTTGTTCGGAAGTGAAGGGAGATGGAAAACGTGTGTACGAGAGAAACGTGCTTGGTGAACACATGCTTGAGGAACATAGCGACCTTGTAACGATATAATATCCGTCCTCTACCCGTTACACTTAAAACTTTTTACTTTCTCTACACGTACTATGTACATAGTATATAGAGAAGGTATCTATTGTATTGCACAAAAAAATGGATACTGAGATTTCACCGGAAATACATGTTTTGAGACCCCCTGAATCCAAAATAAGATTTTTAGAAAAAAATGTCCGTGCGTGTATGTCTGTGCGTGTCTGTTAGCAAAATAGCTCAAAAACAAAAAGGCCGTTAAATACCAAACTTGATATTTAGTTTGGTATCTTCCAAGGGTGCGACACAAAGATTTTCAAGAAAATCCCCCCATTCCCAACTACCCTTTAAATGGAAACCATTTCGAAATGTTTGATTTTCTCAAAAGTTGCTCTAGGATTCTGATTAAAATATCGAATATCGCATATTTAAGATATTTACATGTCAAATAAAATGTATATCTTGAATGTATAAAGACCTCTATATTCTGGATGATTTTTATTGAATTTTGCATCACTGGTAAACCGTAAGAGATAAGAGAAAAGCTTACTGCACAAAAAATGAAGATCACGATAAAACATAATTTATGTTATATACATTTTTTGTTTTGTTTTGTTTTGTTTTTGTGGAGTTGGCCGTTTTCGAAATTTCCTTGTTATTGATTTTAGTTTTAAAATACTTAAACATTTCTCATACGGGAACTTGTCAACCCTTGCCCACCCAAAGAAACGGATTTCAATTCCATAGCATCCACATTTTAAAACATTTGACTGTCGATTTAGCCTAGTGTATTCCTTTATTTCCCTTCTACTTATAAAGGAACTAAATAATAAGACCGTTTCTGCTAATGTTTAAGCATTAAAGAGAAAAATAAGCTTATTAAAAATAATTTGTTACAGAGATGTAGAGAAAGACATGTGAATGGAGCATACATATAACGTTCATTACTTTCTCTACCATTTAACTGATGGATAGAGGATGTATTATATTTCATCCAAAATCGCCAGAAATTCTTCGAATGCAAAAATCAAACAATTTTTAAAAATTTAATGTGACTCATGCATATGACTTTCTCTACCTGTTCTGCAAATACACTATTCTTAAAAAAGATTATTCTTTCATCTACATCATGGTAATCGAAATAAACATTAGCAGAAATTGTCTTATTACTTGCTTCCTTGCAAGTAGAATATATACACTAGACTAAAGCGATGTAAAATGATTTAAAAACTGGTTCTGTGTGGAACAATTGAAATTCGTTCTCCTTGTATGGCCAGGAGGAAACAAAAGCGAGATGAAAGGAAAGACGAGTTGCCGTTTGAAAAAAGTTTAAGAAGTTTAAAATTGAAACCAATTACAGAGAATATCTCAAAAATCGCTAACTCTACCAACAATTATAAGACATATATATTGTGTGTTTTAAAAAATCTACGCGTTTTGTAACTGTCTTATCTCTTACAGTTAAACAGTTACACAAATCCTTAAAAATGAAGAGAACTTTTCAGAGGCTATTCCCATAAATGTTAAAATATACATTTTAATTACCATTTAGGTAATTATCTGTGAAATACGGCATTTTAATCAAATTCGTTAGGGCTGATTTTGAGAAAAATACAATTTTCAAAATATTTTTCTTACAAAGTGTAGTTTGGGATAGAGGATTTTCTTGAAAACCTCCCTGTTCCATCCTTGGAGGAGGCTAAACTTGAATAGTTTTCGTATTTAACTGACCTTTCATTTTTCAGTTATTGTATTCTCAGGCACACGGACACGCATGTACGCATTACATATGGACCTTTTTACTTTCTCTATACGTACTATGTACATAGTGTATAGAGAAGGTATTGCACTCCACCAAAAAATTCGATATCGAGATTTCAACGGAAATATATGTTTTAGGGTCCCCTGTATCCAAAAAAAGCATTTTCACAAAAAGGTGTGTGTGTCTGTGAACACGATAATTCAAAAACGAAAAGTCGGTAAAATACCAAACTTGGTATTTAGGTTTAGTATCTTCTAGGGATGCGACACGAATATTTTGAAAAAGTCCCCCCACCCTACCTTTTACATGGAACTTTTTTCGAAAATGTTGATTTTCTTAAAAATCCTCTAACGATTTTGATTAAAAGTTCGTATATTAAAGATATTTACCTGACAAATAAAATGTATATCTTGATTTTTCTAGAAATATCCTCTGAAGACTACTTTATTCAGGATGAATTTTACGGAATTTTTGAATAACTGCTAAGAGATTGACAAAAACTTATTAGATGAAAATGTAGAGCACGTTAAAACACACAATTTATGTTATATATATTTTTTTCGTGTAGTCATCGTTTTTGAGTCATTCCTTGTTTTTGGTTTCTGCTATGAAGACATACTTTTTCTCATATAAGAATTTGTCAACTGCTTCCATACAAGCAAAGGAACTTCAGTGACATAGCAACCAGCAAGGAACAAAGCAAACATAGCAACAAGGAACCAAGTAATAAGACTTATTCTGCTATTTTAGTCTGATTAACATGAAGTAAATAGATGTATAAGCTTTTTAAGAGTAATTTGTTGCAGAGATGTAGAGGAAGTCATGTGAATGGCACACATCAGATTTTTCAAAAATGATTTTATTTTTGTATCGGGGACCTTAAAACGTGTATTTTCAGTGAAATTTCGTTATTTACTTTTTTGATACTATGTACTAAGTAGATAAAGTAAAAACGGAATTTGGATAAATGCCACAAATGCTATGTAAGTGCAGCATCCTCTAAAGTTGCAACACGAAGATTTCAAGAAATGTCCTCACCTCAAACTACCGTTTAAACGGAAAAATGTTTTGATATTTTTACTTTCTCTACACGCATTATGTAATAGTGTATAGAGAAAGTATTGTATTCCACCCAAAACTTCGATACTGAGGTTTCACTGGAAATAGACGTTTTAAGGTTATCACTATCCAAAAAAAGCATTTTTAGAAAAAGGTCCGTGTGTGTCTCTGTGTCTGTGAACACGATAACTCTAAAGCGAGAGGTCGGTAAAATACCAAACTTGGTATATAAGTTAACTATTTTCCAAGGATGTGACACGAAGATTTTGAGAAAAATGCCTCCCCCCAAACTACCCTTTATGGGGAAAATTATAGAAAACTTCTATTTTCTTCAAAATGGCTCTAAGGATTTTTATTAAAATACCGTATATTAACATATTCACACGACAAATATAATGTATATCATGAATTTTCTGGTAATAGCCTCTGAGGACCTCTTTATTATGAATGAATTTTGACAGATTTTGCATAACTAGTAAACCGTAAGAGATAGACAAACACTTACTACACACAATTTATGTCATACATTTTTTTTTCGTAGAGTTGACCATTTTTAGATATTCCTTGTTATTGGTTTCAGTTTTAAAATACTTTAAACTTTTTACATATGGGAATTTTTCAACTCCTGGCAATGCATAGAAACGGATTTCAAACACATGGCAACCAGCTTTTAAAAGATTTGACTGTCGCTTTAGCCTAGTGTATTCGCTTACTTCCTTTCTGCTTAGAAGGAAGCAGCTAATATTTATCTCGATTAGCATGAAGTAGATAGAAGAATAAGCTTTTCAACAATAATTTGTAACAGATATGCAGAGAGATTCATATGAATGGAACACATAAGATTTTTTTCTCAAAAGCTAATTATTTTAATTAAGCTCTTATTCACCAAATGAGATGACTGAGGTGGTTTCGTCTGGAACCCACATTCGGGAGTTCACAAGTTGGATCTCCGTGAATCCGCTCTGACTTGGTTTTACTTGGTTTGATGGTGTGTGGTGTACGCTATACACTATGTAGCAAGTGTAACTTATTCCTACTTCTCCTTCTCTAGTATGGAACCAGGGCAGTTCATCAGGAGGAGCGCTGGGGAGAGCCTGCAAACTTTAGGGATGCTGCAATTGTAATATGTGCATCATATTGGTCCGAGTAGCAACCCTTCGGATCTTTAATCTCATACCTTCCTTCTAGAGGTTGCATACGTAACAATAGGCCTCTAGCCACAGTGCTTAAATCTTTTTCTGCCCCGAAAGAAAAGCTTATGCCGTGAATTAATTTACAAGAAAGGAAGTAAAATGAGGATTATAAGTTGCATTTGCAACTTTTGCCATACATAATGGTATATTATGCAACGAGACTATAATGATAGTGATTAAGATACGAGTGTCATAATGTTCATACAAGAATCTTAATTACTACCATTATAGTCGAGCTTTGTACCTCTAATTATGCTCAACCATGTGTCTAAGTTTAAAATGAAATTATGTTTAATACTCTGCCTTACCTAAGTCAATACATTTTCTCAAAATGAAGTTATGCATTTTGATTTTCTCCAATCCATGAATTGTGCTTAGAATTTTTCGTACATGTTTCTTGATTTTTGTGGCAATCAAGTCTCGTATTAGTCACAGCGTATACCTTTGTAGAAATTTCCGGCGGTGTAAAGTTGTATCTCACTGCATTCGTTGCATCGGACTCGTGTCCGATATTTTTACATTTTCTAAACTCGCGCTACACACGTTGTGAAACAGCAACCAATTGACTGATCTAATAGTGATTAACTATGAAGTCCGGGACTTAGTGTACTTGCGAGATTATTAGTTGTCACTGGGGTGTACTACAACAAAATTAATTTGAGAATGTCTTGTGAGTTTGCCGCGAAAAAATGAGTGTCACTTGGAAATTTAATATAGCACCGAAATGTTACCATGTTAACTCAGTTGGTTATAGCAGTGGTATGGAAATCTGGATATCCATGGTTCAAATCCCGTCCCTTGGAAGATACCAAACTTAAATACTAAGTTTGGTATTTAACGGTCTTTTAGTTTTTTTAGGTATGCTGTCCACAGACACACATACACACGCGCGCGCGCGCGGACCTTTTTATAGAAATACTTTCTTTAAACTCAGGGGACCTCAAAACTTATATTTCCGTTGAAACCTTGACATCGAATTTTTGGGTGCAATACAATACCTTCTCTATACACTATGTAGAAAGTACGCGTAGAGACTCAGGGGACCTCAAAACATACATTTCCGGTGAAATCTCAACTTCGAACTTTTGGTGGAGTGCAACATATGTTCTAGCTTCTATGTACATTGTATGTATACTAGTGCTAGAGAAAGTAAAAATTATCTTTTGTAAGAATAATTCGCTTGCAGAACAGATAGATAGTCATACGTATAGAGCACATTAGATTTTTTTAAGAGTAGTTTGAAGAATGGATAGAGAAAGTCATGCAAGTTGACATCAGCTTTTTTACTTTCTCTACATAGTACATGGCACATTGCATTGCATACCATCTAAAAATGCGATACCGAGATTTCTCCGAAATACACGTTGTAGGATTCCCTGTATTCCAAAAAAGAATTTTTAGAAAAAAAGTCCGTATGTCCATGTGCTCATGTGTCTTTGAACATGATGACTCAAAAAAGAAAAGTTGGTATTTAAGTTTAGTATCCGGCAGGGATTTGACGCAAAGATTGTGAGAAAAATCCCCTTACCCAAAACTACCCTTACACGGAAATATTTACGAAAATTATGAGTTCCTCAAAACCGACTCTAACGGTTTTAATTAAAATGTCGTGTACTAAAGATATTTATATGATAAATAAATGTATTTTGAATTTTCTGGAAATAGACTCTGAAGAGCTCTTCAATCAGGATGAATTTTTCTGAATTTTGCATAACTGGTAAACCGTAAAAGATGTAAAAAGCGTACTAAACAAACTATGTAGATCTCATTAAAACAAGCAATTTATGTCGTATACATTTTGTTAAGTTAACCATTTTTACTTTCTCTATACGTACTATATACATAGTGTATAGAGAAGTATTGCACTCCACCCAAAAAGTCGATACCGAGATTTCACCGGAAATATATGTTTTAGGGTCCCCTGTATCCAAAAAAAGCATTTTCAGAAAAAGGTCCGTGCGTGTGTCCATGTGTCTGTGAATACGATAGCTCAAAAACGAAAAGACTGTAAAATACCAAACTTGGTATTAAAGTTTAGCATCTTCCAGGGATGCGACACGAAGATTTTGAGAAAAATCCCCCCACCCCAAACTACCCTTTACATAGAACTTGTTTCGAAAATTTTGATTTTCTCAAAAATAGCTAACGATTTTGGTTAAAATTTCGTATATAAAAGATATTTACCTGGTAAATAAAATGTATATCTTAAATTTTCTGGGAATAGTCTCTGAAGTCTACTTTATTCTGGATGAATTTTACGGAATTTTGCATAACTGCTAAACCGTAAGAGATGGACACAAATTTACAACATAAAAAATGTAGAACACCTTAAAACACACAATTTATGTTATATACATTTTCTTTCGTGGAGTTGATCGTTTTTTAGTTACTCCTTGTTTTTTTTTTTTTTTTTTTTGTTTCAGCTTTAAAAACATACTTTTCTCATACAGGAATTTAACAGTTCAGGTCCATAGCAACCAACTTTTGACCATTACTTTAACCAACAGTACTCTCTTATTTCGCTTCTACTTACAAGGAAGCAAGTAATTGGACTATTTCGGCTGATTTTTTCTCGATTAGTATGAAGTAAATAGAAGCATAAGCTTTTTAACAATAATTTGTTGCAGAGATGTAGAGAAAGTCATGTGAATGGAACACATCCGATTTTTTAGATATTTATTGATATTGGTTTCAGTTTTAAAACACTAACAACTTTTCTTGTACGGAAATTTGTCACCTGGCCATGTAGAGAAACGAGTTTCAATCAAATAGATACAGCTTTTTACAAGATCTGACTATGTTTTTGCCTAGTATACTACTTTATTTTTCTTATACCTTACAAGGAAGCAAGTAATAAGACAATTTCTGCTAATGTTTAACTCGATTAACATGGAATAGGTAGAAAAATAAGTTTTTTTTTGTTTTTTTTTTTTAACAATAATCAGATTATTGTTAAAAAATCTGATGTGTTCCATTCACATGACTTTCTCTATATCTCTGCAACAAATTTTTGTTAAAAGCTTATGCTTACATTTTCTTCATTTTAATCGAGAAAAAAATAACAGAAATAGTCTTATTACTTGCTTCCTTGTAAGCAGAAGGGAAATAAGGGAGTACTATAGGCTAAACTGCTAATCAAGAGCTGGTTGCTATGTGACTGAAGTTCCTTTGTTTGTATGGACAGTAGTTGACTAATTCCTGTATGAGAAAAGTATGTTTTTTAAAGCTGAAATAAAAAACAAGGAATATCTCAAAAACGACCAACTCCACGAAAAAAATGTATATGACATAAATTGTGTGATTATCGTGATCTACATTTTTTGTAGTAAGTTTTTGTCTATCTCTTACGCTTTATCAGTTATGCAAAATTCAATAAAAATCATCCAGAATAAAGAGGTCTTTAGAGGCTATTCCCAGAAAATTCAAGATATACATTTTATTTGGAATGTAAATATCTTGAATATAAGAGATTTTAATCAAAATCGTTACAGCCATTTTTGAGAAAATGAAAATTTTCGAAAAAAGTTTCATGTAAAGGGAAGTTTGAGGGGGGGGGGATTTTCTGGAAAATCTTCGTGTAGCATCCTTGTAAGATACCAAACTTAAATACAAAGTTGGTACTTAATGGTCTTTTCGTTTTTGAGCTATGCTGTCCACATACTCACGGACCTTTTTCCAAAAAAAAAGTTTTCTTTGGAATCAGGGGGACCCAAAACATGCATTTCCGATGAAATCTCGGTATCGAGTTTTTGGGTGGAATACAATACCTTCTCTATGCACTTTACACATAGTACGTGTAGAGAAAGTATAACTTGTATTGTTCAAAGCCGCTCACACACACACACACACACACACACACACACACACACACACTCATTTTAAATATTAAATTCTAAACATTTTGTATTATTGAAGTTAGAAAACGAACAATTAACAATTTTATAGGCCAAACGGGTGATTTAGTTTTCACCAGAATAATTAATGCAACATTCCTTATGCAATCACGCGTGGCTTATTTCCGGCTGTCACCCTCCATCACTTTCAGACTGACCTCTCTACCTCTACAGCGTGGCGTAACATTCACATGCCCCATTTTCCTTATACGGTAATTGAAATGAGCAGCTGTCACACGAGGGCCGAGCCGTGGCTGAGTGGTTAGACCACTCACCTCTCACCAAGGCGGTCCAGGTTTGATCCCAGGCAACCGTATGTGTGTGTGTGTGTGTAAGTATTTATTCTCTGCAATTGGATACTGCCCTGTGGCAGAGTTAAAATGTACAAAATTCACTTACAATAATAATCTTACAGGCTGGAGTATTATCCGGGCTTGTGGGCCGTGGTCTACTGAGCTCCTTCTTCTTCTTCCCAGACGTTTCGTCTGCGACTACGGCAGACATCTTCGGTGGCAGCGGCGAGGTCGAAGTGCTCTAGTGGACGTTTCAACTGCCTAAGAATTTCGAATAACCTTACAGTTAATAATAATAATGATGATGATAATAATAATAATAATAATATACATGGCTTTTGAAATACCTAACTACTTATTCTGTATAGCCATACTATGTCAATTACCAGCTATAACAGTTACTATGTAACTTCAACATTTATGGATAGAACACTTTTTGAGATCCTTAATTTCCTTCACAATATTTACTTTAATTATCTAACATTTATTCTCTTTAAGTTATCCCTAAACCTGAAAGGCTGCTACACACAATTATTTCCATTCTTCAGTGGATCTTTTAATAAAAAAAATTCCTACGTCGGTTCTGTACCTTCTACCCTTAATTTTATACAAATGGTCCTTTCGTCCGTAATATGTCGGATTTTCTAACCTCTTTCTAACGTCCACCCACGCATTTAAACCAGGACAAGCTTTAAATAGTGCGATTAACTTCTGTCTATTACGTCTAACTTTTAGCGGCTACCATTTATTTTCTTCGCCTTTCGTAAGCCCAAAATCTTTACCTCTATGAATTTTACAGTCCTTCTCTGTATCTTTTCCAGCGAATCAGTTTGATTAACCCTGTATGGGTACCAGCATGCTACTCCATATTCATAACTGGCCGCACTAAGGACTTCTAGGCAATTTCTCTGCTCTTTGCGCTCCCCTTCTTCAGTATTTTCATTACGAAGTGCAATATCTCCCACTCTTTCCTAGATGTAGAATTTATCTGATTCTCCCATACGGCATTACTTGATTTGCATACTCCCAAATATTTGTAGCTATCCATCTGTGGAATTAGTTCCGCGCCCATATGATAGCTATGAAGAACTTTCCCCCTAGTGCTACTAAAACAATTGATTTACTTTTCCTAGCATTAATTGCCATTTTGTTTGCAGCGGCTCACCAACTTATTTCATTCGGGTCATCCTGAAGAGCGGTCTCGTGCATGGTATTTCGAATCTCATTGTAAATAATACAATTTTCTGCAAACAATCTTATCTGACATTTAATATTTAAAGTTATATCATTAACAAAGATAAGAAAAACAACGGACTCAGTATCGAGCCTTGGGGCACGGCCGAACTTACAAAGCGACGGATAAAGCGATGCGGGGGCGGGTTTTCTCCATGTATCATCGCCTGCAGTGTTATAGTGGTAAAAGCGGGCGTTAAACGCTATTAAAAAGAAAAGGCCGTCACACGGGAACTGATCAATAAAGTGCATTACGTGTTTACGTACTTTATACACTATCGCATTCCCGTTGCTTCCTTCGTCGAGAACATCTAACTGTTGTTTTCTTCTTCGAGTTCATCAATGTAATTTAATCCATGATCACGTTAAAATATCTTCGTGTTAATACGATACATGTTGTAGTTCAGTCAGCTGGTGAGTTACTCCAATCAAGTTCCAAAAAGCAAATTCTAACCTAAATTTGCGTTGTTTACTTGCATAGTAACGCACTATTTCCGATATTTAACTCTTATAAACAGGATGTATGAATTTAAGACATTTATTAAGGTCGAGTATCATCAGAATTTCACATGTGGGATGTCATTAACACAGATTAAGATATTGTTACTTTCGCTATATAATACACAGAGAAGGTATTGCACTCCACCCAAGAGTTCGATACCATATTGAGATTTCACGGTAAATGCACGTTTTAGGTTCCCCTATAAAAACATTTTTTTAGAAAAAGGTCAATGTGTGTGCATGTGTATCCGTTTGCCAGTGAACTTGGTAACTCAAAACGAAAAAATACCAAACTTGGTGTTTAAGTTTAATATCTGCCAAGGATACCACATGAAGATTTTCAAGAAAATCTCCCACCTCGAACTACCATTTATATGAAAAAATGTTCGAACATTTTTATTTTCTTTAAAATGGCACTAAAGATTTTGATTAAAATATCGTACAATCAAGATATTTACTTACAAATAAAATGTGTATCTTGCATTTTCTGGGTATAGCCTCTGAAGACCTCTTCATTTTGGATGACTTTTGCATAACTGGTAAACCGTGAGAGATGGACAACTTACTGCACACAAAAAAATGTAGATTTCGTTAAAACACACAATTTGTCATATATGTAGATCTTTTCGTAGAGTTGGCCGTTTCCGAGATATTCCTTGTTGTTGGCTTCAGTTTTAAAATGTTTACCTGTCAACTCCTGGCCTTGTAAAGAAACGGGGTTTCAATTTCGTAGCAAGTAGCTTTTAAAAGATTTGACTGTCGCTTTAACCTTGTTTCCTTTCTACTTACAAGAAATGAGTAATAAAGACAGTTTCTGCTATTGTTTATCCTGATTAGCAAGAAGTAGATAGTATAAAAAGCTTTTTAACAAGTATTTGTCACAGAAATGTAGAGGAAGTCATGCGAATCGAACACATCAGATTTAACTTTCTCTAGCCCCGTATGAACAATGCACGAGTACTTAAGGATAGAGAAGCATTGTATTCCACCCAAAAATTCGATGTCGAAATTTCACCGGAATATATGTTTTGGGGTCTCCTGAGTCCGAAAAAAAAACATTTTTAGAAATCTGTGTGTGTGTGTGTGTGTGTGTGTGTGTGTGTGTGTCTGTCTGTCTGTCTGTCTGTCTTTGGACAGCATAACTCAAAAACGAAATGACTATTAAATATCAAACTTGGTATTTAGGTTTAGTATCTTCCAAGAATGCGATACGAAGATTTTCAAGAAAATCCCGCCACCACAAGCTACCCTTAACATGGGAAAAATTTCGATTAAAAATGGCTCTAACGATTTTAATTAAAATCCTGTATATTAAAACTATTTACATCCCAAATAAAATGTTTATCTTGAATTTTTTGGGAATAGCCTCTGAAGACCTCTTTATTCTGGATGAAATTTGCCGAATTTTGCTTAACTGCTAAATCGTAAGAGATAGACAAAAACTTACTACACAAAATATGTGGATCTCGTCAAAACACACCTTTACGTTTTTGTTGCGGAAATAACCGTTTCCAAGATATTCCTTGTTATTAGTTTTAGTTGGAAGGACTCGTGACGAAGGACGACATGAAGCGTCCGTTTTTCTTTTGTTCTACTCCTGGCCAAGCCAAGAAGCGATTCGCAGTGACAATTGCATAACGATAGCTTTTAAAACATTTGACTATTACTTTAGCCTAGTGTTAGTTCCCTTCTACTTATAAGGAACTAAATAATAAGAATATTCTGCTAATGTTTATCTCGATTAGCATTGTACAGAAAGAAAAATAATCTTTTGTAAGAAGTTAAGCAAATGTGTAGAGCAGCTAGAAAAAGTCATTTGAATGTAATACATCAGATTTTTAGTTTTCGTACTCAGACGTTGAAGTTAAGCAACGTAGAAGACACGTGAACGTCATCCTTGGCCTTGGCCACATATCCCGTATCCTGAAAATGACACGTTTTGTTTGCGTAACGCGACGATCTGTATTGTGGTTATGCAGGAACTCCGATTCTTAACGAATATTTGCTGTCGCTAACAGTAATTTAGTTTCTCATCAGTTTTAGGTATTCGTATTTTGACGGACACACAAGTAATTAAAGCGTTAAAGGTAATTTGAGTGGAAATAAACACATAATTAGAAATGTACGGTATTACTACTATGTTGAGAATTAATAACTTAGTGAAAACTCGAGTGCATTTTGGAGTTTGGACCTAATATACTCTAGATACTATTTTAAAGGAATGTGTATGTGTGTGTATGTGTGTGTGTGACAACCTTCGTCATGGGGGAGGTTTGAAACCTTTTAAAACTGTATTATTGGAGGGGAATCTGTGTATCGAGATCATATAATTTCTTAAATGGAAGGAACATATCAAACACATTTTAAGAACTGCGAAGCTCAACCTTTTCTAAATAAACTAATAGCGTCAGCTCGACCTTTCATCCGCACCTCTTTCGTTTTGTGTTATGAATTGTGTTTGTACATTAAAAAATTTAAACCAAATATAAGGAATATCTAGGAAATGGTTAACTGCGGAGAAATCGTATGTGTTCCATTCACATGACATTCTATACCTATTCTGCAAACAAACTTCTTACAAAAGTTTATTGCCCGCCTGGGTAGTGTGGTGGTAGCGTGTCTGCCTCACATTCAAAAGGTCGTGAGGGTGAGTTATCCGGATAAGGTTTTTTTCGGGGTTTTCCCTTATCCTGAGAAGACGAATGTCGAGTAACTTTAAGCTCCATGGATCCCGAGATCATTTGAGCACCATTTCACCAATTTCATTCATCGTTCGATATGACCAACCAGGTTAAAGAACATTAAAAAAAAAAAAAAAAAAAAAAAAAAAAAGTTTATTCTACTACCTACCTCATGTTAATCGAGATAAACATTAGCAGAACCGGTCTTGTTCCTTGCTTCCTTGTAAGCAAAAAGTAAATAAGGGAATATACTAGGCTAAAGCGATAGACAAATATTTTAAAAGCTCGTCGCTATTTGTAACAATTGAAATTCGGTTTTCTATATCGGCCAGGAGTAAAATAAAATAGAAATGAAACGAAAGATGACTTCCCGTTTGAGAACATTTTAAGTATTTTAAAATTGAAATTAATAACAAGGAATCTTTCGAAAACGGTAAACTCTACAAAAAAAATCTATGACATAAATAGTATACTTTAATGAGATCTATATTTTTGTGTAGCAAGGTTTTTGTCTATCTTTTATGGTTTGTCATTTATACAAAAGTCATCAGAATGAAGAGGACTTCAGGGGCTATTCCCAGGAAATTAAATTGAGGATATGCATTTCGTTTTCATGAAATTATCTTAAACACGTCAAATATTAATAAATTCGTTAGAGCCACTTTTGAGAAAGTCAACATTTTCTTCAAATGTTCCGTATAAAGGTTATTTTGGGGTGGGAAGATTTTCCTGTAAACCTTCGTGTCGCATTCTTGGAAGATACTGAACTTAACTACCAAGTTTGGTATATGTAACCGACTTTTCTTTTTGAGTAATGATGTATACAGACACAACACACACGGAATATTTGAAATCCTCTTCATCCTGAATGAGTTAGTATAACTCTTCCATGTTAAGAGATAGAAAAAAACTTACTACACAAAAAATGTAGATCCAGTTAGAGCACACAATTTAAGACAATATTTTTGTGGAGTTAACTATTTCCCAGACACTGTTTGTTATTGGTTTAAATTTTGAAATACTCATCTCAAATGGGAAATTCGTTATTCTTTTCTCTCTCTCTCTCTCTCTCTCTCTCTCTCTCTCTCTCTCTCTCTCTCTCTCTCTCTCTCTACACATACACATACACCAATATGTGTGCATTTGTTACATGACTTTGCTTTTTACAATGTTATGTTTCCCATATTGGTAGGCTACTCATGGTAATTTCATTATTCTGTGAGCTTCTTTACATTAATTAAAATAAATTATTGCCTAGAAATATTTTCAAGCAAGATGATATAGACAGAGGTAGCACATAACTTCATGTAAGTCAGTATTTACTTTCTCTAGACCGCATGTACAATGTACATAGTGAATAGAGAAGGTATTGTATTCCATCCAAAAATTCGATATCGAGATTTCACCAGGAATATATGTTTTGTGGTCCCATGAGTCCGAAAAAAGCATTTTTAAAAAAAGGTCCGTGTGTGTGTGTGTGTGTGTGTGTGTGTGTGTGTGTGTGTGTGTGTGTGGACAGCATAGCTCAAAAATAAAAGAACCGTTAACTATCAAACTCGTATTTAGGTTTAGTATATTCCAAGGATGCGACGCGAAGTTCTTCAAGAAAATCTTTCCACCACAAACTACCTTTTACATGGAAATTTTTTTGAAAATTTTGATTTTCTCAAAAATCACTCTAATGATTTTTATTAAAATTCCATATATTAAATATATTTACATCCCAAATAAAATGAATTTTCTGGGACTAGTCTCTGAAGAGTCTTTATTCTGAATGAGTTTTACTTAACTGCTTAACTGCAAGAGATAGACAAAAATTTAAAGCACAAAAAATGTAGATGTCGTCAAAAGACACATTTTATGTCCTTTACGTTTTTGTTGTGGAGATATTCCTTGTTGTTGGTTTCTGTTGTTAAGTATTAACACTTTTCTCAGACAGGAAGCGTCCGTTTTTCTTTTATTCTACTCCTGGCCAAACAAAGTAACGGTTTGCATTGACAGTCGTATAACGATAGCTTAAAACATTTGACTATCACTTTAGTGCATTCCCTTAGCTTCCTTCTACTTATAAGGAACTAAGTAATAAGAACATTCTGCTGTTTATCTCGATTAGTATTGTGTAGAAAGAAGTATGACCTTTTTAAGAAGTTTGTAGAACAACTAGAGAAAGTCATGTGAGTGTAACACATCGATTTTTTGCATTCGAGTGCAAAGAACTTGATTCAAGAGGCTACTGTCACCCACAGACCGAACAGTTCCGTCGCGATAAGATTAAGTTGTTAAAGTGACGTAAATTCTGTGGCATCAGAATTAAAAAAGACATGCTTATTTATTGTTAAGTCTGTCTGAGCATGCGGATGGACACAGCCATATTATGTATAGAGAAAATAATGTATTTTACATAAATATTTGAAATCGATATTTCAGGAGAAATGTATGTTTTGGGGGCTCTTTAAATGAAAAATGGCATATTTCAGAAGAATGTCCATGTTTGTATGTGTGTGTGTGTGTGTGTGTGTGTGCGTGCGCGCGCGCGCGTGTGCGCGTGTATGAGTGTGCAGCATAACTCAAAAATAAATTCTGGATAAATATCCAAATATCCAACACGAAGCTTTTGAAGAAAAGTCTCTCATCTCAAGCCATCTTTTAATTGAAACTTGAAATGTTCGATACGTTTTTATGTTCTCGATAATAGCTAATGTTTTTTATTAAAATATTACATATATATATATTTTTTTTTTTCTAAAATGTTTACATAGCAAAATTTATAACACACATTTTCTGTGAATAGCTTGCAAAGTGTTTATTTGGAAGCAATCTTATATAGGTAATTTTGAATAAGTGATAAGAGTTAAGCTTCCTGAAAACTGTAGATCTCTTTAATAAAATGTACAATTTATTTAAGAAAATCTTTTGTGGCATCAGATATTTCCAAAATACTAGTTTTGAATGTTTCCATAATTCCTGACTGATGATTGATGTGCTTTATACATTCAGGCATTGGAACTTGGTACACAACAGCACACCATATTGGAAATAAACTCAAAATTAAAATTTCATAAAATATGCATTGACCTCAATTTAATGCTATATGTAGTAAGGAGAATCTGAAGTTTGTTTGTTCAAGCTCCTCTTGAGCCAAAATGGCGAAGGATTATACCCCCTCTTTATAGTGCCTTAGCTATTTTAGCCATGCTCCGAGTTTGTGATTGAGTACATAGAAGGACTTCAGAACAGCAGAGTTGGAAGAACCTGGCTCACAATAATTATGTCACAATATTCTCACTCAGTGTTCATATTCATATTGTTATCCAATATTTAATAATTTTGTGCACCTGTGCTATTTTTTCCATGCAAAAATTAAATAGATGTTACTCTCTGCTTTAAAACTCTAAAGTGCCTTCACTTTCTGTCAAGGTTGCATATCGTGCAAATATGTCCTCCACACACAGTCTACTACACACAGGGTTTTCCATTCTTTATTTCCCGTGTTACATACTCAATGTTAGTAACATTATATTTAATGAATACTTGTGTTGTTAAAAGTGGTGTCCATCTGCACAAAGACATGCTTAACATCATCCGATGAAAATGCATGCATAATTCTTATGGAATGTTCATAATTTCTGCACTATAATCACACAGAAGAGTTTTAGTTTTAAAAGTTTAATAACTGCATGAACAGAGGCTTGTGAAACACTCGCTTGCTGTACATCATGGTTGAGATACTTCTTAGGTGAGCATTTAAATGCAGCACCAATTTTATCTAGCTTTTACTCTGTTAGAACATGTTTTTGCTTCTTTGGTTTAGGATCCTTCTGTACTAAATTTATTGACCGTACTTCTCACATTATCTGCCACCAGGAAATTGCCACCAAAGTTGTCTACATGATTCAGTTTTCACATATGTATCTTACATAAAGGTATGCTGCTAAAGTGTGAGTTTGTTGGCAGCATTTTCAGGGACTAATAAGAGAATAACATTCCTAAGGAAATCACACACAACATACACATTTCAAAATATTTCACAGCATGAAAACAAATCAACAACCAAGACATCTTACAGCTGATAAAATATACTCTTGACATGTCCTGCACCACTTCTACACAGTGACATAATACCGAAGTCCCTGCTGTCTCAGCCAATATGCATTAAGGCAGTTGTGGCCTTGGTATAAAACAAAGGCAGGGTGTAATACTACAGTATTTTTCAATTTTAAACAATAAAAATTACTGCTCTAAAACCCATGTTTTAATAGTGCTAAGGAAAAATAGAACATGCAATAAGTTCACTTTTGCGTGAACCAATTCACATTATGCTTCCCTGTTAAAAATTATTTGGAATTACTAAAAATATACTTGTTGAAGGGATTATGTTGAAATTAAAATATTAATTAAGTACAATCTCTTGCAAATAGGATGAATTTAAGTGAATATTTTAACTGCTGCATATGTTGCTATAAAGTACTATGTTTATCACAATACATGCAGTATTTTTTGAGGTGAAATACTTTATTATATATTATTATACATATTTGGTTTATAAACATTAGTTTATGCATTGAATTGGTTTTACAGTGGTTTTACAAAGTTATTTATTTAGCTGATACTTCTTCATTATCTTTCAATGTCTACTAGCGAAGATGAACTTGCTTTTTTTAAGTTTTAACGTCCTTTAATCACATACATCATATCAGACAATGAATCAAGTGGATGAAATTACGCATAAATGACCCTGGGGTCCATAGAGCTTAAAGTTAACTGTCATTTGTCTTCTCAGGATAAGGGAAAGCTCCAGAAAAAACTTATCCAGGTAAATTACCATAACAGCGATTCAAACTCGTGAACTCTTGATCATGAGGCACACACATGAACACCACACTACAGAAACGAGCTTGGCATTATTTTGATAGGATTCATACAAAACTGCCAGTCATTTTTCTTGTTTTTGAAATTCCGCAAACTTATTCATGAATCCATTACTGATATGACTTTTCTCTTTTGTTACAGATAGAACTGGTTCCAAAATATGGTGAGCAGAATATCTTGTCTGTAATCTCAGAGAAGAGAACTGCAGTGATAGCCATGGGTTTGCAGAATTGCTCCAATAGTACTGTCATCATTGTTGTCAACAGATAAGAAGTACAATGAATACTTCATGCACCAGAAAAAGGCGTGTTAGTGGTAAGAAATATTGAAACATATAAATACATTCTAAGTTAATCATAAACTGTAGATACAATGATTAAGACTACCAGAACCTATACATTCAGTTAAAGTAGATTAATCAGCAAAATATTCAATACAATTTTATTTAATCCACAACATTTTTAAATATATATTTCATTTTGAAATCAAGTATGATTGAAGATGGTAACCAGATGCACAGCCAGGGGTGATTTTGGAGGTTCGAACTCTCTTCTTTCTAAACAAATCTGTGTTCCATTTACATAACTTACTCCTGCTATTCCACAAACAAACTTTCCTTACAAAAGAGTATTCTTTCAGCTGCATCATGTTAATCCAAATAAACATTAGTGGAAATAGTCTTATAACATGCTTCCTTGTAAGAAGGGAAATAAGGGAATACTAGGCTAAGGCTATAGTCAAATCTTTTAAAAGCTATTGCGTTCCCGGGAGTAAAACAAAAGAGATGAAACAAAAGTTGGCATCCCACTTGAGAAAAATTTAATTAGTCTAAAATTGAAGCCAATAAGATGGAATACCTTGGAAACAGTTAACTATGTAAAATAAAATAAAGTAATAACAAAACAAAAAAACAAATTGTGTGTTTTAATGAATCTACTTTTTTTGTGCAGTAAGTTTTTGTCTCTCTCTTTCGGTCTTCAGAGGTTACTGTCAGAAAATTGAGGATAGGCATACATTTCGTTTGTAATGAAATAATGGCATTTTAATTAAAGTTGTTAGAGCCATTTTTGAAAAAAATCAAAAGTTTAGAAAAAAAGTTCCATGTAAACAGAAGTTAGGTGTGGGAATACTTTCTTTAAAGTCTTTGTGTCACATCCTTGGAAGATACTGAATTTAAATACTAAGTTAGGTATTTAATAGATGTTTTGTTTTTGAGCTATGCCGCACACACACAGACAATTTTCTAATAATTGCTTTTTGTTTATTTATTCAGGAGGCCTAAAACATGTATTATCGATGAAATCATAGTATCCGATTTTTGAGTGGCATACAGTGCTTTCTCTGTTTACTGTGTATGTTGTGTATATAACCTAGAGAAAATAGAAAATGCAAGAATAGTAAAATCTAATTTTAATTACAGTTTCTGCACTAATATCTTTGTAATCAGCACATATTTAGAACTGACACCTCTCTAGGACTTACATGCAAATGCCTAGGGTAATAAGCCTGTCAGGGAGCTAACAACACGAAACCACAGAATGGAGAACCTGGAACGAGTGGTCAACCTGCAACCAGGCATGAACATGAGGAAGTGGATGATATGAAATGCAAGCAAAATGGATGATAAGAAAGATGATGGAGCAATTGGTAGAATGAGTGGTGGGGGAAACTGGAGGATTTGGAAAAAAACCCATTCAGATAATGCTTTGTATGCCACAAAACCCATATGCAAGCGCTTGGGATCGAACCTGAGCTGCCTAGGAAGGAGGTGCCGCCATATTGACATTCTTACATGTTCTGTATTCAATAACTTACATACAACATTTTCTCTCTAGAGGTTTCATTCTTGGGTGCATTTTATTTTAATTTAAGTTCATCAAGCTTACTTTGTCTCTACAACCTAAGAAAAATAGATTTATAAACATACTATCTTGCTTTTTATATTTTCACAACATTAAATTGTAAATAAATATCTGCAAGATCACCAAAGTCCCCTTCCTATTATAGCAGAATTTGATACTGAAGCATTATATATGTGTAGTTTGAACACCACATATTAAGTATCTGGCTTTCTTGTTTTTGTAAGTCACAAAATATTCTCTCTATCATTCTTCATGAATCTGGCATTGCCATGTCGAAGGAAACAGTTGGAGTAGGGAAGGGAAGGGGCCAAAGATAGCTTTCAGAGCAGTGGCCTTTTGGTACTGCTTATCCCCATGCCTGTCTTAGGAGAAGGGATTTGTCTTAAGAGTTTCCTTCTCTTATTCACGCTGCTTCCTCAACTGACAAGTCATATCCAGCTATTGTGAAGTGTGCTTAGCTTCCCTTCACCTCTAGCCTTCAAGTTAGCTAGGTATACCAGCAGCCTCCCTTTCCAGCTGTTTGAATTATCAGATACTGAACCTTTTCACCATGACAAGGTGGAGTTCCAAAGAGGAGTTCCCATAAGATTTTAAAACATGTAACTCATTGCAAGCTTAGTTGAAAATACTATAAAATTAAAAATAGATACACTAAACATTTACGAGTCGGTGGATTTCTGCATGTCTAAAGTTAAAATTTTATGTACATATGAGTTCGATGAATGTGTGCTTATCAATTTCTCATATGGTTAAAACCGATCCAATATTATGAGTAGTCTTTATGGATAGGCTCCTAAAATGAATTTTAAGATTACTTAAAAGAAAAAAAACAAAAAAAAACTGTACTATCATAAATCATTTTAAAGCACCTGAACTTTAATGCTACGCACAGATTTAGATTGTTTTAATAATTCAATTTTAATTCAAAAGAGAATAATAGCCTTTAATTACTATAAGAAACATTACTTATTATTTTTATTATTATTCATGATATTCAGCCTTCGATTATACAACATTCCGTGCTATCTGACATTGATTTCCAAGAATGCACAAATGACAATCACTTCATTTTTATTTTTGTTTTACTATATGTTGTATGTTAAATTCTGGAACATCCTGAGCGAAAATATGAGCACGGGACAACAACTGTAACAAAGTACTGGCTAGGATCCTTTTTTTTTCCCCCTCGATTGCAGCCATGCAATCAGTGTATTGTATTGCTTGGCTGAGGACGTTATTGTTTTCTTATCCCTGTAAGTATGAGAACTAAAAGAAAGAAAGTGGTTGTTTCACTAATGGAAACTCTTCAAAAAGTGGCTTTATATTATGGTGCTGGATGTGTTACAGTGGGGGACTCGAAAAAACAGAGGGAAGAAATTGAAAAGTGGTGTACTGCCAGAGCAACTATATCGTAATAAGAATTAGAAAAACAATGGAAAAAAACTCTGATGTGTTCCATTCAAATGACTTTCTCTACATCTCTGCGATAAAGTATTGTTAAAAAGCTTATTCTTCTATTTATTTCATATTGACATAAAATTAGCAGAAATGGTCTTATTACTTGCTTCCTTGTAGGTAGAAGGGAAATAAGGGAGTACCATAGGCTAAAACGACAGTCAAATATTTTAAAGGATGGTTACTATGTGATTGAACTTCCATTGTTTGTATAGCAAGGAGCTGACAAATCCTGTATGAGAAAAGTATAAGAATAAGTTTTTTGTCTATCTCTTACGATTTACCAGTTATGCAAAATTCTGCAAAATTAGTCCAGACTAAAGATGTCTTCAGAGGCTATTCCCAGAAAATTCAAGATATACATTTTATTTGTCATGTAAATATCTTTAATGTAAGATATTTTAATCAAAAATCTTAGATCCATTTTTGAGAAAAACAAAATTTTCAAAAATTTTGCCTTCTAAAGGGTAGTTGGAGGTGGGGAGATTTCCTTGAAAATCTTTGTGTCGCATCCTTAGAAGATACTGAAGATAAATACCAACAGACTTTAACATTTTAATGGACTTTAATAGACTTTTCATTTTGAGTTTTACACACACGCATGCGTGCACGCATGCACACACTTTCTAAAAATGCTTTTTTTGGTTTCAGGGAGGCCCAAAACATATATCCGGTGAAATCTCGGTATTACATTTTTGGATGCAATACAATACCTTCTCTATACACTAAGTACATAGAATGTATAGAGAAAGTAAAAAGTACAAACACTGTGGAGAACATAGGCAAGTAGTAGCACTGTTTGAGCAGCATTAGCTATCACGAACAAGCTATGCAGTGAAAGTAGGGAAAAATCCTGAACATTAGTAGAGGGGGAGACTAATTCCCAGAAAAGAATGATGGTGATGTTGCTGAAATCAAGTCGGCTCTAATTGACTCCATCCGATTATCATGTTTTTAAAGCTCAGAAGCAACACCTATGAGGTCTTCATTTTACAGGATTTCAACATTTGAAAGCAGTTGTCCAGATTTGAAAAAGCCATTCAAAGGATCTAAAGAACTTCCTTACATATAGCTTAAGTAAATATAATTCAAGGCAGATCAATTTGAGAGGATGGCGCTTTATACAAGATTGTAAATTATGCATTATGGGGGAAAATAAATGTTGTAAATCAATATTTGTATGCCTTTGTTTACTTTAATACATATTCAACCATGACCATGTTTAAAATTGTAATGTTTTCAGTGCTGCCCTTTTGCACATTTGCAGACATTATAAACACAAATTTACCTTACTATGATGCTACCATCATATTAGTGAATTATTCTTGGTCTGGGTAGCTCAGTTTGTTAGGCGCTGGCTTCTGATCTTAAGGTCCTTGTTCAAACCTGGCCCAGACCGATGGTTTTTAAGTATGCTTAAAAGTGACAGTCCCATGTCAGTAAATTTACTGGCACATAAAAGAACTTATGTGGGTCAAAATTTTGGTACATCGGTAGTGCTGATATGATCCTGACAATTCACAGGATCATTAATAAATAAATGTATTTCATAAACATATATATAGTGAATTATGGTTTCCTTCACAATGAATATTTGACAGTAAGCCTTTCTTTTCTGACAGTGCCTCATTTCTCAATATAAACTTAAAAGAATGAACTGGAGGCTCATTTATTTTAAATTGATAATTTTGGAAGTAGTAATCATAAGAAACATAGTTTTTATTTATTACAATATTAGTGAATTTTTGCACATGTATATTACTTTTATGTTGCAGAACTACCTGAGATGAAATCTAACAAGGCACTGGGAAAGCGACAAAGAATTAAAAATATAAGCTCTAAAGAACTAAAGAAAGAGAAAGGAATACGGTATAGTTCTCTCAAAAAGTTCATGCCCGGATCTAAGAAAAAGAAGCATTCAAAGGTAACAGTCATATGAACTTTTATATTGCAGCAAAAATATTGT
Organism: Hymenopus coronatus; assembly: GCA_030762935.1. Classification (NCBI taxonomy): domain Eukaryota; kingdom Metazoa; phylum Arthropoda; class Insecta; order Mantodea; family Hymenopodidae; genus Hymenopus; species Hymenopus coronatus. Next base: position 107,254,489 of record CM060892.1, read on the forward strand.
TTATGGCATTGGAATCTAAAGGGATACAAATGCTCTTTCTGGCCAAAAAATGTAAATTTAATTAAGAAAGCAATATTCCTTTTTATGACTATAAAGAATATATAAAATAAAATTGTATCTGTTGCAATCACATGACTTTCTTTGCTAACTCTTCTACAACTACTCTCAGAAAAGCATATTCTTCATCTTCTTCCTGTTAACACAGATAAACTTTCCTATACATTTGCACAGTTTCTTGTAGATATAAGAAGAAAAAAGCAGTCTAAATGAGTCAGATTTTTGAAAAGCAAATTTGCTATATGGTAGCATTGAAACTCCATGTTTCCTGCATGACTATAAGAATAAACATATCCATTTACTACTGTTAAAACTATAGGTATTTGAAAATTTAAACCACTAAAGAATATCACGGAAATGGCTAATGTCACTGAAATTTTTATTGCATATAAATTGTGTTTTACTGAAATGTAAATTTTTGTGCAGTGTTTTTATTTATCCTTTACAGTTTACAAATAAAACAAAACAAACACACACCTGGAACTTTTTCTAAAAATCTGGTCAATATGTGAACAATTGAAGTTCCTTTCACTTTGCACTTCCAGAATAACAAAAGAGAGGTGAAACGAAAGGTGATCCCATTTTAGAAGATGCATGGTTTAAAATTGAAACCAATAACAAGGAATATCTCAGAAGTAGTCAACTCTGCAACAAAAATGTATATGACATAAATTCTGTGTTTTAACGAGATCTATATTTTTGTGTAGTAAGTTTTAGTGGATCTCTTGCGGCTTACCAGTTATGCAAAATTCAACAAAATTCAACCAGAATGAACAGGTCTTCAGAAGCTCTTTCCAGGAAATTCAACATATACATTTTATTTGTAATGGCATATGATATTTTAATCAAAACCGTTAGAGCCATTTTTGAGAAGAAAAAAAAACACACGCACACACTCGCATCCCCCTTAGTACCAAATGTTTGGGTGGGATGCAATATGCTTTTGAATGTATGCACTTTTGAACAAGTTGACACAGCATTGTAAAGATATAGATTATAACTAGTGATGGGACGATTCCACTATTTCTGAAATTTGATACCATTCTGATTTTTGAGCATCAATTCTCAATACTCACTTTATAAAAAACTGTATGGCTTGTTCACTGTATTATGTTAATAGTATTTTACTGCATATTAGTACATGTAACCTATTTCATAATGTACGCTAATTTAAAAATGGTTTCTGCTTGGCATTCTCCCAATTGGCTGCAACCTTATTATCTTGATAAATCCACAGATTATATATTCCCTATTGTTAGTCAAAGTAATAACAAATATTTCCATGTACTATATTATCTCACATCTGAAGTTCTGATTTGTTTCTGCGATTCACAGTTTTTGGTCATGGAGTAAGTAAATATGGTTAAAGTGAGTCACTAAGCAAGATTATTGTAGAAACATGATTTAGTATATCAAGTAAGTGTGCTTCATTCACAACTCAATTAACACTGCATATTTTATGAGTATCTCATTCCTTCCCCCTAAAACAATCAAAACAACTTCATCCTCTAAAATGATTCACAGTTATGTGATCGGCAGCCAAATTACACAAACCAGATTTTCAGAATCTACAACGTGGCGCAAATTCTCATAATATAGTAAACTTGCTTTTTAATGGCATTTAAACATTGTTTTGCATATTTTTATTTAGACAAGAGTCTGTGGAATGTTGCAATGATTCACCTACAGCAAATGTAGCCAAACTCTATTAAGAACTATAGTCCACTAACTTTTTGGGGGATGCATTCGAGGAAATAATCTAAAGTCTCAACTCCTTTCATTTCTTATCTAATATAAAGTTAAATGCAAAAACTTTCAATAATGTAAAACTTAAACATTTAAAAGTATCAAAGTATTAGATATAGGTATTTCAATATCACTAAGTATTGAGAGCACGAGGTATTAAAAGCATCAAGGTCCCATCCCTAATTATAACTCTAAGATCAGCCTAGTAACAGCCCTTAAAATATAAAGAAAAAGGTTGGAAATGGTGCACATGCAAGCAGAATGTTGCCAAGCCTTATATTGCACTTGCCTGGATGTTTGAGAACCACTGATGTGAATGATCATTTCATTTCTGTCACTAGGGAAGATAATGTTAATCCTAACCCTTTTTTCATTGCAGAGTGAAGAATATCAGCTGAGTTGGGGTACTTTGCCATCAGAAGCTCTTATACAAGTATTCAGTCATTTGCCGATTCAAGATCTTGGTAGAGTGGCCCAAGTGTGTCAACACTGGTACAGAGTTTCACAGTACCCTCAGCTATGGCAGAGAGTTGAATTTGTGCTGAGTCAGACATCCAAGTAAGTTCCAATTGATTGTATTATGTTGTATAAAATAGGAAAACTGCCTTATGGATTATATCCAATAATACCCATACTATCTTGGATAATTGTTGATAGTTTAAACCATATGTAGGACAGGAGTTGGAGAGGTAGAGTCAGACTGCAAAATTCAATGCCATAGCCGGGATTTGAACCACAGATCTCAGAGTCTCTAGCCAGTTGCTCTCCACTGAGCTACCAGGGCAACATGCCAGCAGAGCATTGAATTTCTCAACTGACCCACGTGTTTCCCGGTAAGTGTGCTCAGTGGTAGAGCAACTGGCTAAAGACTGGGAGATCCATAGTTCAAATCTTGGCTATGGCATTGAATTTTTCAGTCTGACTCTACCTATCCCACTTCTGTCCTACACATGGTTTCTGTGAGAAAACAATTAAAATTATCACAACTGTCCATAACAGTTGGCTATATTATGAATCCTGGAATTTAAAGTACTTGCAACGTTGTAAGTCGCCATTGGGGTTGTCATGTCAAAATAATTTGAGATCACCTTGTGGTTTACCAGGAAACATGTGAGTCAATTGAGAAATTCAATGCTCTGCCGGCATTTGCCATGGTAGCTCAGTAGTAGAGCAACTGACTAGAGACTGGGAGATCTGTGGTTCAAATCCCGGCTATGGCATTGAATCTTTCAGTCTGACTCTACCTATCCAACCCATACTATCTATTTGAAGCATATTTGTGTGTTCTCAGAGGGTAGTGTGTGGTTGGTCTTTGATTCTTAGAAGCTTCTCAAGTAGTGCTAACTTTTATGTTTTCATTGAAATCATTACTTTGCTTTCATTGGCCAATGTGACACAATCATTGGTGCAAAGAAATGGTTTCATTGCACGTGAAATTAACAATGCTTGAAATATTTCCTAGAAGCAAAGGTAAGTCGCATCTTAACCTATAAAGTAGTACAATAATAGAACTAACCTCTACCAAAGATAAAATTAAAAGATGAAATGAAATAAAAGATAGCATCCAATTATAGCTACTCATATTCCTCATGATTAGACTTCAGACTTCATTGCATACCTTCTTAAGTTACCCATGCTAGGAACATAGGTGTATGCCAAATCTTTGGTTTGGAGAGTGAATGAAAAGACTCAATCACAGTACTGTGTAGGGGCAATGCAGTGAAGGATGAAATTGCTATTTGATTTTATGAGCTCAGCAGTTTTGCAATATAATTTCAGTATTCTACATTCTGGCATTAAACATTAATGAATATTTTAATAGAATACAAATGGTAAAGCAGTTTCCTTTTACAGGCCACTAGTTTGTTTCCCAGTTCCATTACAATAAAAAAAAAATTTTTTTTATTAAGAGTTGAAAATGAATGAATTTGAACACTTAGACTGGGTATCGTCATCTACATTTTTGCCAGACATCTTTATACTTTTTATATGTTGCTTAGAATTGCAGTGATTTTAGATAAAAAAATCTTTCCCTGGACTTTAACCTATACATGACTTACATTGCAAAATATATTTATTCCTCTAATACAGACATCCAAACTCATCCATTGTAAGTTCAAGCTACTTGTGTGTGTTTACTTCTGACATCTCTGTCCCTTTTACTGCTCTGTATTCTCTTAAAAGAGGCTGATAGATATCTGTACATGTTGACAATGAGTGCCTGTCCCATTACTGCATACTCATAGCTAGACTAGAGAGATGTATGTTTATCGCATGCAGGGTGTTTTGTGTATTGGTTCTGGAGAAAATGAAAAGTTAATGAAGTCTGAGCTCTACTCATTAAACTGGGTGGGGCACATATACTATATATACTATATATGGGCAGAAAAATCTGCAGCCTCCCCCATAAGGTAATCTATGTGCATTCCATGACCAGGAATGAGAACACTATGCTCCAATCCACTGTGCCATAGGGCAAAACTGCTGAGACATAAATACATTATAATTAAAATGTAAATGGATTAGTGACATTTAGTGTCATGCATTAAATTTTTACTCAGAATATGTTTCTAAGATGTTTGACTACATCATTAGCTGCATGGTCACTGGCATTCACAGTTAATGGAGCTGTCATCAAGCTGTCTAGTGCAGAACTTCACTATGTCATCCTCCATGGAGTTTCAAAATTCACACTTTTGATGATGGTGGATTTTTTCCCAAGCTGAGTTCAAGTTCCTTTAGCCTGGTTTTTTTCTCTTGGTTTTTCTTATGTATATTCCATGACAGTCTCCACCACCTGTATGTGTGGAAAATGAAATTTGGAGAGAAACTTGGTAGTTAAATTCAGTACCTTCCAAAGGTGTGATAAAAGTTTTCAAGAAAAAACCTTGCCACTAAAACTGCTCAATATTTGAAAATAGGTTTCTTGATTATTTTTATTTCCTTGAAATGTGGCTCTAACAATTTTGATTAAAATACTGTAATTTTAAGGTATTTAATATGACAAAATATACATTTTGAAATTTATGGGAACAACCATTCAAAAACTATTTATATAATTTTGTGCATCTGGTAAATGAGAAGAAAGAGACAACAGAAACTGTGGATCTCTTTAAAACACATAGTTTATTTCAAGAGAGTTCTTTTGTGGTATCGGTCATTTAGAAGAAACCTATTTTAATTGATTTACTTTTGGAAATACTTTGTCAATTTTTGCGAAGGTTACCATTCAGTTGTTTCTTGCAATGTCTTGGAAAAAGAATAGAATATCAAGGTCAACATGGAAGATACCATAGTGAAGTTCTGCACTAGACAGCAGGGTCCATGGAGCTTAAAACTACTTGACATTCATCTTCTCAGGATAATGGAAAATCTCAGAAAAAACCTTATCTGGGTAACTCACCCTAAGTGAGATTCAAACTCACGACCTGTTGAATGTGAGGCAGACACGCTACCCCATACTACCCAGGCAGGCTCTTTGCATATATTATTGAAACATCTTTCCTCCATTGTTTACCATTCCCAAACAATAATATCAGTTTCAGATTATTCGATTGTGTTCACATATTTTCTGTTATTAAACAAATTGTCAAATGTAATATCTAGAGCTCAATGTTTGCTTGCTTGCCTAGTTTTTTCCTTTGTTTAGAACCATAGGATTTGAATGTATAAATATTTTTCGTGCATACTGAAATAGATATACTAATTTTATAATTACTATAATTGCCTATTTTCATAGTGAGTCTGTAAGTATACATGGCTTTTTGTAGCTTAAGGACCTATTATAAATTATTTTTGATAATGGCTATTGTAATTTAATTATTTTTGTTATTGGCAGTTATTTATTAATGTGATGCAAACTTTAATAATGCAATTAATATTTTATGCTCTGAGTCAGTGAGCTATCATAAACATGCCTCAGGAATATAATATTAAATAACTCAGAAATTTAAAGCAAGTGAAGTAGTTTAAGTATATATTAAAATTGAGTCAGATTGGTGACATACCTCACTTAAACAGAAAAAAACCAAGACTATGTTTCACAGATATTTGTCCTCATCTTCAGTTGATGAATCAGTCATAAAATTTCATTTCTCGGTTTTCTTTCCATTTAAGTGAGGTATATGACTAATCTGAATCAATTTTAATATATATGCCTGAGGAAGGTTTTTATTCCAGCATTTCTTTCCTAACAGCAACAGTTGTATTGTTTCATATAATAATAAAATAGTGGCTACTTAGCACAATAAAGTATATAGTGATCAATTGCAAAAACACTATTAGTTTACATGTGGAAAATCAATCATTTAGTTTTAACTTATTGCTTTGTTCATTAATATGTTGGCTTTATTGCTTTGTACTTTCCATGTAGGTGAAAACACAGTACTGACCTAAAAAGACTAGACTTATTTAATTGAAATGCAACATCATCTTTGACAATAATACATAATATGGTCAACAATTACTAACCAACATGGAAGCATAAAGTATATTCTCTCCCTCCCTTTTCAATGGATTACCCTCCTTTTTATAGGACTTATATCATCAAGGTCTTACAAGCCAATGCCTTGGGTTTGAACCCAGGGCTCCCTGAATTTAAATTGCACACTTTCTCACAGTGCTACCTCACTCAGTGCAAAATACATTTAAGAGAGAATCACTTAAAAACTGATAATAGGGTTTGTCATAAAAAAATATGCAATAACTGAAGAATGCAAATTTAAAAAAAATCTGATGTGTACCATTCACATGACTTTCTCTATATGCCTGCAACAAATTATTCTTAAAAAGCTTATACTTCTATTTACTTTATGCTAATCAGAAAAAATTAGCAGAAATAGCCTTATTACTTGCTACCTTGTAAGTAGAAGCGAAATAAGGGACTACCATGGGTTAAAGGGATAGTCAAAAGCTGGTTGCTATGTCAATGAAGTTGCTTTGTTTATATGGATAGGAGTTGACAAGTTCCTGTATGAGAAAAAAATGTTTTTCATAGCAGAAACCAAAAATAAGGAATGTCTCAAAAAGGACGAACTCCACGAAAAAAATGTATATAACATAAATTGTGTGTTTTAATGTGCTCTACATTTTTTGTGTAGTAAGTTTTTGTCCATCCCTTACGGTTTAGCAGTTACTCAAAATTCAGTAAAATTCATCCAGAATAGAATATTCTTCAGAGGCTATTACCAGAAAATTCAAGATATACATTTTATTTGTCAGGTAAATATCTTTAATATACGAAATTTTAATCAAAATCGTTAGAGCCATTTTTGAGAAAATAAAAATTTTCGAAAAAAGTTCCATGTAAAGAGTAGTTGGGGGTGGGGGTATTTTTCTCAAAATCTTCGTGTCACATTTCTGGAAGATACTAAACTTAAATACCAAGTTTGGTATTTTACCGACTTTTCGTTTTTGAGTTATCATGTTCACAGACACACGGACACACACACACACACACACACACACACACACACACTTGCAGACCTTTTTGTGAAAATGCTTTTTTTGGATATTGGGGACCCTAAAACATATATTTCTGGTGAAATCTCGGTATCGAATTTTTGGGTGGAGTGCAATACCTTCTCTATACACTATGTACATAGTGCGTATAGAGAAAGTAAAAATAATGTTTATATAGTTTATATGTCATTAAAAGAATAGTGGAATTTATTACAGTTTATATGGATTATTTGATACTTGTAGATGCTTCTTCATGTCAAAATCTTTTTAAGTGGTAAATGAATAAATGAGCGTTCCTACTGTGATGCATAAAATTACTGATAGTGCCAAGTTTTAACATTTTGTAGAGCCTAGTTGCCTATTTTAAACATTTTAGTGCCTTTTGTACTGAGATCTAGTAATATGCCACCTGTTTATGCAAGGAATATGAAATTGACATGCATGCACTTCATTGAGTCATTTATTTTGTTTGAAAAACTTATCCAGATAACTCACCCCAGCCAAGATTTGAAATTGTGACCTCTTGAATATGAGGCAGATACTGCAAGCATTGAAGTACTTAATATAGATATTTAAATATTTTTTAATTAAAGAACTGTGTATATGTATATATATATATATATATATATATATATATATATATATATATATATATATTTTCTTAAGCATTTTATTGTAATTTATTATATTTTATAGGTCCTATGTCTCGTCAACACCTACTGGACTCATTAACTACATTCTACAGCACCATGCACAGCATCTTAAATTTGTCATTTTCAAGACAGATAGCTCAGTGGAGTCTGCCCAGAAAGTGTGCCACATACTCTCCAGGGTAAGCTTAAACTTTGTTCTGTAGTTATTCTAGACGCTAAATACCTCATAGTCCATAAGAGGACAAATAAGAGAAGGAAGAGAAGGACAAGCTTTGTGTCTTACAACCATCTAGGTACACAGTACAACATACTCTTCTTGTTCTTCTCTAAAATAATTATGCCTTTTCCCTTTTGTTTCACCTGCCTCAAGGATGATTCACAATAAGCTGAGAACAGAAAATGGGCATGGGAAGAAAACAGCATACAGCTGTCTATTCTGAAAACAAAAACAGGAATGTATGACAATGACCAAATTGATATCAAAGTGACGTGGCCGAGCTCTCACCTAAGCAACCTGGGTTCAATCCCAAGTGGCTAAATGTGGGATTTGTGGTGGAAAAAGTGGCGCAGGGGCGAGTTTTTTCTGAATTCTCCAGTTTACCCTGCCATCGCATTCCACCAGTGCTCCTTCTTCATTCTATGTATTATCAGTGTCATCATCTGCAGTGCCATAAGTAGTTAAAGTGGGCATTAAACACTATAAAAAAAAAAAAAAAAGAAATAGATATTAAAGTGAAAAATGAATTTTCTGCATTGGGTCATAAGCTGCTTGTAATTGAACAGTGCTATTATTTTACCTGCTTCCAATTAATCCAACATAATACAGGTTAACCAACTTCAAAATTTGATAAAATAACATTTTTGAAAGTGTTTCAGATTCATCTAGTTATAACATTTGATTGATCCTTTTTTAATAAGGGTACTTGAAAGTTATTTTTTCTTTCTCTGCTACGAATGGTAAGGAGGAAGTATTGTATTCCACCCAAAAATTTGATACCAAGATTTCACTAAATATGCACGTTTTGAGACTCCTTGAATTAAAAAACTGTATTTTTAGAAAAGGGTCACATGTGTGCGCGTGCAGGAATGCTTGAATGGGGGCATGTATGTATGTGTGTGTGTGTGCGTGTGCATGCTTCAAACTTGGTACTTAAGTTCAACATCTTTCAAAGATGCAACAAAAAGATTTTCAACAAAATCCTCCTAGCCCAAACTACTCTTTATATGGAAGATATTTTGAAATGTTCAATTTTCTCAAAAATGGCTCAAATGTTCATTAAAATTCCACAGATTAATAAATAATTATAAATAAAATATATATTAATAAAATATGAAGTTTTCTTCATTTGGAGGGAATTTTGTATAATTTTATTTGAAATGGCAAATGCTAAGAGTTAGACAAAAATGTACTGCATAAAAATGTAGATCTCTTTAAAACAAAGTTTATTTTAAATGTTTTGTACCTTCAACCATTTCCAAGATACCTATATGTTGTTATTGGTTTGAATTGTTTAATACTTGGTCATTCTTTCAAAGTCCTTTCAATATTCAGTTATTTCCCATGATTGCATAGAAAGAGTATAGATTTTAAGACAAGTATATATAGCATTGAATTGTTGAACATTTAACTATCACTATTCGTTTGTGTCGATACAAAATTTGCCATATAGCTATTTCTGCAAAGGTTTACCCCAATTAAAATGAAGTAGAGAGAGAGATAAACATTGGTAAGAATAATTTGTATATCTGCTAATAAACAATAGAGGGTAGAAAGTCTTGTGAATGTAATATGTTATGTTTAATGTCTTATGAACTTAATTGTTCCATATTAGTTCTACTGTGTTTTGCTATTGTTGCTCTTAGAGGTAATAGCCATTTGAGTTTCATGTAAATAAACTAAAACTTATGCTTTTGCTAGAAGAACCAATACACAATGAATAAGGGATTTCTTTCGTTTGATTTTCCCAGCTTGTGACTAATGGCTGTTTCATGTCATGGGAACTTGAATAATTTCCACCTTAAAGAGTCTAGTATGTGAATATGGATCTAATATGCATTTCTAGGAATGGAAACCGGAAATGTAAAACTTCATCAGGTGTTTTCACTCCTGGTCCCAGAAAAGCTTCTTGTCAATTGTGGACATCCATATTTTACATATGCAGTGCTTGAAATGGCCCAGAATATGCCGGTATGCTGGTACTTTTCTGCATCAGCGAATTTCATACCGACACTTTTTATTTGAGAATATTCATACCGGTATGTTATATTAAACACAAAGTAGTAAGAGTAGTACACCAAATCATACTCACTTTATGCTATTCGAATCACAATTTACGCAATTTTGGATCAGACAGTGCTTGCGCCTGCAGACTCATGCTACTCCCATCAACAATGCAGTAATATCAACAAACCGTCTTAATTGGTTATTTATTTGTAAATATCAAAGTTGTGTGGCCATGCCAAGTGGCATTTAACCTTAAAGAATAGAAAACTATCAAGTGGAAGCTAAAGTTTATAATCTGTAAAGTAAACAATTTTAAACTTAACTCATAAGAAAGATGAATACACTAGACAAATTTATATTCAAAAAGAGAAAAACTAATGGTGACATACATATGCCTGATATTGCAGTAGTTAGTGATAGTGTGGTTAGTGCTTCTAGTACTAAAGTTTGTGTTTCTGAAACAACTGATTTAAATTCAGAACATTTTCTTACATATTGGAACTGAGTGCAGTGGCTTCAGAAACTGAAAGAAAATGATTGGCTTATCATTCATAATGAAAAACTAGGCTGTAGGGTGTGTCGTGATGTGTGTTCTGCCGGTGGTATGGCCTGATTGTTGCACATTTAGATGGTGGATGCGGCTGTCAAAGCATCACATTTTTCGATTTTTCTCAGACTATAAACAACATGATGCAAAAGGTAAAACTAATTTTATCATAAGAAAGTGTACCAGCACTTATATATTTCCATTTCGAGCACTGTACTATGTGTATATATATATTTATTAACTTTGCCATTCTCATTCTGGTTTTCATTTTTAATTATTTTATATCGTTTCTAGTATATTATTCATACAAAAAGATCAATGTTCTATTATACCCTAATCATGGTGAATCCCTGCCTAGAAATGTTTTCAATTCCAGCATTGGTTCAGGGAGGGGTTTCAACTTCTTTAGCTGCATTCACTATTACAGCCAATTTGCCTGGTCTGTCCATCTGTAAGCATGAAACAACTCATTAATCATTGAATTAACAGGGTAAAACTTTACGGAGTTTTAATACAATCTGTCAAGGCCTTTCAAATTTAATACAATTAGCACCAATTGAAGGATAATTGATGTAGCACACTTCCTAAAATTTGAATGCTTTTTGAGATGTAAATTGAAAACTACATTTCAATGTTTGAAGAATATTTGAACACTAATATAAGTACATCAGAATTTTTTAGGCTATTACAAAATTAATGGTAGTTCATATGAAAAACCTATAAAATGTATGATTTTTAGAAGATTATTGCAGCTATAGAGTTGAAAATTTATCTAATTTAAGAAGCATTCATCAGCACACTTCAAATTTGCTTGAATTCCAAACAGCATTATAATAATGCATCTGTGAATTTTGACCAAAAGTTGTAAAAATGAGTGTTTTCCATAATAAAATAATTTGAATTCTAAATTTAAGAAAATGTTTACACTCGGCACATTAAAACTACCAATTAACTGAAGCTATAAATATAAAAAATAAGGTGCATTACTTATTAATACATAGGCACAAACGTAGCCATTTTTTATCGCTAAATTGTTTTCAGCATTTTACCATACTAGAAATGCTCCACATGATACAATTGTTTGGCAATTTGTTTAAAACCTGCCTCCCAAAAGCATATTCAAGTTACTGACCTTTTACTTTTTCAAAATAATGCTTCAATTTTGAGAAATAGATTACTAATTTTTGAAAAATAAAGTCTTTTAGATAATACAAAAAGTATAATTAGGAGCTAATATGATATATCTATTTGTAAATTTATTTACTATAAAACTTGAATTTTTGATGTGAATATTTATAAAACTGCATCATGTGGAACAATTTTGTTTGAACAATTAATTTAAACAGTACAAAATTGAGTAATAATATGTTAGAATTTTGAGACATAGCAAATCTATACTGTGTATTTTCCAAGTTTCATGGGTGCATTACCTTAAGGATAATTTATGGATGGTTTCCTAAAATTTAAAAGTTTTACATTCCACCTCAAATATGGAGTAGAGATTGAACATTTTTTGAGTCTTTCAAGTTCAGTTTAAATTGATTCAATTATTAATAGGGGATATATGAAGAGCTCCCTAAAAATGCATAACATTTACTTTAATTTCAGTTAGTCTTCAACATGGTTTTACTAAAATGGAAAAAGTTCAGTATTGTTCAGTGATTCATGTTTTACTTTAGAACAGAAAACCTGCAAGAAGATAAAAGTGAAGTTAGAAGCTATTTATGGAGACCTTCAGTTAGATATTCATTCAACAACTTTAAATGTGGTTGAGCATTTATTTTTGGTAAGAGGTGCCAAGGATGCCCAGTAGATGCAATTACCGAGGAAATTGTTGAAAAAGTCCATGATATGACTTTCACTGATTGCTGAACAAAAGTTCACAAAGTGGCAGAGACCATAGTTGTGTTGTCAGGAATAAAAATTTGTATTTTGCACGATAAGTTGGAGTTGAAAGAGTTTTTAGCTCCACGAGTGCCATGATTGGTCAAATAGACAATAAACAAATGTGGCTTTCAACTTAGAAGCTGTGTTTGGAGCTATTTAAGTGGAATCCAAAGGGCTTTTGCATTGAGTCGCCACCAACAATTGGATCTGGATTCTTCTTTAAACTCCAGAAACTAAGCAACAATTTAAACAATGGATTGCTTCTGATGAAATGTTAAATTCTGAAACTACTGAGATTCCCCTTTAGCAAATCAATGGGCTTTGATTAATATCATCAGGGCATGATACAAATAAAATATTACATTAAAAATATCAATATCAAGCAGCTGCTTTGAAACCAAAATAATGATCTGACAAAGAAATGGCTCACTGACATGAGATCTTCATGAGAGAGGTGTATTTTGCAGAGCTTGACGATTTCTATTTTTGGAAAGGTTAAAAAAAATTGGGAGAAGTGTATAATCTAAAAGGGGACTGTATTGAGAAATAAATAAATTTTGATGCTTAATTTGTGTTCGAGAAAAATGGCATCTTCATTCCTAACATAGCATACTGATTGAACCATCCTTGTGCATGCATGCGTAATGTGTTCTGATAGTATAACCCCTATAGAATGCTGACCATATTAGCACTTATATCTTCTCCTTTATTTTGTACTATTATTACTTCTCCATCCAATCATAAGCTCTTTCTATATTAATAAAATAGCTAACAATCTACCCCTTTTCTTTCCTAGATATACAGTTAATTAAGATTAGCATTAAATTAATATTCCATTTGAGCAAAGCATCCATTTTTCATTTTCCATAACTCATTCAGTGCACTATTCAATGCTGTTTAATAATAATGATGGTGGTAGTGACGATGACTGCTATAAAATATTATTTTATTAATTAGGTTTTGAAAGTGTTAATTCATAAAATGTGTGTAACTAAATAAGCACTAAATTTTCCAGCTCCTACACAACATGTTCTGCCTCATAGAATATAGTAACTATTAAAAGAGAGGAAGTGCTGCTATTATCATTTGAGATTTTTTGATAAGGTTTCTATGCACTTTGTTTTAAAACTAACAAATATAAAATAGCATCAACTAATACATTAAGTTAAATTTTGTTTCTGTTTCTTTGTTATAGCTGGTTAACTGTTCCTTGAAGACATTGGCTCTCATCAGCTCTTCTAGGCCAGTATTTTTTGACATTGACCAGCAGACATTACTATCAGCTTTGACAGTGGTGTTTGATCACTCACATACCTTGAGTTCTGTTGCAATTGACAACACACCTGTAGATGATCCTTCATTAGAAGCTCTTGCCTCATCAAATTCAAGGACCTTAGAATTACTACGGATGAAGAGTTGTCCCAGAGTATCTCCTGAAGGTATGTATTTACTGGATTCTTTCCAAATGTAGCACAAAATTAAGTGGATAAGACTGGAATAGCATGCCACTTTATAAATATATAAAACCTTTCCATTTCTGTTACATAGGAAATGACTTTTCAGCATTCCAGATTACATTAGTTATATATTTTTACATATTTCAGTACTACCATTAAATTATATTAAATGCTTAAAAGCTTTACTCTACCTTTTAGCACTCTCTCTGATTTATGCTTAACTTACAACTTCAATAACATTTTGCAGGGAAATTACAAGAGTGACGTTCATTATTTTTTAACTTTTGGGCATTTGTTTGAATGTAGTAACAGTAGGAAATAGTTTCAAAGTATACTGACCAAGCCTCTTTACATGGAGAGCTGACTACAGTATTAGCGAATTGTGAATAACTTTAAAATTCTTATTGATGTGGTGCTTATATTACAAAATGTGTAATTATAGCATTTATATTGACTTACTTTTCTGTAGTCATTCTATTGCATTGAGCATTGTATTGAAAATCCTCACTTACATGAAATACCTACATTGCTTTTGCCTTTTACAATAACCTCTGCAGAGACATCTTGTGAACATTTGTAAGAAAACAAAATACACATTCAAAGGCACTTAATGGTCCTATTATTAAATTTTCATTCAGATATGTTTATTTCAAATCCAAATACTTTCCATTTTAGTTTGAAGTTCCTAGTTTACTTCAGTTGCTCTTCAGCAAACTCCAAATGTTCTATGTTCTCAAAATCTCTGTTCAAATCTGAGCAAGTTAAAGATGGCAGCATGACCACTTCACTTGAAGAAAACAAATGAGTGCATGGAAATTCAAAGTAGTATTTAAAACAAGATAATGAAAGCTACAGTCAGTGTTCATTCGAGCTATCCATAGACTTAATCCTATATTATGGCACCCTATTTGTAAGCATGCACAATTACATAAAAAGAAAGAGGTAAAGAGAGGTTATTATTAAGCATGCTTAACCTGGAAGTGCATGCGTCCGATATCCCACAGCTGATCTCACAGACCCTTCCAGCTTCCATTGCTTTTAAATGGTCATTGTGATAGGCATAAAGAAAGCATTAGTAAATGAAGTACTATGATTACCAATAACTGCAATGAATTTTTTAAAGGGAAATATTTATATTTTAATCAAAATTAGGTCGAAATAATGCACATATTCAAGGGATATTGGTTCATTTTTGGTATATGTAACAGAATGTTCAAGCAAATGTATTTCTTGCAGTATTTACGAACATATCTGGTTGTTCTGTTTCTGCTTTTGCAGTCGCACAGCATCTTTGTGAGCTGATTCCATTTCAGAACCTTTCACACCACAAACCTCTCCAATTCTCTCAGTTACTAATTTTGTCAAAGATTTAATGCCATTTCCTGAAGATTGCCTTGCAGAAGTGCAAAAGATAGCTGTCTCAAGAATCTTCAGCAACAAACAGTACATAGGTTAATACAATTGCCAATAGGCAAATTTTCCATATGGAAGTGCTGCTGATAGGACCCTGCAGCTAAAGGCATAATAAATGGAATAAAAAAAAATAAAAAAAAAAAAGCCATGATGCAGTTACATTATTTGCAAGATACTAAACTAAGGTACCAAGTAAGAAAAAGTCTGCTCTGACTCTAAACACAATCAATAAGGCATACATGCATGCACAGGAAAAACTCAGCAGAGCTATCAATAAACTGACACCAGTGTACATAACTGATCTGTGATATCTTAGAAATGTTTGTCATAAGCTACCAAAAGAGTTATTGTTGAAACATCAAATACACTTATTATGCTCACTTAACAGTACCAAGGTATGCTATTAATGTGAAAATGTTCTCTCTGGTCTCACAGACCTGCAGCGTGCAGTTACATACTTTTGAATTAAAAAATTATATCATTTATCTGTTCTGAATTGGATGTTATCTGTTTTCTAGGTATCCTTGCTCTAGCTGATCACTGTCGCCAGCTGCGAGAACTTTCCCTGAGTTATGAACTGCTAAGTGATGATCTTCTTCTGGCCCTTTCCTCTGAAGAGCATGTACGCCTGGATTATCTGCGCCTTGATGTTTACACAGAGAAGGAGATGTTACTTCAGAAAATATCTCCAAGATGCTGGCGTGCGCTTGTTGACCACTCTCCCTCAATGAATTTAGTGATGTATTTCTTTGTAATACCTGAAGAATCGTTTGAATCCCTTTTTGTTTCTTACCTTCCTGTCACCCATCTTTATTTTGGTGATTATGTTCCAAATCAAGTTTTGGGACGAATTGGATGCCACTGTCCTAGACTTAAAGAATTAGTATTAGGAGCAAATGGGAACTCGTGTATAAATGAAGAATTGTTGAACATAGCAAATAATTGTCCAGAACTGACATCTGTGGGATTAGGGGAATGTGAAGTAACATGCAGCACTTTTGTAAAATTTGTTGACATATGTGGCTCTAGATTAAAAGAACTGTATGTGATGGAAGAATGTCTCATCGAAGATTCACAGTATGATATAACAGCAACATGTAAACGTGTATCTGAATTGATAGGTCGTGACTGGACACCTGAATTTATGCCTTTATGGTAACCATACCTACTTAAAATACAAAATACATGTCATCAAATATGGTGTCCTGTTTTATTAAAGACTGAAGAGCAGCTAAGCAGAGATCAAAGGGCTTATTCACTAGAGCTACAATGTCTATTTTGGTATTTTGTGGCAAATATATCATTGTATAAACTTTCAAACATTAATAACTTTAAGATATATTGTGAATAAATTACAGTGTTTTCTAGAAAATAAAATAATTATTATTACACACTTAAAATGCAACTTTAAAATTAAGCAAATTTGGCAAATCTATGTAACAAGCTCCAAATGTATGTGTAACATCTATAAAAACATGTGTTAATTTTAATATTTTCTAGATATAAATCAGTCAAGCTTAAAACACACATTAACCTGCAGTACAAAATTAGACCCAATTAGCCTATAAAAAGAAGTTAATTGTTAATACATTACCTGTGAAAATCAGTATTGTTGGAATTGGACAGCATCATTTCACTTGCCAGCTTAAAATTGAGGTTGAAGCTAAAAAGTAATGCTGCATGTTTAAAGGATACTTTGTGTATTAAAGTGATAACATTATATTAACATTCATTTGAAGTGATCATTATTTCTAATATATTATTTTATATGTCTTGCCTCATATGTAACACACTTCAGAACTTACATAGCACATAATGGAGGAGTACAACAGTAATGTGATAAGATGAAAGAAAGAACAAAGGAAGAAGCTGATTAAAGTATTTTTCATATGATGTTTTTAAATTAATGATATCCATATATGCTATATTTAAAACTGTTCCAGTGAAATACTCTCATAAAGAGAATAAAGTCTGAGCTTCCAATTCCTATGTGAATAAACAAATTACTTAGTATTTCTCTTGTGGGTCAATAAACATTTTGTATTTATTTGACATTCACCATTCATGTTCAGTTCTTATCCTTACTCCTAACAGATCTTTAGACACATCCTACACTGCAGTGTTGATAAAATTAAGCCTACTTGCTTTAGACTAAATATTATCAACCTTTTCTTGTTATTTTGATATGAAGTCAGAGAAGTTTGCAACCAAGATTAACACTTGCATACTGGTACAAAGTTGTTAATTATAAAAACAATTTTAATGAAAGGATGTTTTGGAACAGTGATACGTATGAATATAATATTTTTGAGTTGGGTTTGTAACACTTAAGTATCATTTATGTATAGTTTTTCCACACCAGTTTTGAAGCCATGTGGGGTTCATTGTTGATGGTTTCCAATTGAATTGCCACAGGCTGTTCTATGTTGAGGTGACAGTCCTTGGTGGCTGAGTGACAAACCTCCACAATATATTTTGTGGCGGCAATTCAAAGTTAAATACGTGGCATTGGTTTTTAATGAAGTGGATTTTTTCCCAGACATCAAGCTCTACTGCATATCTGGCGGGTTTTATAAGATATATATTGCTAATTATATTTATTTTATTTACTGCTGTTGCAACATTGTCCTCTGTGGTATAGTGGTTACCATACTAGCCTCCAAAACCCATGATACTAGGCTCAAACCTGGCAGAGCGTGATGGATTTTTTGTACACAAAATTCTATAAAATGGCTTCCTTAGGAAGAGAAGTAAAGCCCTACAAAACCCACAATCCCGTCAGAACGTGGTTAAGTTCTCTCTGAGAACAGGGACACGTCTAACACACCTCGGGCTGCCCTCAGCCTGCCAATCACACTAGAAGTAAAGCCAGTGGTCCCATGTAATGTTTATTTGCATGTAAAAATACCTTAGCAAAATTCCAGCATTTCGCATCTGAAGTCATGATTTTGTCCTATTGTGCCACCTGTGGATGAGTTAATCCCTCATCACCGTGGTGCATAGTGGTGAATGCACAAACTAGAAATTCAAATCTGATCATGGAAACATCATAACAATACCATGTTCCACTTAGAGTTACAGGAAATAACTAACTATTGCAACAGTTTATACACTACAGTTTTCCTTTTACACTGTGGCCACCACATGACAGATTTCATGTCAGCTACTATAGCTTGGCTGCTGTCTGCCAAAACAGCTATATCCTTGTAGCTGCCTACATTCTCATAGTTAAAATTACAATGGTAATAAGCATATACTTTATCATAAGAGATGTTGGAAATCTTGCCCTTCTCTATCCATACATTTCTGCCACTTTCTTGGGAAATGTTCATTAAAACTAGAGTTTATTATCTGAAATTGAGCAAATTTCTCACTGCATCTTTTAGTTCTACACTTCATTTTTAATGCTGGATAAATTTCTGCAATTGGATTTTACAAAATGCCAATAAGAGTAATTGACCCACTCTTAATATTTGATAGTTATGTTCCATTAAAAAGTAACAGACACTGAAGCACAGAGGAATTCTATTTTACACAACAGATGCCCTTGCATCATGCAAAAATTGTTGTGTGGTGTGCCGTAAATGTATATAGAGTAATGGTAATTTTCGGTACAAACAAAACAACCAGTGTATTTCCAGTGTTTTGAAAGTATGTAAAATAGATATGCAGGTAATATTTTAAATTCAAGTATTTTTAGACAGCATGTACAGTCAGTCACCCGTGAGACTGTGAGATACAAATATTGTATTATTGTAAACTTATATTATTTTTTTTAACACTTGACTGATGTTGAATATCAGTCTGTGTATTTCCAAAAGCTTTTTGTACTTTGCAGACAGCTGATGAGTCTTCAAGTTTAATGCAGAAAATGTTTGAAGATAGGGTAATTAGTACAGACCTTCAAGACCCCCTGATTTAACAGTATGCAATTTTCATATATAAGGGAATTTGAAAAATAAGGCATATACAAAAACTACCATCTACTGAAAGAACTAAAAGAAAGTATTAGACCAGTTCACTCAGTTACATATTGAAGTCTGGAGTGTGAATAATGATTTTCTGAGTGGATCCCAGAAATGTAAAGATAGAGAAGAGCAATATTTTTAGCATCTCGTATGATAAAGTATGTTTATTAATATTATAATTTTATTGTATAATTGGTGTGCAGAAGTTAGTAACTGTGATATGTATTTGAATCACAAATAACTCAATGGTATTCGTAACATAGGAAACATCACAAAAGATCATTTTACTTGGACATGTTTCAAAGTGTCAACTTCAAATATCACAGAGAGAAATACCATGACAGTTGGAGCCTGTTGAAGATAAAATACATCCACTTCAAAACATGTCAAGGTAAAATTACCTTTTGTGATGTTTCTTGTATTACAATTCCAATCAGTAATTTCTAATTATAATTGTACTCATAAATGTGGGATGTGATACAATTAAATGGTGTTTATAACTATTTCACCAGGAGTCTGAGCTACAGACATGCAAGCTCCCAGATAATGGCCACATGGTAAAAGAAACACACTAAATTGATATAACAATAACAGCTTGTTCTTCTCTTAATTTCTAATAATATAACCAACAACGGTGTTTTAAACTTCTTCACTGTTGCATATAAGTATGTTAATAGCTCAGTTAGGAGGGCTTTGAGGATTGAGATCTCTAAGTGAGTCTTTACACTCTAAAGATTATCTTGATGAAGGTTTAAAAAGTCCTTCCTGAAGAATGGGTTGCTACTGTATGCAGTCAAACTAGGCAATAGAAATTTCAGTTTTCAGAGAGAGAGGGAGAAGGGAGGGGGAGAGAGGGGAGGGGGAGGGAGAGAGAGAGAATTCTTTATGGTGGTTCCTGTAAGGTTTCTTAAGGATGGATGAACCATGAATGATGACACGTTAAATGGTACTTTGGTTTTTTACACTCCACATGAAATATAGGATAATATTGTGGGGAAACATTTCAGCAATAGAAGTCAAAAAGATTTTTAAATTGTAAAAGAAAGCAATTAGAAGCAGGCAATGTAAATAGAGACACATGGAGATTAATGATTAAACAGTTTGTTATACTGACTGTTTCTTACGAACTATATGTTTAAGAAACTATAAAACATGTTTTATAAGATAATGAACCAAAAAATGATGGTATATGCACACACACTCTAAGAAGCAATTATATATATTACAGATCGTTAATTAGTGGTACATTAAGCAGATGTATAAAAACCATGGGAAAAGAACTTTATAATATGCTACCTGAAGAAATAAAACTTGTGGATTGATCAAATACAACAATTATTTACAAATACAGTTTATTTACAATTCTTAATTAAATGCCCCACACTTAAATTCCTCTATATTATAAAACCATTAAGTACATACATTCATTGCTTTCATGGTTAGATTGTTATTTTTTAACAGTTTTACCTAATTTGTTCCTGTGTTTAAAATTGTAGGCTTTGTATATGTAAGTGTGTTTCATGCTTACTGCAGTAAAATACAGAAGTACTAGTTTTATAGTGCATATTTTATAGTGTGTCCCTTTTCCCCTGCATTTTTTAACATGGCAGTACGTGTGCCTGGAATCCTGACATCATTACACACACCTGGTCTCGCAGACTGCCCTTTTGTTTCCATCACTTTTAAAATAGTATTATGAAATATCATGGAGGAAAGTGTTAGAAAATGAAGTTGCATCATTACCAATCACTACAATGTATTTATTTAAAATAAAAGTTTCACATTTGATTAAAAATAGTTAGGTAAAATGAAGATGCATCTAAATGAGCTGCTATCAAAGGTGTACATATTCAATGGAATATTTTGTCATTTTTTTGATGTAAAGTAACAGAATGTTCAAGGCAAATGTATTTCTCACAATTTTTGGAAATATAGTTTTTCTATTTTGCTTTTGTAATCCATACAACATCCTTGTGAGCTCAATTTTAGAACTTTTCACACCCCAAAGTTCTCCAACTCTCTTTTTGAATGTAAAAATCTTTAGCATGGTTTCCTTCGGATAGGGGTAAGGCTGTTTGTCCCATGTTGCAGAATTATGACACCTAAAAGAACCTTAAGCCTGTTAAAAAAGGCCTTTGACAAAATTATGCAGTCTTTCATCCCCAGTATAGATTGGGACACTAAAAACCACAGCAGTTAAAAAGTGCCCATAAATAAAAACTCCAATCTTTCTTCAATTTCCTCTCAATTATTTATTCTGCTAAATATTTTGACAATGCCCTTTACTGAAGATTGTCCTCCAGAGATGCAAAAGAATGCCGTCTCAAGAATCATCAGCTTTCAGCCATTGTTTTCATGCAGCTAGTCTGTGATAACCCTAGAACTGTTTGTCATAAGCTAACTGTAAGTGTTATTATACTTACTAAATAACTCCTATTATGCTCACTTAAAAGTGCTAAGAAGATAGGTTTCTTGAAAACAATTGTCAAATGCTGTATTAATGTGAAAACATTCCCTCTGGTCTCACAGACCACCTGTGTGAAGGTAAATAAAACTTTTCATATATGAGGAGCAATTGGTCAAAATATATTAATGTCACATGAACCAAAAATTTTTAGGGGAGGCAAAAACACTGGTAATTGGGAAAGGTCGTTACAATTTGTAGACAATACTTATGTATAAAATAGAATTTATATATATGTGAATAAATAGGTATATGAATTTAATTTGGACTTAACAAATTTGATGTGCCATGAAGGATATACATTTTGATGTCTACTTTTCGACATAATATATTTTGATGCAGCGCTGTCTTATTTTCAAAGATATGTAATAGTTTCTAATACATTTACTACATGAAGAATAACTTATAATTTTTCTACGTTTTATTTATTATGAATTAATGAACACATGAATGAATTTATTTATTTATATTTACTTATTAATCACAATACAAACATGTTACATATGATGCAATAATTACCTTCCTTCTTTCCTTTTTCTTTTAACACATTCAGCTACATTTGTATCCTTGAAATGTTCCTTTGGACCTTACATGTTCTTAATAACTAATAACTCCATGGCACGACAGCTCACGGGGAGCCTTGGCCTACCACCCGGCCGCTGCGTCCCCCATCTCGGTCCACTACAGACGTCATGGATGGGGTGCAGTATTGGAGGGTGAGACGTGGTCAGCGCCTCGAGCCCCTCCCGGCCGGTTAATGCGGTCCTCACGACCTGGAGCCGCTACTTCTCCATCAAGTAGCTCCTCAATTGGCCCCCCCAGGGACCTCACGAGGCTGAGTGCACCCCGGTCCAGGTCTCCCAGCAGGGGAAAAATCCCCACGCCGGTACTGGGGATCGAACCCAGATCTCCCGCTTGGTAGGCAGCTGTGCTACCACCGCGCTAAGGAGTCGACCCCTTACATGTTCTTGGTGTTTAAAAATCCTATTTAACTCACACTAGATAATCCCATTCTCTCTTTTGCTAATTTCCTCCTCCTTGCACTGCCTCATAATTCTATACCTTTCTCATGCATCTTTCCTAAATATTTTCCACAAGCAATAAGAAAATGCTCTTTTATTATTAAATATTCCTTTTTCAAATTCCTCTATTGCTAGCTTATCAAATCTCACTTCACATCTCCATATGCTTGTTTTCTTGCACTTGCAGTACTTCTATATTTTCCCACACATATTGGGAATATATCAATGTCATAATCCTCTGAGCCCCCTTAATTTTAATGTACCTGCTTTGCATAAGCATATCCTTCTCTCCCTATTTTATCACATATTTCCATTATCTCTTTGCCCCAATCTGTTTTTAGATTTCTCTGTAGTTCCAGCAAATGTTTTGTCTCTTCAGCTACCAAACAAATATTGTTTTTCAATATCCTCAATATTCATGTTTTCACTTATGTCCAGAACCACTTTCTCATGCCCATGTTTCCATTCCAGAATTTCCCACTCTTATTTCTTCCAGAATTGTTCCCATCTTTGCATACCAACTGAACTTTCAGCCAACCCTTCCTTGACAATGTTTCTACCATACAACATTTCCAAGGTATGTAACTTTTAATCCTCTTTCAATCATTTTCCCTTTACTCCCTGTTCTTCCCAGCTAAGCAATGTTAATGCATTCAGTGATTTATTTATTATGACGGTGGTGGTGGCAAAAAGAAGAAGAAGAAGCACAACAAATTTATTATCACTTATTAGGAATTACATAAGATTATAATAGACTTTGTCCTATAGCCTAGAGCTTAAAAGTTAATAACTCATAGATTATGTACATCAAAGACATTAAAAATATGCCTGGAAATTCCTATCATTAGATGGGGTCTTTTTGCTAACTCTGCCCATGTCTTTCACCTGTTTGCTATGCATATTGGACAGGCCATATTACTGAAGGGAACAGGTTGAACATGAAACATAACTTGCGACAAATGAAGTTCTGAGCTGTGAACTGGTGATCTCAAAATTTTCTAATTGGACAATACTCCATCCCTCTCAACCAGTGTTACAAAATTAGGCTAAACTTTTCTCTGCGCTGCATACTGAAGTTCTAATACCAAGATAATGTGTGCACATGGTAGACTAAATAAATACACTGCTTATACAAGTGAACCTGTTCTGTTCTGAAGGAGTGTCAAGCAGGGTTGAGTGAAGGGGTGGATTGCACAATTAATTTTGCATTTTTTTACTCATGCAGTAAGTTGTACTAGAATGGTACCATTAAAAATTGTGGAAAAACCCAAGTTCTTGTCAAATGTTCACATTTTCAGAAAAATCACAGTGCCAGCTCTATTTTAATGTCTTTGAGCATATATTTTACACACATTTTGACATTCCTGTAGAATATAGCATGGATGTTTTGTCAGTCATTTGTACACTCTCTCTTTAAATCTATAATTTTTACTTTCTCTAGCCCCGTATGTACAATGTACATAAGGATAGAGAAGTATTGTATTCCACCAAAAAATTTGTTGTCAAAATTTCACCAGAAATACATGCTTTAGGACGCCCCAAGTCCAAAAATAGCATTTTCAGAAACAGGTCCGTGTGTGTGTGTGTGTGTGTGTGTGTGTGTGTGTGTGTGTGTGTGTGTGTCTGTCTGTCTGTCTGTGTGTGTCTGTGGACAGCATAGCTCGAAAACGAAAAGACTGTTAAATACCAAATTTGATATCTTCCAAGGATGCGACACGAAGATTTTCAAGAAAATCCCCCACCCCTAACTACCCTTTTCGAAATTTTTCTTTTTCTTAAAAATGGCTCTAACAATTTTGATTAAAATCCTACAAATTACAGCCATTTCTATCACAAATAAAATGTATATCTTGAATTTTCTGGGAATAGTTTCTAAAGAACTGTTTATTCTGGATGAATTTTGCTTAATTTGGCATAACTAGTAAACCGTAAGAGATAGACAAAAACTTACTATACAAAAAATATGGATCTTGTTAAACTACACAAGTTATGTCATAAACTTTTTTTTCATAGAGCTTACCATTTTCAAGGTATTTCTTGTCATTAGTTTAAGTTGTGAAGTACTTATACTTTTCTCTGACGGGAGTGTCTGTTTCTCTTTTGTTCTCCTCCTGGCCAAACAAAGAAGCGATTTTCAATGACAATCGCATAACGACAGCTTTTAAAACATTGACTATCACTTAAGCCTAGTGCATTCCCTTAGTTCCAGTCTACTTATAAGGAACCAAGCAATAAAATTCTGCTAATGTTTATCTTGATTAGCATGGTGTTGAAAGAAGCTTGTTTATAGAGTAGCTAGAGAAAGTCATGTGAGTGTAACACATAAGATTTTTTTTTATTTTAATGGCACGCTGTTATATAATTCCTATGATTTTCTAATATATGGCTATTTTATGAAGTCTCAGAAAAAGCATTTTTATTTTGTTATTGTTTCTTGTTTGATATGTGTAGACATGACTCCTTTTTATATGCATATGTATAGATTAAAAACTGTAGATATTGCAGTAATCTTGAACAGAGGTTTACAATGCCATTGCAATCACAGGATATTGAAAATGGATAAAATGCATACACAGTACACAGTACACATACATCTAGTTAAATTCCCTTTTTAACAAAAACACAAACAAGAATCTCCTACATTCTTTCTTTCATGAAGAAATGATACATTGTAACAAAGTCCTAGTTCCTCCCCAAAACAGTCACACTCACAGGAATCACCTTCTATCACTCTCTGTGATGGAAAAATTAAGCATTTTTGAAGAACTTATCTTCCCTTTTTAATTTGACTTGCTAATGGTAGTACAGCTCTTTCCTTTGCATCCTTCTGAAATCTAAATCCATGTTTGGTCAAAGCTGTAAAATGTTTAGAAGGCTCTTCAGAGAAATAGAAAATTTTTCATTTTAAATATCATATCCAGGTCATTGCTGCTAGCAATTTTTATTTTCTTCAAAATAATTCCTTTCACTTTACTTATATTTTCAGTCTCTTGTTAGTTGTTTGTAACTTTTAGCTGTCAGTGCTTACTTACTATCATTGTTTCTATAACTTTCCAGTAAATTACTTGGTGTTTCTCAGGATTCAGAATTTCTGGAGTTTTGCATAGCTCATTCCCATTACCCAATACTCTACCTGCAGGAAAAGTTGATTGCTCACGAACTGAGAAATGGAAGCACACTTCTTTCACTTGTAGAGGTGATGCTTTAAATAGGTGGTTCTTATTTCCACCACATAACCATTACAAAAATGTCTGGTGGTTCTAGTGGATTCATCAATGCACCTGAAGAAACTTCTTGTGTCTCTCTGGCAGCCTGGGCATCATTCTATATACAGAATGTTGGCCCTGTGGCTTCTATCCTTGTTATACAGAAACTATAAAAAGAAATCCAGTGAGCACAATCAGCCTCACTAACATTTATTTAATTTTGTAAAAGGCTGTACCTGTTGCAAATTAAAGGCAAAAGGCCTGCTTCTTTTGGGCCTTTGTTTCATTAATTATGGAAGACTTTTGCTTTTAAATTAGGAGCGCTTAGCTATGCTAGCAATATATTTTTAATTTTAATTTGTGCAACTTCTTGGATCTCATGATGCAATCTCAGGCAGTAGCTGCATGTATCACTTGCTGACATACCAAATCCAAAGTTAAACTTCATATTAAAAATGTAAGTAAAGAAAGTCTACTTAAAAATTTAACAGTATACCTGGGATTTGAACCATAGATCTCACAATCTCTGTCCTGTTGCTCTAACCACTGAGCCACCATGCCAACACAACGTTAAATTCCTCAACTAACTTGCTCAGTAGTTAGAGCAACTAGATGGAGACCAGAAAACAGAAACCATTTTGATACATAATATGCAAAATGAGTCAAATTTACACTTGAGTTCCTTCGTTAAGTAACAAATTACCTGAACATATTTCATAGGTCAATGTTGCTTACACCATCAGCAAATTTTTGATGATGTTGGCAACACCGACCTACGAAACAGGTTCAGGTAATTTGTTAATTAGTAAAGCAAATCATAAACTTGCCTCATTTTGCATTTTATTTATAAATTGTGCTTCACTGTGTACATTTCCAGTTTTTTTGATCAGAAACCATTTTGTTCATCTCCAGGAATATTTTCACAGTAAGTACTTGCATAACTTATTTTTAGTGTGTTTGCACATTATCTTGAAAGTGATCAACAAGGAGCCACGAGCCAGGAGCAGGAACTAGTCGCCCGAGTGTACTCGGGCGGGGGCAAATCACCACGGTACCTATCTGCTTTTCTCGCGGATTTACCCATGTGATATAAAAGATGTAGTCTTGTGCAAGTGTTTATGTCTCTGTTGAAGTAATGTGGGCAGGGTGTTTCCCTCTGTGCAGCCGGCGCGGGCTGGCTTACCCACCTGAGTGGTCACCCACCCAGAGAGGGACCAGGCCCGATGCTGCTTACCTTGGCCAGCCGCTTGCTGGCTGTCAAGGAAAGCATTGCCGGCTAGCGGGGAGAACTGAAGGGATGTAGGTACGGGGTGGGGGAAGCCAGTGTTGCAGATCTGGTCGGAGTACAACTGGACGGTCACCCGTCCGAGTTGGGACCGGGCCTGATGCTGCTTAACTTGGCGGGTAGAACTGTAAAGAAGATAGAGACGGCCAGAAAACTTCCATCCCAAGGCGTCCTTGGGAAGGCGGTAGCTTACGCGTCTCCTAGGCAGCTTGTGGTCGTAAAGACCGAGAGTGTTCACCTGGGGATTTGGGTGGGGAGCAAGTTTAGTGTATATTGTGCGAGCTCTTTCTCGCACAACGTCCACTATGTAAGGGATTCCGGAGTGGGAATGGAGAATGTGGGACGGGAATCTACGGTCTGTGCCATATATCATCCTCAATGCCCTGTTCTGCACGGTCTGTGCCATATATCATCCTCAATGCCCTGTTCTGCACGGTCTGCAGCCTGCAGATGGTGGAACGAGCCACCGAACCCCAGACCTCGCAGCCGTACAGCATCAGGGGCGGGATGACTGCGCGGTACAGCCGTAGTTTTAGGTGTGTAGGCATGGTGGAGCGGAAGATGGGAAACAACTGCCGTAGGGCAGCGTGTCCCAAACCGACCTTCTCCCTGACATGTGGAGTGAAAGTAAGGCCGCGGTCGAGGAGGACTCCAAGGTATTTGGCGGTGCGGACCCAGGGGATCCGCCGCCGCCGCAACCTCAGCGACCTCTCCGGTCGCCAGCCACGGACTTTAGCCAGCAGTAGAGCTGAGCTCTTCTGCGGGCTGATGGCCATCCGCCACTGTTCACTCCATCTGCCTATGACCTGGAGCTGTCTCTGTAGCGGGGGGAAGCAATATCGGGCGTTCTTGTTACGCGCCATTATGAGGACATCGTCGGCATACTGACACGTAACTGTACTGGATTCTGTGGGGAAGTCGGACATGTAGGCGGCAAAGAGTAACGGCGACAGCACACTGCCTTCCGGCACTCCCGCCGCTATGGGTCTGACTGTGGAATGCCTCCCCTCCACCCTCACCCTGAAAGTAGGGTCCCGAAGGAAGCTACTAAGCAGGTGAAGGTAGGGGGAGGGATTTCTGCGTTCTTGAGCTTGTACAACAGTCCCTGATGCCACATGGTGGCGAAGGCCTTTTCCACGTCCAAGAGTACCGCGACTGTTTTGAAGTTGTCCTGGAAGCCCAGGGCAGCCTTCTCAGCCAGTCGCAGCAGCTGCAGGGTTGTGGAATGTCCAGTACGGAAACCAAACTGATGATCCGGAAGTAGGAGTCTCTCTTCGAAGAGAGGGGTGAGGCGAGGTAGGAGTAACCGCTCGAATACTTTCGAGACGATCGGAAGTAAGCTAATAGATCTATAGCTTGACGGGAAGACCGGGTCCTTGCCGGGTTTCAAAATGCATACTACCCTCGCCTCCCTCCAACACGTTGGAAAGTGACGTAGATGCAGGCATGCATTGTAAATCCGTGTCAGGTGGATTACGGCCTTTCTGGGTAGGTGCTGGAGCATAGGCGCCGTAACGCCGTCATGTCCAGGGGCTTTGTTAGGCTTTAGGTTGTTGAGTTGAGAAGCCACCTCTTTCGGGGTGACTAAAGGAATGCGGATCTCCTCATGGGGCGGCGGGGGCTCCTCATAGAGGTAGTCTACCGTCGCTTCCACGAGCTCAGTAAAGTCCTCGTCCTGGGGGTCTTCGCGGGGTTCGAATTGAGACTCCAGAAAATCTGCGAAATCCGTGGCTTTATCCTGGGGCTCAAAAGAGAGTCTCCCACGGGTGCCATGGATGGGATGCTGAAACTGACTTTTGTCTTTCCTGAGGGATCGGATGATCCTCCAGGGTTGTTTCTCTTCCAGGTTTACATTTGCCATTGTGTGTTCCCAGGCCGCTTTGCGGTGCGCGCGAAGCAGGCGCCTTGCCAGGGATTTGAACCGCTGGTACACTGCTTGGATCCTGGGATGGCGGAAGCGCTGCCATAGCTTCCGTACGGTTGCCTTGGCTTTTAGCAGCTGACGGAGTTCATTAGGTATGGTTCTCGATTTAGGTTTGTTAGATGGGATGCGGTAGGTATGCGCGCGTACCACATTCAGGAGTTGTCGGGAGAAGGCCGTGGCTGCCGCTTCCAGCGCTTCGATGCAATCGATGCGCGGTCGCGGGTCCACGGTTTGGTTTAGGTCTAGGACGGCTGCGTCCCAGTCGATCTCATTTATCCAGTCTGGTGTTACCAGAGCTGATACGGTCTCGGTTGTATCCACCACGACAGGGTCGTGGTCGGAGTCCAACTCGTTGACCGCCGAGAGGTCTAGATGAAATGGTGTGTTCTTGGTGATTATGATGTCAAGAACATCCGGTCTGCCGCGAGCCGGATGACACGTAGGTCCTCTCGGTCCGTGCGCGACGAGGGCGGGGTTGCCGCTGATGAGGCGGTAGAGCCCGCGGCCTCGAGGGTTGTTGGTGCGGCTGTGCCAGAGGGCATGTTTCGCGTTGAGATCTCCTGCGATGCATACCACTGGGTGAAGGTTGAGTAGGGTGGTGTAGTCCGCTTCATGGAAGCGGTGGTTTGGTGGGTCATATGCAGCTATCAGCAGCGCGTCAAGCATGCCGACGGTAAGCCGGATTGCACAGGCCTCCACGTGCTGTAGTGCTGGGAGTTGGACAGGAGTATGGGTTATGTGGTTCTTAATGAAGATAGCTGTACCGCCACCCTGTCGGCCGACCCGATCGGACCGGGTGACGTAACTAGGCAGCGAGAAGTCAGTAACAGCATCCAGATAGGTTTCGCAAACCATCAGGATGTCAATTCCGTACGATTGTGCAAACTCAAGGACGCCTGGGCGTTGTCCCCGGATGCCGTTCGCGTTCCAGTACGCGAGTCGCAATGGTCTCCGAACGAATCTAGAGGCCATTACTTAGCGGAACCCGGGTACAACTGCTCCAAGGTTTGGAGGAACAGGGTGTGTTTCTGGAGGGGGGGAGTCTGGGGTCACTGTACTGCAACTTGAAGTTTCGCAGTATAGGTAGGACCTTACTTAGGAGCTTCCGCCACTGGTAGCTGCTGGAGTGCTGGGGGCGTGGCCTTGGGTCTCACAGAGGTGGGAGCCTCTGATTGGCCCGACTGGCCGGGCGTCCGGCGGTTCTTCTTTCCTCTCTTCTTGGACTTCTTTTTTGGAGAAGTCCGGCGTGGGCCCTCTGCCAAGGGCGTCGGGGCAGTTTCCTCCGTTGACGTAGACGGACCAGGTTGGGGGTTGGGGTCTCCGTCAAGGACAGAGCTGGCACAATCTCTGCAGTGACTGCGGGGGTGGGAGTTGCTGCTGCCTCTGTGGCGCGCAGCATTCCCTCAGCGCGGTTTAGTGCCGAGGAGAAGGACACCCCAGGGCGCACATTAGCTGGCTCCTGGGGGCCTTCGCGGCGGCTCTCAACAAGGCGCTTCCGCACCTTACAGCCTTTATATGAGCCCACGTGCGCCTCACCACAGTTCACACAGTGGCGAGCTTCATAGGGCTTTGTGCAGTCCCTCAGTAGATGGGCTTCACCACGCCGCAGGCATGCGAGCTTGCGCTCGCACACACTGCTAGAGTGATTGAAGCCCATGCACCTATGGCACTGCACAGGTCCCTCTTTGCCGTAGTATCTTTCGATACGCACGACGGTGAAGATAAGCCGACGGACGGCGTCTATCGGCTGAACTGTCTGGGCGCGTTCCTTTGGTACCACGACCAGGAATAAGGGCATAGGCACTCGCTGAGTGCCGTCGTCTGTTGCCACCGTCTTACTGAGACGTGCCACGGAGGTAGGGGTGATTTTGTACTCGTCCTGAAGGGCCGCCTTGACATCCTCAGGGGTGCAGTCGGAGTCTAGGCCCCGTATTATCCTACGCTCCACGTAGGGCCGCTGCAGCGAGTAGCTGTAGAACGGGATTTGTTCGTCCCGTAATACAGCCTTCGCTGCCTCAAAATCCCTTTCCGAGGAGGTATGGAGGTGGACTTTCCTTAGCTTCCGCCAGGCCTCGAAGGGGCCCCTAAGCTTCGTTGCCAGCTTTCTCATTACCACAACGTGGTTGCGGAAAGCGTCGGCAACTATAGGCGGGATTTTGCGCCCTCCTTGGGTTGGGGTTGGTTAATTCCCTGTGGTGGTGCGGTTGGGTTGGGGGAGGAACGACCGCTTCTGCGGCCCCCTGCGTGGACAGTTATCCACGGCCCGTCAGGTTCGACGTCGGTGTCGGAGTCGGGCATAGGGATGGTGTAAGGACTGGTGGGGTCCTGACTGGTGTGTACACTCTCAACCGCTACGAGGCGGTGCGGCGAAGATGGCTTGCGCCTGTTGCTGCCGCCAATAGACGTCCTGCTTCGCTTGCGCGAAGGTTCGGCCGTCTCTGGTGAGGGAGTAGGTTGACTGGTGCTTGGCTGTTGCCCGTCGTCACTGGTCAGGGTAGGTGCGGTTGCCCTACGGCTGTCCGCAGAGGACCGGACCTCCTTAGAGGAGGCGCCTGTGCGAGCCATATCGGCTCGAGGTTTCAGGCCAATGGCCTTCACCCTTGGCTCTGGCCTTACGGACCCGTTGTTTCCGTTGTCAGTCGGTCTTGTCAGGTCAATGAAAAGAAAGATGACAGTAGAAGAGGAGTAGGAAAGTAGGGGTGTTCCTGCTCTTTACAAAATGACAACAAGCTGTCTGTGGGGCCGCTCGCACACTGGCGGCGGAACGGCAAGCTAATAGGGGGTCAGAGCCCACTGCGTTGCCGCTGTATAGAAGCCGAGCACCCGCAGGTGTCGGAGCTGCAAGCTAGTAGAGGTACGAATGCCCACTGCGTTGCCGCTGGGGGGATGCTGCCGTGGCTCCTGCCGCTGCTGCTGCTGCTGCTGCCAGATCCGCCGGTAGGTGGTGCCGTAGCTGCTGCCCAGAGTAGATGTCAGCCCTCTCGAGTCTCGGGAGGGAGTGTGCGTGATCAACAAATACCTTTGTAATTATCATTTAATGGATCAGTGCCTAAGAAGTCACCCAGACCGATTTAGAGTAGTCAAAAGGATATTTCTGGGAATAGAGGAGTGAGGCAGCCAAGGGTCTATGAAAGTAAACCCTCATTATCCCTACAGGAAGAGGGTAACATGTCTAATAAATACAGGAGCAAATAAAGCGAATGGGTATCATCCTAGTTGCATTTCTTTACTCTCGCGAAACTGGCAGTTTTCTTCTGGATCCAATATCCAAGAAACGCCAACAGTTTTCATCGCTTTTGCACTATTCTACCTGTATAATGTATTTCATATTAAAATGTCATTATAACTGTAAAGGTTACCATGCTAACTTCATATACGTAAGGTCGCGGGTTCAAACCCGGCGGACGATGGATTTTTTCTGGCGTTGTTTCCTTCGTTGATCCCGTGTCGTAGATTTACGGCACGTAAAAGAACCTCAAGCCTGATAAAAGAGGCCTCTGAACAAAATTAAGCGATCTTTCACTCCCAGTATATATAGAATGGGACGCTGAGAACAACAGCAGTTAAAGAGCATCCATAAATAAAACTCCATTTCCATTTTTTTGAAACTGAAAATAATACTTCGCAGCATTGTTTGAATATATTTACTATGTGTTTCTAGAAGTTAGTAGGCGTCAGTTTGGTTACAGCGAGGAAATTTGTAA
The DNA here is from genome assembly GCA_030762935.1 of Hymenopus coronatus. Lineage (NCBI taxonomy): Eukaryota > Metazoa > Arthropoda > Insecta > Mantodea > Hymenopodidae > Hymenopus > Hymenopus coronatus. The sequence continues at coordinate 107,287,506 of CM060892.1, forward strand.
TGGGAAACTTAGCATTGGTAATATTGCCAGGAAGGTCATGCTCATCATGCTGCATTTTCACAGCATGTAAAGTACTTGTGCCGGTGCTTACATTAACAGAAACATCTATATCTTTTGGGATTCATATGGCTATATTAGGTTACGCATCCCCAGTCAATAGTCATTGTAGCCATAGTTCAATATACCAACTAAATATTCCCTTAGGAATTTTAATCGTCAGGTAGGGATGGTTTGGTTATCAGAGAGAAATATTTAAATTCTTTTATAACCACTTGACCGAACTGGCCAAAAAGTGGTTGGCAATCATGGCAATCTAGTTTTTCAGAAATGCAATCACTTAATACATTGCCGGTTGTCACTTGTTTTATGTTTTGGTAGAACACGTGCTTGTCCTGTTGCGTATTACGTGCATTTTATTTTTATCAAGTGAGTAAATTGCTTTGATTTCAAACTGGGCTTTAGTTTCCTATCTGCATACCAACAGCATTATATGAGAGAGTTTTGGCAAGTAAAGAATTGCTAATGGAGGTTGCATAGTACTCTAACCTAACACAAATAACATTTTCAGGATGGCAGACGGAAATACTCGGAGAATTCTTTCGAGATTTAAATCAGAAACAGGAGAAGTCCTTGGAGGATTATTAGAGCTGCCCATTAATGTGACAGTGGATCAACTGCAAGAGATATGTAATACTCTGCTACAGAATGTAAGTTTGAGTGGTTTGAGCTATCTTTCTACCCGTCAAGAGTATGGTCCTTTTGACATTTCTAAGGTCCTAGCCAAACTTACATTAGTTTGAGTATAATTAATCACCACTTCTTCCACAAGTACAAGAGTAGGTAATTACGGTATTTTGGAGAGCGCTAAATGAAAGTACCAACTTAAGATGTAACGTTAAACAAGGTTGTGTTCGCTGGTAACCTGTTCGATATAATGGAAATGAAAGTGAAATGTGCATAAACATTACTATGTAACATTTAAATATGTACGGAATGTGTGTGAAAACGCGAAATGCAAAACACTGGTACTGTGAAACAATACAAGTAAATCAAACAAAATGAAACAATGTTTAAAGCAAAGCATAAGCACACTAGATAGAGAATAAATATCCACGAAATGATGCGAAAATGTTGAGGATATGTGAAATTCTACACAAAATATCACAAAATACTCCATATAAAAGATAGGAGTTTTGGGTGGTGATATATCCTTCAAAAGGTTTGTGAAAGTTGCATGCTTTGGAATATGCTTTAGTATGATTACATTTTTCTTTTTTGAGGAATGTTGTTCTCTCTCTCTCTCTCTCTCTCTCTCTCTCTCTCTCTCTCTCTCTCTCTCTCTCTCTCTCTCTCTCTCTCTCTCACACACACATGTGGCTGGCATCCTACAAATATGTTCTTCTAAATCAGTACTTCATTTAGCACTTGCCAGAATTAATAGAGCTGTCACACAGAATTACTGTAATTACAACAGTATGAATTCAAACATACACATACTTGCATGGTAAACTACAATTAATACAAAGGATTGCACCTATAATTTATATATTAAGCAGGACCATCAATTCCTACAAAAGTACTTGCCTTAGTAATGGGTGCAACTTTTGTAACCCATCCATCTAGTATTTGAACTACTTGTATCTATTCTATATATCTATTTCTAAATGATTATGATATTCTACTTCTAGATATTCTAATTTCAGAATTTAAAATGGTAATTATTTACAAGTTGGGCCGCTAACTCTCTCCGCTGCGACTTATACCAATTTTACACTCAAACGGGACCGGTGTGGTTAGAGGGGGATTAGGGGTGGGGAGATGGTTTAAAAAACTAATGTTGCTACATGTTTATACACACACACTAACTTAAACGGATTGGAACCTAACCTCGCGCTAAATTTGAAATCCACAGGCTTTGAAATTGTCATCATAAATACAAAGTCAATCAATCGCACTTAGTTTCATTCGATTTTAGAGTGACCGAAGTTCTGCATAATAAAATTCACTGAACAGCTGTATCTGCGTGAAACATACTTGTCATACATCAGCACAGCGTCTAGCGACATATGCTGGTGTTGCATTCCTCAACACTGTTCGTCTGCCGCTGACAATGAAACTCAGGTTTTAGGCACTTTAGTGTGTAGTATTATTATATATTTACATTGCAAAAGTACTACAAGACTTCTTTATTTATATTCTACTCCTTCTAGGCAGGATACTTCATAAATGTTCACAAAAAAGGATTTCTACGCGTACGTAATAAATTAGCGTTTAACTTAATTACGGAGCTTTTCCGATAAAAAAAAGTGGTGAAAATGTAACAAGTATAAACCAAACTTACAGTCAAACCACAATTTGTTTAATTTCTAGAGGGGCCGAAGTTCTCTTTAATAACCTTTAAAATCATGTTTTGAAGTGCATGTCCACAAGAGAATAAACTGTGTAAAGTTTCTTTAGTATTTTGAGGCATGGCAGAAAGATATGTTGCTGTTTAAACCCTACCTTTCGCATTTGAGAGCTGCCAACATGGACAAGGAATTAGGTTTCTGTTGTCACATATTTGCAGCTTTCTTTGTGCTTGCAATGATGGAATTTAAATTTATTTGCGACAATGTAGCTAAAACTGCAACTTCATTTAAGCTACATTCACAATGACAGTAATGCAGCATAAGTGCAGGTACGAGGGAAGACAGCTCACAATGCAGTCGTAAGCATAATGCAAGAAGTTGGCACAGATTTCTAGATCTGTAAATTACATTGGGATATCATACAAGCACTGCATGAGTTTCAAATTAAATAACAAAATGTATAACCCTTTTATAAAGGAATAAATGGGTTACTCAAATTACATACCACAACTGATTCTTACAGCAGTGACATCACAAATGTTTGACTAAAATATTGAAAATAATGCAAGCATGAGGACTGCACATTCAGGGCAGTGTGTATTATCTCTTTGTGCCTTACGATTTGCGAGAGCCAAGAAATTTAGATGCAGATGATGGGTGCATCCATTAAATCAAAGGACGATTCTCAAGGAGGCTGCCCTAACCTTTTGAGAGAAATGAGAGATGGCGCAGCAGGGCTGAAGAGAAGAGCACGTACCTGTATACAGTAGGCACTGTAAAGTCTTGCATTGCAATCATCTACTGTTGAAAAGCTGCCAATTCATAGAGGAAGAAATGCTGAAATCTTTCTCTATTCACACAACACAAGGATAAAGCTTGGAGTTTGCAAACTCTTGCATTGCACAACATATTCCTTGTGTCTATGTGAATGCTCATTGAATAACATGGTTTCAAAATCTTGCATTTGTATCTCTTTGTCAATTAGGCATTAATGTTAACAAAGTATTAAGTAAGCTGATACATAAAGTGATAAGTTGATATGGTTAATGATGGTCAGTTTTGATGATTTTGAAACTTAACTTATAACAATTTTCAAGTAAAAATACTTATTCTATCAAGCATTTGCTCATAGAAAAAATTATTGTAACATTTATTTGATTAAATTTATGATTGCAAATTCTTTAGTAACACAGTTCTTACAGTATATTGGTAATTACTGCAACTTAATTCAATGTTTGTGTTTAATTTATTTCATTTAGAAAAAAAAAAAACTACTTAAAATATATTTTTTGTTTTGCAAATCAGCTAAGGTTCATTTTAGAAGACAAAGTATACTTGTACCACAGTTTAGTTAGTAAAGTTGTTTTAAGATATTTTGCACGTACAAACCAACTAATACTTTTTTTTTAAAAAGTGCATACTTTGTGCACCTTTACTGTAATTTATTTAGTAAAGCAAATTATTAAAATACATTTGCAGTTTTTATTGCAGCAATTGTTGATGTTAATTTTAGGTATAATTGCATGTTTTCTGCACCTTTACTCACAGTTGCTTTCGCCTAAGGCACAGTAAACCTGTGATTTGCCATATGTAGTTCTCAGTACGTTTGACACAAATTGACCATAACATATAGACAATGATTTGAGATCCTTTGGTTAGGGTAAACATTCTGCTTATCAGAGGACTGCAGAGGAGACCAAAGGAATTCAATTGGATTTAGTATACAACGATAAGGAAGAAGAAATAACAAATGTCCATACGAAAACTCAAGCTCATCCTTTATGTACTACTACTTTTTTTTTTTTTTTGAGAGGGGAGGATAGGTTTTTGGGTGGTAGGCATCAGTTTTTAACTATTAAGTACTCTCACATTCATACTTCAGACTTTATGGGGGATAGGAAAGATTCAATAAAGAAAAATTCCTTCCCCTGCTGTCATTTCATCAGGACTGCCTTCGCTGCAGTATCCCAATATTTTTTACTTCAAATCCATCCATCATTGTTTTAGCATATAATAATTGCTCTTAGGTCATGGGTTCAAACCCGATGGAGGACGATGGATTTTTTCAGATGTAAAATCCTTAGCATGGCTTCCTTCGGAAGGGACGTAAAGCCATTTATCCCATGTCGTAGATTTACAGCAGGTAAAAGAACCTCAAGCCTGATAAAGAGGCCTCTTTCATGTCCAATATAGAATGGGACGCTGAGAACCACAACAGTTAAAGAGCATCTATAAATAACACACAAAAAAAAATTGCTTGTAAGCAATTCCTACTCCTCGACCGCGGCTTACAAGCCTGGAAGAAATTTTACTTCAAATGGACGCCGACTGTGAAAGCCTTAGTACATTCATAGTACCATTTTATGTTTGCCCCTGGATATTCGTGTTTTCAATACATGGGTGTAAGTGCATCATCCCACCCTTTTCACATATTCCATGAGTGTTGTACTATATTCCAGCTAAGTAAACAATTTTGCACCAGTTTCATTCTTAAGCATGTAAATCACATTTTTGCAACCCCAAAATAGCATTCTATTACTGATATTGTCATTGTGGACCCTATTGTAAGCTGTTCTTCATGGGTTTCTTGGTACATCATAGGGATTAGTAGGTAGTGGCAACAATGATGTACATACCTTGTGCAAATTCTCCTGCTATAAACTGGGCATGAATTCTAGAATTACATAAATATTACTGCAAGGCTTGAAGCTTTCATGACAAGCATTATTGATTATCACTTCATGGTAATCATCTGTGTCAAATTTATAAATGTTGAGTTTTCGATTATTTTAAAATCCATGGCCTTTTTAGACCCGTGAAACCATAATAAACATATTACTGTCATATGTTGATCTTAGCCATCTGGTTACATTTTGAAAAAAAAAGTTTTGAATCGCAGTTATGTTGGACATTTAGAGAAAACCAACCATGGTGATTTCTAAATACTTCAACATTATTTCCACCAGCTCCACTTGCACATTCCATAGGATTACTATGTGTAAGAATTAATACCTAGTAGTATTTAGCAAGTTTTACAGATTTAGCCATATGAAGACTAGGTGGTTATTAGTAAGAGTGAAAATAACTATTTTTCCTGCTTGTTTAATAATTAAGAGTAAAAATGTTTTGCAACAGGGAATCTTCAAACTGACAAGGGAGCTATACATTAGTGCAAATCGAAATTTAACCTCAAATTTTGCAACCATGGACTAGCACAATAATTATTCACACTCAGAATGTTAATTGTTTAAATTAACTGGAAATATGTGAAATTAAACATTAATTTTGCACCTTTGAAATATTGAACAGCCTTTGTCAATTGCAGTGGTGGAGCAGCCAATGGCATGCCCTGCTGAGGTAAGCCATCTAAACTACTCCATCCTCTCTTTACTACTCTCTTTTCCATATAACTATGCATAATTTGTAATATTGGGCAAAGTGAAAATATTTGTGCGCATAGCAGAACGTTCTCTGATTTTAGAAATTTTGTTTCTTGTTCTTATACAAAAGACAAGGAGGAAATACAGAAATCAGCAAGAGACTTTTTAGAGGCAACCAAGAAATATTTAGCATGCTATTGTTCTTCCAAGATTTTTAACATTGACCAAGAGAAATGAGAGCTAGATACACTGTGAAAAGCATACAGAAGCAACATGGCAGTCAGAAATGGAAATGTAAATTGAGTTTTATTTATGGACGCTCTTAAACTGCTGTGGTTCTCAGCGTCCCATTCTATATTGGGCATGAAAAGACCACTTAATTTTACTCAGAGATCTCTTTATCAGGCTTGACAAAGGTTCAACAGCTTTACTTCCCTTCTGAACGAAGCCATGCTAAGGATTTTCATGTCTGGAAAAAATCCATAGCCAAGTTTGAACCCGTGACCTTGGGTATGTGAGGCTAGTAAACCACAGAGGGTGACACAGTCAGTTATTGAGCTTATGTACTCACAAATAATAATTACCACAATTAGTATGGCAGGAACCCTCCTGCAAAATTATTCATTATTCATCAAGAACTGAAATTTTCAGCCCTACTGTTAGTAAACATATATTCACAACAGAAAATTTTATTGTGAAACCAACAAAGTCAGGAAAGATGCGTAAGAAAGAATTAAATGAGTGGTGTAATGAAGCATTTTAGCTATTTTTAGAAGATAAGCCTACCCTATTTGTAGGTTCTTAGATAGTATTTTCTCATTTAGGTCTACCTCCCAGATAAGATATTGAAGTTTTTCAAATTCCTCTGGGACTAAAGTAAAATCCAGCCCCCTGCACAGATTTTTCTTCTGCCAGTGGAAATCTTTCTACCAGCTAATGAGTGAGCCATTAATCACAAGCGAACATTTATATGTTGACTTCAAGAGAACAATATTCTAGAATTGCTATCCTTCGTTCATTTTCAATTTTGTTCTCCCAGATTTCATGATATGATCAAATGTTCATGGTTTGCAGGAATACATCATAAAAACCAAAACAATTTTGACTCTGAAACCCAAAACAATTTTGTCTGGTACAAAAAAATCAACAGTGTGAAGATGGAGAATGCAATGTAAATGCTTTAGTTCTCTGTGCATTGTGGAAAAGTAACATGCAATCAAATGTTATCACTAACATACTACCCCTGCAAAACTCTGACCCACCGTGGTTCCATATTTGAGACTCCTCAACTAATGGCATCAAGTGCCTGCCATTGTTTTTAAATGCAACATTCTATGTCAGCTTTTAAGGTTACGAGTTAATCTAAGCAGCTAATGTTTTTTGTTTGTCTAATTCTTGTGATTTTCTATCTCTGTGCTAAGTTTCAGATCAGCTTTCAATGTGCACTCATAACAGTTCCCGTGTGAATCAAATTGCACTCAATTTTAATATGAAAATAATGGTCAAAAAAACAAAATTGATGGTATTCTTTGGATCTCAAACAATAAGAATAAATTTGATCCTAGATAACAAAATTGTGAAACCAGTTAACACTTAGATATTTAGATTGTTCAGTAATGTTTAGAAAAAAACTGTGACATTGAGCAAAATAATTAAATTTAAGCATTTCTGTGGTACAATATATAGAACACAAGGAAAGAAAGTGAGAAAAAACATTGCTTAAGTATTATAAAGTAATGGCAGTTCCTACTTTGTTATATAACTATGAATCTTGGGTCTTAATAAAAATCTAAAGAAACAAACAATATTAGCCTTGAAACCAGGAAGAATTTATTACAAACATATGTATGGAGTATTATGTTATATGGATGTGAAACTTGGACAATTTTAAAAGCAGAAAGAAAGATAATAGAAGCATTTGAAACATGGTGCTATAGGAAAATGCTAAAAATTAAATGGAGTGACAAAATTAAAAATGAAGAAGTATATAATAGAGCAGAAGCAGAAAAACGAATTTGGAACCAAATTAAAAGAAGAAGAACAAAATTAATAGGATATTTATTAAGACATCAGAGCACACTGAATATCATAATAGAAGGTATGATAGAAGGAAGAGCAAGATCACAATATATAAAACAAATTATGGAAGATATGAAATGCAGTAAATATGAAGAACTCAAACGGAAAGCAGAGAGAAGATCTGAATGGAGAGTCGCTGCAAACCAATCCAAGGATTGAAGACTCCTAACAGATATGTTGCTGGATATATATTGTTAGACAAAAGAAATTAAGAAAAAACTGAAAATGAAGCATTATACAGTAGATAAAAAGATTTCAGCAGAATTAGGAAGGCCACATATAAGGATAATTCAAATATAAACAATCATATTTTTATATATCCATTGATTAAACATATACACACGTGACACCTTCTCTACTTTTATATATAGCCTTCTTCATGCTCTACACATTTTTGCCAACCATTTGGAAAGTTGAATATTCCGTGTTCAAAAAAAAAGTTTGAGGGTGTGTTGTGCACAGGTTCCTTAAGATCTTAATTGATTTTGAATTGCTCCCCTTCAAGCGATTTTTTTTCATGGGTGCAAAAAAAAAAAAATCTGATGCATTCCACTCGCATGACTTTCTTTACAACTCTGCAATAAATTATTGTTAAAAAGCTTATGCTTCCATTTACTTCCTACAGATTGAGAAAAAATTAGCAGAAATATTCTTATTACTTGCTTCCTTGTAAGTAGAAGCGAAATAAGGGAGTACCAGGTTAAAGTGATAGTCAAAAACTGGTTGCTATGTGACTGAAGTTCCTTTGTTTGTATGGTAACAATTTCACAAAGTCCTGTATGAGAAAAGTATGTTTTTTATAGCTGAAACCAAAAACAAGGAATATCTCAAAAACAATCAACTCCACGAAAAAAATGTATTTAACATAAATTGTGTGTTTTAAAGTGCTCTACATTTGTTGTGTGGTAAGTTTTTGTCCATCTATTACAGTTTAGCAGTTATGCAAAATTCCATAAAATTGATCCAGAATAAAGTAGTCTTCAGAGTCTATTCCCAGAAAATTCAAAATATATATTTTATTTGTCAGGTAAATATCTTTAATATACTATATTTAAACAAAATCGTTAGGGCCATTTTTTAGAAAATCAAAATTTTCGAAAAAATTCCATGTAAAGGGTAGTTTGGGGTGGGGGGATTTTTCTCAAAATCTTTGTGTTGCATCCCTGGGGAAGATACTAAACTTAAATACCAAGTTTGGTATTTTACCTACTTTTCGTTTTTGAGTTATTGTGTTCACAGACACACAGACATACTGACACACAGACACACACACACACACACACACACACACACACACACACACACACATGGACCTTTTTCTGAAAATACTTTTTTTGGACACAGGGGATCCTAAAACATATATTTCTGGTGAAATCTCGGTATTGAATTTTTGGGTGGAGTGCAATACCTTCTCTATACACTATGTACATAGTACGTATATAAATTTGGACTGCAAGGGGAGTGTTCAAGAGTTTTAGCACAGTTCTCCAATTGTCAAATTTGCAATGTAAGGGTTAGCGTTGTCTTGGAGAAGGATGACACCTCTGATGGGCATACAGCATCTTTTGTTTCAGTTGGCGGCTTTTGCTGACCTTAAAAATGGGCAATTGTTAGCCATATTCACATTTGTTGATCATAAAGAAAATCGAGTAAAACTCCTCTGTAGTTAAAAAACAGTATCACAAGAATTTTTCCACTTGAGAGGGGGGCTTGGCCTTCACTGGGCAGGCTTCAACCTTTCTTTGCCCTCCTTGCTCACCATTTCGATTCTAGAATAAACAGATGGATCCATGTCTGATCCCATTCGACGATACACTTAAACAAATCCTTCCCTTCTTGCCAGAATCAATTCAGATGTCTCTGCAACCTGACTTGTTTTTAATGCTCAGTTAACATCTTCAGAAACCATGGAGCACTAATTTTTTTTAAATCCAAGATGTTAATTGATACTGGTATTAGTACTCCCAATGCTAACATGCACTTCTGATGTGATTTCTTCAGCAGTCACTTTCAATAAGTTCTCAAACAGCTTGGATGTTATCATCAGTGAGATGACCTCGGGTGCTGACCTTTTTTGCACAATTTCTTGGCCACTTGGACAGTGTAACATCCCCAAACTGTACCTTCAATTGAGTTAAAATCTCTGAGAATTTAACCCCTTTATTGGTTAAAAACTTGATGATAATGCATTGTGCAATAGATGAAGTAACCTCTTGTTCACTCTGACTGTACAGATGCTGAAACTTATCAAAGCAGCTAACCAAGCTGGTTTCCCCTCCCTAATACACCGACCTTCAAACCTCCCCCCACCACTCCACTATTCTGCTCGGATCTCCCTGGGCAGTGTTTTGCCTCAATTACTGTTTATATTTGAATTACCCTCTTAAAAAGAAAGCCAAAGCCAGGTACAGGAATAACAAGAGAGCAACCATAATTAAAATCTAATAGGAAAGTAGTGAGAGATTGGTGAGAGTAATATGATTGGGGCAGAATAGACCGAAGCATCAAGAAAGATAAGGTGCTTTATTGTCACAAAATGCTTACAAATCAGTCAAGTAAAAGCTCTGTAAACAGGTGACTCATCAAGTTACAATGAGCTAATTTACAATTTTCATTAAACCTAGATTTACTAAAATTATAAAATAAGATACAATAACATATTTTCAGACATTCTGCATGAAGAAAGTACCACACACACACACGCACGCATGCATGCACAGTTTTTCTATTTGCATAAATTTAATATGAGCCTATATAATGTTACACATATACTCGGCTACTGAATAGTAATCTTGTCTAAAAGTAGGTTACTCAATTTCTTATTAAATAGTCCTTAATCTTTTAAATTATGATACCTACATAAGTGCACATTTTACTTTCTCCACACATACGATGTACTACATATTGTATATAGAGAAGGTATTGTATTGCACCCAAAATAATGATTTCAAGATCTCACTGGAAATACTGTTTGAATAAACAAAAAGCATTTTTAGAAAAAGGTCAGAGTGTATGTGGCCAGCTAAGTTCAAAAAAGAAAAGTCTGTTAAATACCAAAATTAGCATTTAAATTTAGTGTCTCCCAAGGATGCGACATGAATATTTTCAAGAACCCCCCCCCCCACTTTCAACTACTCTTTATATGGAAAAATGTCAAAAAAAATGGCTAACGATTTTGATTAAACTATCTTATATTAAAGACATTTACATGACAAATAAAATGTAAATCTTGCATTTTCTAGGAATAGCCTCTTTAAGACCTGTTTATTCTGGATGAATTTTGCTGAATTTCACATAACTGATAAACTAAGAGAAAAATAAAAACGTTGTACACAAAAATGTAGATCTCGTTAAAACACATGATTTAAGTCATACACCTTTTTAAAAATCTGACTGTTTCCGAGATATTCATTGCTATTGGTTTCAGATTTAAAATTCTTATACTTTTCTCATATCTTATCAACTCCTAGCCATAGAAACAAAGGAATTTCAGTCACATAGCAACCAGTTTTTAAAATATTTGACTCGCTTTAGCCTATGGTACTCCCTTATTTCCCTTCTACTTACAACAGAGCAAGTAATAAGAGCATTTCTGCTAATTTTGTCTCTATTAGCACATATTATTTAGAAGAATAATCTTTTTAACAATAATTTGTAATAATGAGTTAGAGAAAGCCATGTGAAGGAACACATCAGATTTTTTCATATAAAGTTAATCTGTTCATTGATTGCTTTAAATAGCATTTAGTTCTGGTTTCAGGAGGAGGAGGAGAAGAATAAGAACAAGAAGAAGAAGAGAGTATGTGAATGCAGTGCTATATGTCTATGTAGCTATGCTAAAACTGGCAATATTGTCATTCCCACCACATGAAATGTCCAATTGCCACTTAGATTTGCATATTCATGGATTTTCAGCATTTTTCATCAACAGTGAAGATTTCCTCTAAATTTAGAGGTACATTTTGGTTACTGTTCCTCATCAGTAATCTTAAAATATTCATATATAACATTTATATTATTTTACAGGAGGAGAGTGTTCCATTTGTATTTTATGTGAATGAAAAGGAAATAAAAAGTTCCCTTGAAAATACTCTGGTAAAAGATGGTATTGACACAGAGAAAATTGCTGAAATTGTGTATCAACAGCAGGCTGTATTTAGAGTACGAGCAGTCTCACGATGCACAAGGTAAGTGTGAACAGGATACTTTATTTCTGCTTTCTTCGCTTGAACCTATCTATGATTCAGTGCTAGAATACTTTTTCTGAAGGAAATAGTTACTTTTGCTTTCTTTCTTTGAACTTATCTTTGGAATGGTTTTAGGATTTTAATTTATTATTAGAAATCCCACATTTTAACCAGTGTTTGTGTGGAACCTTTTACAAAAAGCATGGCTCTCAAATGATCCCATAGCTCTTTAAGAACCAATTTATTTTTGCTCATAAGCAGTTGAAATTATATTCCCACTTATGATGTAAGTGCTGTGTTGAAATGCAGGCTATCATCAGTAAAAAGGAGGTTGTGCAGGTGAAAGGAGAACTGTTCCTGTCTTACTTGCCCCCTTACCCACAACTTGTACATCTGCTGTGTACCACCTGTAGCTTGCAGTTCAATATGCTACCTAGTTCTTAAATTTGTAGCTTAGATGGATTAAGCACTAAAAACCAGGTCAGAACTGCGATGTTAGACATTATCTAGGGTTGAATCCTCATGTGTTGCTACTACTATTTCAATGGCTAAGGACAGGGTGATCCTCACATAAACTAAAAGATAGTTGAAAAGCTAGGATGTTGATGGGACTTTACTAAACCCTTTTCACTGAATGAATTTGTCCTCGTGTAAAAAAAGCACAAAATATACTCCTCCGCTTACTTGCTCTGGTTGGCGGGATAATGGGACTACTTTTGTAACAGGTGGTGCTAACACATTGTAGCAGAAATAATCCTAAAGCGGTGATGGTCTTGTGAGCTTTTGTGACAATCACGGAGAAAGATATAGAATGATCTTGTGAGCTTTTGTAGTCATTACATGAGATAATTAATCCTGTGAAACGAAATGGAATTTTGATTTCTAAGCTAGACAGCAATTTTGTCTTGTGTGAGAGTTGATCCTTACCAAGTTATGATCAAAATCGGTGCAACAGTGTAGAAGCCTATGAAGAGCATACATACATGTATATTGACTTTTATATATTAAGATTAATGTATTTAAGCAGGGATATAAAAGCACTGCAGATGCTGGGGATTATGGATACCAAATTAATTTTTTTTTCTATTTTCCCCAAGTAGCAGTGGATAAAATTGTTGGTGTCATTTATATTGCTGAGATGTTGGGCAACTCATATGAAACGGTACAGTGTATTTGTATTCTTTTTGGCTAGGGCTTGTAGGAGGGAGAAGGGTGTCACTTGATGCAGCAACCTGTCTTTCCCCTTCTCTCCCACCTGCTGACCAAAAAGAATGGAATGGACTATACATCATATTCTGCACAGAGTTCTGCATATGAAAAAACCTGAGTGTGTGATGGGACCTGCATTTGTTGCTCCAGACCAAACATGCTTAAGAAAGGATATTTCAGTATTATGTTTGGAAAATCTGAAGCATAATTCCAAGACCTCTGGCATTGTTATATAATTATAAGAGAAACCTGGATTCACCGCAACATCCTGAGAATAAAGAGCAGTGAAAGAAGTGATTGGTGATAATGAAAGTGCACCAAAGAAAATAAAAACAATTTGCAATATTTTGGGACTCTCAGTGAATTATTTGGAAAAGGGTAAAAGGGTGCAACTTTACTGACCTTCTGCACAGTTAACTGAAGCAGAAGTGACTAAGATTAGCACGGAAAAAGGTGCTTATTCACCAGGATAATGCACCAGCTCTCACATCAGCCATTGCAATGGCAAAAATGCATAAGGTGATTTTCAAATTAGTTTCTTGCCCTCACTCTGTAACTCCTGGCCAATGATACTGGGCTATTTAAATTTATATCTACAGTGCTTTTTTAACATTAGTATCTAGTTTTATTTCCATTTTATTTATTCTCGCACAATAGCTGAGGTTTTTAAATTTTTTAACAAATATGTTTTTAACAATGGGGGTTTAGTTTTAGCGATATCTTTTTAGTCATTGTTTTTAGTATTTTTAGAGTCCCTATGGTTTCTGTTATGGACAGTTTTATTTATACTGCATTTTAGCAATACTTTTAATTATTATTTTATTTATAATTCATTTTTATTGATTTTATCTCTTAGTTTTAGCCATGTTTGGTTCAAGGAACACCAATAGCCTCAGATTTGAGTGCCCATAAACACCACTCATTATTAGTTTCCCACCTTAATCTCAAAATTTGGGATCATCTGGCTTTATTTCCATTTCTCAATCTCAGAATTGGCTTGGAGGTTATTATGCTGTGAATAAGGAATATCCACAGTTGTTTTTTTTTTTTTTACGAATAATAATAAAAAATGCAAGCTCATTGGGCTAACTGTTTTGAACTCAAAGAAGATTTTATCAAGAAATAACATTTTGGTTTGACAAAATGAAGTTAGTTATTATGCCTCTTGCCACATTCGTTAATCCTTGCTCATAAGTTTCTTGAAGTTTTCTCTTTGTGTTGCTGTAAACTGCAATTGGAACTATCTGTTTTTGTGCAGTTCTATGCCAGGGCATGCAGAAGCTGTGATATCTGCAAGTTTTAGTCCTGATGGTAGGCATCTTGCAAGTGGATCTGGTGACACAACTGTTCGCTTCTGGGATTTTCTTACCCAAACACCTCTACATTCATGTAAAGGTAAGTTCTCATAAGCTTGTGTCGAGTAAATACATTGTATTAGCAGCACTCTACACTTTTATCTGCATTAGGAAGCTATCTCTTGTTAATAATAGTGAACTGTGAAGTTAATTTCATATTATAATGTCAAATTAGATCTATAGCATAGCATGAAAAATATTAAGATAGGGTGCATCTCAAATGCATTTCATGGTAATGTAAAATACCATGCTGGATCAAGATTGTACATTTCTATCAAAAGATCTTGAAACTTTTCAAAAATATCAGCAAATAGCAAGGTATCTGTCTTTAAGTAAAGATCACTGTACTCTCCAAGGTTACCTACATTAAAAGTTTGCCAGACCCTAACATCATGACTGTACTGATCTTCTCTGATTTCATTGAATTCATGGACAGGTGGAAGTTCTTTTTCATTCAACTTCTCTGCACAGTCTGGGAGTTACATGGTTCAAATCCCGGCTATGGCATTGAATTTTTCAGTCTGATTCTACCTATCCAACTCCTGTCCTACATATGGCTTGTGTGAAAAAGCAATTAAACAATACCAATTGACCATAACAGTTGGCTGTACTATGAATCCTGGGACTTAAAGTACTTACAACATTGTAAGTCACCATTTGGGGTTTTCATCTCAAAATAATTTGAGATCACCTTGTGGTTTACTGGGAAACATGCAAGACAGTTGAGAAATTTAATGCTATGTCGACATGCTGCCATGGTAGAGCAATTGGCTAGAGACCGGGAGATCCATCGTTCAAATCCCGGCTATGTGTTTTGAATTTTTCAGTCTGACTCTATCTATCCAGAAATTATTAATTTAAACAATTCACATCTTCAAAATACTTTGGATATGTTTATTTTTTATGCCATCTGAGTAAAGTAGATATTCCACTCAAAGCTTTTATGTGAAGTTTTCTCTGGAAATGTATGTTTTGAGCCCATCTAAATCCAAAAAGATAATGTTTAAAAAGGAGAGTTCCATGCAACATATAAAAGGAAATATAGGATAAATGGCAAACTTGATACTTAAGTTCAGCAGCTTACAGAGATGCTAAACAGATTTTTAAGAAAATTCCACCTACCCCAAACTAACCTAGGAAGATTTTTCAAAATTATTGATTACTCAAAAATGGCTTTTAATGATTTTTATTAAAATGCTTGTTTTTAAGATATCTGCATTGCAAATAAAATGTTAAACTTAAATTTTCTAGGAATAGCCACATTATCTGTGAAATTCTCTTCATTTGGAGGAATTTTGTAAAACTGTAGAGATAACCTTGAGAGATAAACAAAAATGCACTATGAAAGAATGTAGAAACCTTTTCAAAATAAACAATTTATTTAAGATTCCCAATTTAGTAGCATCAGGCGTTTTAATATATTGATTATTATTATTCGTATGAAATGTTCAATACTTATTTTAAAGTATTCATTTGTTTTTCACAATGTCATGGAAAGAATGTGAAATTTCAAGCTACACTTAGCTTCCCACTTTTAAGCATTTGACTTGATTCAGTTTTCTCTATCACACCTGGTATTTACAACAAATGTGTGATAAAATTATTTCTGCTAAAGTTTTATCTCAATTAACATGAAGTAAATAGAAAAATAAGCTTTTGTAAGAATAGTTTCTAACAGCTATGTACAATTCAGCGATAGTAGGTAAAGAAATTCATGTAACATAAAAATTTTTAAAATGAATTTTTGTATTTTAATTATGTATTGTGTATTTACTGCAATATAAGAGACACTTCTCCATAAATAAGCCCAAAAACAGTGCGTGTCTTACATGCCAATTGCATTTATTACCTCTATTTCTTTAAAACTTTCATGTTATGGTTTAAAGCTGTTCCTTGTTAGGTTCCTTCAGAGAAGAGAACATTCCAATTGTATAGTTTAGAGAATGCACACGTGCTGCTGTTATTTATTTTCATATTGTACATTCAAACTTCAATTGTTGTGCAAAGGTATCATCTTTAATTAGGGTAGTTAGTAAACAATGGCTGGAAAATTGCATTGTTATATAGCTCATTTATTTTGAGCTTCAAGTGATTGTATATGCTAAAGAACATAATAACAGGACTGCAAAAATTCATTTCGGACTACTTCCAAATAAGAAAATAATAAAATGTTTTAAAAGAAGTAACTCACAGTAAGTATATTTTAATCAAGAGAGTGGAACTGCTAAAATTGAAGCAGAACTAAATACTTGAATTTTAGATAACAGGGAATTTCAGTTCATTCTATGTGTGGATAAAATAGATTGCAGACTTTTGGCTTTATATTTTGCAATATTGTGAGCATCCTGAAAATGCCAAATTCAATTTTGTCCCTGTTTCTTATTAGTTTTAGATCCAATAAAGCCAACATGTTATTTTCTGCTTCCATGGTGAAGTTTATGATTTATTTCATGCAGATTTAAAAGTTTCAAGGAATCTTGTAGGAACTTTCTCTTTACAACTGCAACCATTTATCAACATACCAGAACCATGTCTTGAATATGTAGCTGAAAGTTTTAGTAATCTGACTTCCAAGACTACTCATAAACCAGTTGAATCATATATCAATGACTGTGGAATCAACTTGTTTGCCTGGTTTCTCTCTACACACCAATTAAATGTTATGAATTTGAGAAATATTAAATATATCACAATTTGTAGCCTTAAATCAGTAAATAGCAAGTTATCATTGTTGGAATTTAAGAATCCTAAAAGCAATAGAGCTTCAGATTTGATATTCTCCATGGTTTGCTTGTTTGTTTGTGGTTATGTGAGTTAAGATGTTTAAGAATTAACTTTCTGTTTTAGGTCACAAACACTGGGTCTTGTGTATTGCATGGTCACCAGATGGCAGATACTTAGCTTCAGGATGTAAAAGTGGTACTTTAATGCTTTGGAATCCTGACAGTGGGAATCAAGTTGGGCGAACATTAACGGGACACAAACAGTGGATCACCTCTCTTAGCTGGGAACCTTATCATAAGTATGCACATGTATGCATGCAGCTTAAATAATATATAACTATGTGTTTAAGAAATGTTAACTTTTTGAGGCAAAAAACACTGACTTATATTTAGTTAATTTTGTCATTTGTGTTAAGCTAATACCTATTTGAGTGTGATAGGCATTCAGCACAGGCTCTTAGCTCATTATACCCACTCATATAATTACGTCAACACACATTTTAGTTCCCTATAACTATCAAAAGCATAAATAGCTAATAAAAATTATACTAACTCTTAATTCCCTTTGCACAGACCAGTTCCATTTTTTTTAACTGTACTTAAACTGACCATAGCTTCTGTCATTCTTTCTAAACCCCCTTCTCCTTAACACTGTTCTTCTATCCACCTTATCCCGCTTTTGCTCCAGAATTCTTTTCTCCATAGATCCATTCCTTAGCATTGAAATACTGTATGCTCTAGATTTTCCTTCCCTCAACAGCTGGGATACTCTTTCTTTTCTCTTTTAATTTCCATGTGCCAGTTCTTAACCATGCTATTCCCTCCCTTTATTTGTATGTCTCCCATTCCCATCTTTCCTTTGTTGATATAAAAAAAAACAGAGACTTTTAACCATTATCCCACCAAAAAAGTTTTAGGATTTCTTTATTTATTATTTTCAAATTTGTTATGATTACTGGCTGGAGTATAATCCGGGCTTGTGGGCCGTGGTGTACATCTTCGGTGCCACTGAACATCTTCGTCTGCCGTAGTCGCAGACGAAACGTCTGGGAAGAAGAAGGAGGAGCCCAGTAGACCACGGCCCACAAGCCCGGATTATACTCCAGCCAGTATTGACACCGGCCGTGAAAGTCTAAGAATTTATTATGATTATTTTCTCCCATTCACTTACAGGTTCATTCGGAGATACTAGTCCATCCAAAGTTCTTAAGACTCTTTTCCTAATATTCTACAAACTGCATAACAAATTATTGTTATCTAAATTCAGATCAATATGTCAGTCGTCTTTCTATAATCATGGCCTTCCTCGGCACTCTACCCATCTCCATCTGCACTACTATTTTTGCCACTGCACTGGTAAGCCCAATACTTCCATACAAAACATCCTATGGAGCATAGCAATGGGTTCCTCCCCCCATTCAGTCCCCATATCTCTATTCCATGTAGAATTTCTTGGTCTGCCACCATGTTTTAAACTTTTTATTTAGTTACCATATTTATCTGAATACAAAATGATCTCGAATGCAAGAAGACCTCCATTTTTCAGAATTTAATTTTGAAATGTAGCAAATCTACATATATAAAAAAAGAAAACATTTAAAAGACATGTATAAAAAAAATAATTTTTAAACAAAATTTTTAATTTACACTTAAGCTGATTAAGTCCCTTATTTTATTCTATTTATTTATTTTTTATATATTTAACCGAATTTGAATTTGTGCAGAAATTCACGTTTTGATCAGTTGACAGAGAGGGTAGTATGGAAATGTAAGGTATGGACGCGATTTTACAATGTGGCGGCAGCACAACTATAACAACAATGATAGATATGATTTTGTAATTAGACAACATTTAATGTTTTTACCTAATTTGAATTTGCGCAGAAATACATTGTGAGTGGAAAAGATGGAGAATGGAAATGTACATTTGTGTGCGATGATAGAACAGGACGGCGACAGTGGTGGCAGTGTAGCTGTAACAACGATGATGAATATGATTTTCTATTTAGACAAATTGCTTACCAATGTATTACACTTCTTTTACCTGACTTGAATTGGTGCAGAAATTCACATTGCAAACAGGAGACAAAAAAGAGAGAATGGAAATGTACCAATATATCTGTATTTGGAGGTAACGGTGGCAGCTTAGCTGTAACGGTGATTATGAATATGATTTTCAATTAAGACAATATACTTAGTATAGTAAAGCATTTTACCTAATTCAAATTTGCATGTAAATTCTTATTTTCGGCAGGAGAGATGGAGAGGGGAGTATGGAATGTGTGCAATTGTACATGGTGATGTCAACAGTGTCAGGAGCATAGCTATAACAACAATTACACTGGCCAACAATGAAAATGTTTTGGACTCAAAAATAGTTATTCTTATATATTTCCATGTACTGAATTAAGAAATCAGCATAAAAATGGCAGATTAGCTCTTACACTGGCCAACAATGAAAATGTTTCGGGCTCAAAAATAGTTATTCTTATATATCTCCATATACTGAATTAAGAAATCAGCATAAAAATGACAGATTAACTCTTGCTTTGGAGGTAAAGTAACATTTCATTTTTATATCAACATTTTTAGTTTGGGCTAAATTTTGTTTTGGGAGTTGGCGCTCCTGTCCAATAACAAAACACAAATGCTCTTAAGCTGTTTGTAAGTCATAAACATAGATACCGTTGCTGTGACTGAGTTTCATATAGTTTCTGCAGTAATTAATGCAGAATTTCTGGTTTGAGAGTACTTTTGCAGTGTAAAATTCATAAAAATGCCATGAAAATGTGTAACTATAGTAAATCATTTTTGTTACATTTGTGGTGAAATAAAATTTTCCTTACAGAAATGCAATCTAATGCCTCTTGTGAAGACAGTCTATTGGCATTATTTCGGTATGAAAGAGGTGACCAGGATAAGTCTTGGGCTCCACATATATCTTAAAACGCATGTTCAGTTACACTGTGAGAATGGCTGAAAAATAAGAAATGATCTATGGGTTTTGCGGTGCCTATGAAAAAATTTTGTCAAAGGTATGAACCAAGAAGGACAGGTCTTTAAGTATATAAGAGAGGAATTTCCAAAATTAAATGATGCAAAAGTTAAGGAAGGTATTTTTGTTGGGCCACAAGTTCCAGAACTTGTAAAGAATTCTGCATTTGAAGCAAGTTTTGGAGGGGAAAGAAAAGGAAGCTTGGGAAGCCTTCAAGGGAGTTGTTTGTAAACTTCTAGGCAACAAAACAGATGATAACTACGCTCAGCTGGTGACAGTGCTCCTGCAAAAATACTATAACCTTGGATGCAACATGTCTCTTAAAATCTACTTGCTCCACTCCCACTTAGACTTTTTCCGTCCTAGTTGTGGATCTGCCAATGATGATCATAGAGAAAGATTCCATCAGGACATTTCTGTTATGGAGCAAAGATATCAGGGCCATTGGAATGAAGCAATGCTTGCGGTTTACTGATGGTCTTTGTGTAGGGATGCTTTGGAACTCTCTTACAAGAGGTAAGCTAAAAGATGACGTTCTCATGAAATCACCACATGATTTTCTTCAGACCCAACCACTGCGAGGTATTCTTCCAGCAATTTAGTACTCCTAGAATGTGACTACTTTTAAAAAAATTTAAATGCACTTTCAATGTTGTTAACATATGCAATTAAAATGTATCTTTTTCACTTAATCCGTTAATATGAAATACTTTCACCTAGTGTGTATCACAGAAACTAGAGCTAAGAAAAACTCTTCATTGCCATATTAGTTTTTCTCAACCCAAAATTAGTGAGAATTGACTCATGAAGTGTAGGAAACATTCAAACTTGTTTTTTTGTTGGCCAGTGCTATGGATATTATTTTCCATTAAGACAACTTACTTAGAAGCCCTCTAATTTTATTTGTCTTGGAGAGTAATCTTTTTTCCAATGAGAATGCTCATAGGTCCGTTAACAGCTAACTTTTGGTGCAAAATGGAATGCACAAAATCTGCCACAAATGTCTTGACCTTAGTGGTAATCTATACCATTTGCTCCCAAGTTGTGGCGGGAATACCTGGTCTCTGCAAGCTGGATGCTGCTTTCGCTGGAGTCTCTTTCCGGGCTGCTTCTGTTGGAGGCTGATTCCACTCCTAACAATGCTAATTAACTAAGCTCTCAGAGTTCTTATGTGGGTGAGGCTAAATTATGAGACTTGCATTCCCCTTTGTATAAACAGATTTATTTTACTTTCCCTTTTCAAAAGTTAATGGATGGCTTAGCTTGGTTCCTTACAATAATAATGTAGCTTAATCTCTTAATTGCAGTAACTTTAATGCTTTTCCCATCACCTAGCAGATTACAAATTACTTGGGAGCCTTACTTCCCTAACACCCCTTATTCGGCACGTGGCCGCTTCGTCACATGCTTGAACACTAGTTCTGCACTGCACAACAATTTACTTGAGAAAAAACGCATGCTGTTAGTGAAGCTCTATTTATAAGCCACAGGCATGATGCTAAGTTTGCCGCCACAAAATGTAAGGCAACTCGTGATTGGTTACCACCCTGTTGCTGGGTGCCTACTATGAGAAAGTTCTGGTTCAAATTCTCTAACTGTTCGTTCAGTCAACATTTCTAGGAAAAGCTCAGTGTGTCCATCTCTTGCTTATTTTCCTAGTACCTGTGGTTTTGGAACTTCAGTTGCTGCTCTGTCTCTTACATATATATCTCTGTCTCTTTTCTTTTACCCTGACTATGCCTAAACCCTGTGCAATCTTTCCCTGGAGTTCCAGCTAGCCAGCCGTTCGCTAATTACCCTTGTATAATACCTGTTCTTGACCTGCTCCACAAAACGGTCTTGAGCTGTTTCTGACATGCCTTTAAATATTTCATCTGTACAATTCTTATTAATATTGATGTTACATACATATCCTTATTCTAATAATATTGATTATCTACACATGTCATATTCCCTTACAAAGTATCCCCACTGCCTTATCTGTGAAGTTTGAAACTTATTTTTTCCTGAAATGGTGTTCAGAAAACATATATTGCAAATACAAAACGACCCGAATAGCTTTTTAAAAAATAAGATTATAATAAGATTTTTATATTAGGATTATATGAATTTAGAATTTGTTATTATTTTAAGGATGTTAAAATTTAATTCTTATTTTATTTTAATTTTTAATTTTTATTTAATTTTTTATTAAAATGTTAGATAAAATGTTATAGTTCTGAACATAAATATTTTGAAAAAAAACATTATCTTGTATTCGGATAAATACGGTAAATGACTAACGCTCTCTTGAACTTTATGTATTGATCTGCAAAAGGTGAAATAATAATTATTTCTGGAAAAGTGAAGTTAATTTCATTTAATAGGTCATGTTGTATTTGTGAAAGGTCCAAAAGTCTCAAGACTTTCTCAATGCAGTGTCATTTATTTTCATATCTTTTCAAGAAATTCTTCTTACAAATGTCTATTTTTCCATCTAATGTTAATTGAGATAAAAATTACAGAATTGGTTTCATTGCACATTTCATTGGAGTACAAGTAGGATACAAGAGACTAGTGCAGTAGTCAAATTTTTAAAAAAGTGTACTGGCTTTGTAATTGTATATTTTATATGACAACATGAAATATATAAAAGTAATCTCTAATATTTCAGAAAATGTATAAGCATTGGACATTTTTAGCCAATAGCAATAAATAACTGAAAAATGGTTAACGTATTAACATAAATATAAATGTATTTAACATAAATGAAGCACATTAAAACATATTTCTTATGGTTTACCAATTGGATAAAATTATACAAAATTCATTCAGAAAATGAACAGGAGTTCACTGGGTATTCACAAACATTCCAAAAATATATTTCTTATTAGTCATGCGATATCTTGATGGTATTTTAAAAACATTTTGAGGCAATTTTTCTTGAAAATATTTGTATCCCATCTTTGAAACATATTGAAAAATAATACTGCTTTTGGGAAAAGTTAATACCTTTTTCACAGTATAATATAATTGAATTTTATAGGTTCCTAGTTCATAATTTTTTAAATTAGTTTTTTAATCCTTTCACCTGGTAGATAATATCAGGCATGAATGAAATGATGCTCAAATGAACCCAGGGATCCATAGAGCTCATAGTAACCCAGCATTCATCTTCTCAGAACAAGGGAAAACCCTGGAAAAGACCTTAACTGGCTAATTTACCCTAACCAAGATTCAAACTCTAAACTTCTTGAATGTGAGGCAGACTCTAGCTTGATATCACAGAGGTGGGCATTTGACCGTTAATACATGTAAGACTGAAAATTATTGTAAAAATGTTTCTTATAGTTGCATAACATGGATAGATATTAGTAAAATCTTCCTAAAATCCTTGTTGGGTTGATTTAATTCTCTCTAAATACACATTAAATTTTGATCAAAGTTGGTAATGTTAAGATACATTTTTAAGACTTAGATTGCTGAAAGAAATATCAATCCACTGTCATAGCAGTCTCAGTGATTTAAATTTTCAAGTGATTTACTGTCCTAGATAACTAAAAGTATTAAAATACTTCTGCCACAAACAGCAAAAATTAGATTAAACTGAATTTATGGACCCTCGTTAACTGCTATGGTTCTCAGCATGCATTCTATCTTGGGCATGAAAGACTGCTGAAGATCAGGCTAGAGGTTCTTTTATGTGCCATAAATCTACGACACAATACAGCTTTACTTCCCATCTGAAGGATGCTATATTAAGGATTTTTATGCAAAAAAAAAAAAATCCAACACCCTCCACCAAGTTTGTACCTGTGACCTTGGGAACAGAATTTTGCATGTTACCCATATACCATGGAGGACGACGTCACAAACAGCAGATCTATGTTATTACTACCAGGAGCATTTGCCAGAACTGATATTTTTTTGGGCCTCACTGCTGGTGGATATTACAAAGGTACATTAGCTGGGTCTGTACTTCATCCACTAGAAACTGTATACCTTATTTATCATCAGTTTTTACTCAAAAACAAGTGTCAACTGTTTATTTAAAAAATCAGCATTTTTGTAACTGCATTTTTATTTGCTTGCAGAAATCCAGAGTGTCGCAAGTTGGCAAGTGCATCTAAAGATGGTGATGTGCGGATATGGGATGTTGTGTTAGGTCATACATTAATAATATTGTCAGGACACACCCAGAGTGTTTCTTCTGTAAAATGGGGCGGTGCAGGCCTTATCTACACTGGATCTCAGGACCGCACTATTAAAGTTTGGAGAGCTCAGGATGTAAGTAGAGATGGTATTCATTCTTGCATTCTTACTTTCCATAAATGGAGGCATTGAATTCCACCCAAAAATTTTACAGATTTCAGTGGAAATGCATATTTTGGTATATTGCCATGATCAAGGTTTATTTGAACAATTGAAACTATCCATATTTAAGTGTGTGTGTGTGTGTGTGTGCGCATACGTGTGGGTGAGGGTGGGTGATTTCTGGTTGTCGTCACATCATTATTACTCGTTTCCACTGACATTTCAACCTTTTGTTGTGACCATCTTCAGGGTTGCTGATCGTCACCCTACTTATACTAGAAGAACCGATAGACCCCTTCTTGCCATTTGCCTACTTTACACCACCAATCACAGGTGTGAGAATTTCCCTGCTCTGTACTTGGCCAATTGTTTGTGGTAATCCATGTGTTTTTTTGTGTATCCATGCTGTGGATTTGGACAGCCTTCTTGGTTCATTGCTGGTTGGCTCCCAGCATTAGCCGTTGG
Source organism: Hymenopus coronatus (assembly GCA_030762935.1). NCBI lineage: Eukaryota > Metazoa > Arthropoda > Insecta > Mantodea > Hymenopodidae > Hymenopus > Hymenopus coronatus. The sequence goes on from CM060892.1 coordinate 107,312,540, forward strand.
GGGAGTCACTGCAGTATGTGTCCTCAAACATATGTCCATATGGTCTTTTTATGTGCTTTCCTCCTTTCTCACATAGTTACACAGATGTGGTTGATTTGTGCACCCATGTTAAGATTCAGACTTTGAGGATATCTAGCTATTTATAGGGCCTCCTTATGTTCTTTACTTGCCATCTATATTCCCTAGCCAGTACCCTTGTTTCATCAAATAAAATTGAGTCCTTCATGTCCGCTGCATGTAAGGCTAGGGCTGAATTTTTTTTCAATATTTTTTATTTGCAGTGGCATATATATGTTCTTTTCCGTGTTCCTCTATGGTGCAGCCCGGTTTGCCTATACAAGACTTCCCATAGTTACAGGGAACTTAATACACCCTCGTGTCCATGGCACAAACCTTTTTCATTTTATTGTCCTGTAAATACCTTAAAAAAATTCTAAAATTAAATATAACATTTTAATATATAAATTAAACAAAAAGTCTCATCTATTGTTACAACTTTATTATTAGATTGAATATCTTCCCAAGTCAATATATTTAATTGAATCTATATTTTATTTCAATAAAAATCATTAGAGACATTTTAGAGAAAATAAAAAAAAAAAATGTAAAGGGTAGTTTGGGGTGGGGGATTTTCTGGAAAAATCTTTGTCATATCTTTCAAAGATGATCAACTTAAATACTAAATGGACTTCTATGATTGAAAATGGAAGCTACAGCTCTAAACAAATTCCTCATAAATTCAAGATGACATAGTGTTAAAAAACTGGCTTCATAAATATTACAGTCTAATTTGGATGTTGTTAAAATTGTTCTAAACATCAATTAACAAAGTTTAGTATTTATGAAATTTTACTGTTAAAGCCAGCTGAAAAATTCAATGCCACAGCTGGGACATTGAATTTTTCAGTTGATTCAGTTGATTCTTTTGGTATGTATTAATATAACATTACCAATATAATAATTTATGTGAGTTTTGCTTTTGAGTTTGCTGTTCACAGACACAGGCTTTTTTCTAAAAAATGCTTTTGGATTCAGAGGACCAAAACATGGGGTGAGAAGGCATTGAGTGCAGGAAGCTTTTCCCCTCCATTACCCCTTCTATCACCTTTGCTTATTCAAACTGGTTGACTTTTGGGGTGGCAGCACACTGATTTGTTTTGCATTCGCAAGATAATCAAATGTGGTTGTTATAATGCTTCTCTTCCACTGAAAGTTCCCGGCCCTTGGCCTAAAACCATGCATTTCTGATGAAATCTCAATATAAACTTTGGGTGGAAAAATACTCAGCTCAAGAAAGGATCCTGATGTAAACAAATGCTCATGCTGCAGCACACCTTTCAAGTGAATGAAAATAAATTGTTACTACACATCATGTATTAATGCCCTCTTTGCACATCAGACAATAAAGACAGTGAATAGTGATGGTGTTTTAAGTACCATTTCTGGCTCTTCTTTCCAATATGTGATGCAAGATTTTTTTCTAAGTCAACATGAGCGGAAAATTTTTTCTAAGTACGGCTTTAGATTTTATTATTTAATATGGATTTTAAATCACGTTTTACTATGATTTCAGGACGGAATACACTTTCTTAACATAACTTAAGGTTTATATTTCTTTATTTATTTGCTTCTGAAAAATGCAGTGCAGCCAAATTATCCATTTTGAATCACGTAACGCAAGACAGCTAACAGTCTTTTATTGTCGATAAATTATACTAGCTATACAGTTTGTCACTAAATTATGATGACTTGCTATTGCACTAACTATATAACCATACACACTGTTTGTCTCTAAATTACTAGCTATGTACACTAAGCACTTAATTCAGTCATTAACCAGCCTAGCCTAAACCAAATGTGTATTGTTTGTTCCTAAATTACTAGCTCTAAACACTTAACTCACAGGTAGATATGAAGGCTTTAATTGCTTATTCCTCTGTAGCTCATATAGGTTTGGTAATTGGAGCATTAATAACATTAAATATCTGAGGATTTTATATAACTTTTGTTTTAATAATTGCTCATGGTTTATGTTCTTCAGGGTTATTTTGTTGCTAAGCCTAGCATAAACCTAATCACTACACCACAAGGTACACCTACCTAATGTCCTACAATTTCCTGAAAAGGGTCTGCTAAACAATTTTTGGTGTTGGTATGCCACAAATACTCACATATGTGAGCATCTAAATGTTTGTGTTGAATGCTGCCCCTGGATAGGCAGTGCAGTGGAACTCTCCAGCAAGATTCAGTATTATTGGTCTGCACATTTGTCACTGGATCTACAAAATGCACAGAATGATTTACTGCCAGATGGGCAGCATATCCTCCACCATCAACCCATAGTAGCCCCTCCAGACTTCCATATGTGTTGTGCTGGTGAACTCTACATGTTTTGCAATTAAATAGTAGAACATGCTTGCAACTCTGATATTATTTGGACATATTGCCATATGCACCTCATTTGTTTGCATATTTACTATCTATCGCATGGATCTAGTTGCCCTCTACGATGCACCACCATTGGAAATTCATTTGTTCTATTCTACATTCATCATTTTGAATGCTAGGATCTGCAATTTTTCCCCTCTCAAAGTGTAGTTGGTATCTTTAGAGACCATACACACTTTAAGGCGGTAACCGAACCAATCAGATACTGTCTGCTAACTCACTTATTGATCTCCAACTGAATACTCCATTATTGTCACTTCATGTGATTGCTTGTATGCAAAGCAGTGTATGGGGAAAAGAATTTGCCCGCTCAAACTACATTCCTTTGCACATAGACTGTGTGACTTTTTCATTCCAGTTCTTAAAAATAATAATAATAATAATAATAATAATAAAAATGTATTTACTAGATTTTATTAAATGTAAAAGTCACAAGAGTGGGGCTCTATTTTAACATTCTCCTACCTGCAGCAAAACTCAGGATATGTATGGTCCCATTTCTTAATGCGGTGCAAGACTGCATTGCATTCAGAACACACCTTGTTCTTAGCAGACCCTCATCAAATAATAATTGAAGACAGGCTTCCAAATCATTGAGGTAAACCAACAGATCTGCCTTTTTAACCAGACAAACCATTTCTAAAACTATTATAATCTGTAAGAATATCACCAGTAACATAGAGCCTTTCCTTCTCGCATTACAATAAATTCTGTTCAATCGCATCCCTGTGTTTGTAAAGCAATAAAATCCGAAAGTATAGTCAGGACTTTTCAAAAATGACAGGTCATTAACCACTTCCAGATGCTGCTACATAGTTTGTTGTGCACATGTCTGGGGATTATTTGTAGAGGTTGGCTATGATTGTAACATATATTGCTGTGTGAGATGCAGCATGGCTCGCAGTCTTAGATTGGTCTGTCTGCTCGCACATGAGCATTACCGAACCTTCGGACTTAGAAAAATTTCTCACCATCTTGTGTCAAATTTTGTAAAGAATCCTCATTATTTCATTTAAACATAACTTAAATAATTTATTATTATCAGTTATTCCCATGTTGTTACTGCAGCGAAACAAAGGGCATGGTAATCAGTATTGTTTATGTTGCAATCAAGGCTGAGTATGTAGTAGGTCAGAGCAATGTAATTATATACAGAAAATTATTTAAAAATGGCAAAAAACAATAGTTTGAATGTGTTTAACCAGTTGTTTGAGAATAAGGATGTGATTAAAATAAAATCGGAAGCAACTGATGTGTCTGTGAATGCTTTTTGACTAAGTTGTAAACAGGCGATTATAAATCTGGCAATATATCACTTCTATTTCTGTGCTGGGTGTTGTACTATTATCCATGGAATTTAATTAACACAAGTTTTTACACTAAAAGGTGTTTCATAACACTTTTTTTACCCATTGTTGAATTAGTACATTTAGTTTAACAAGTACAGGTGTATGTATTTATTTATACTCAATGTTTGTGTAGTGAATGTAGCAGATGGTTAAGATATACCAGTGGCAGTTTTTTGAAATGGTTTTGCTAATTGATTTGTAACAAATAATTGTTAATAAGCCTATTCTTCTATCTACTTCATGTTAATTGAGATAAACATTAACAGAAATGATCTAATTACTTAGATCCTTATAAGATGAAAGGAAATAAAAGAATACAGCAAACCAAAAGTCAATGTTTTAATATGTGGTTGCTATGGGATTGGATTCCTTTCTGTGTGACCAGGAGTTGACAAGTTCCTGTATGAGAAACATTTCAAGTAAAACTGAATTCAATAACAAGGAATATCTCGAAAATGGTCAACTGTATGAAAATATATGACATATTGTGTGTTATAAGGAGATCTACATTTTTTGAGTAGTAACTTTTTGTCTACTCTTGTGGTTTAGCAGTTATGCAAAATTAAAAAAAAATCATCCTTAATAAAGAGGCCTCCAAGAGGGTATTCCCAGAAAATTCAAGATATAGATTTTATTTTTCATGTAAATATCTTAAATATAAGGGATTTTAATCAAAATTGTTACAGCCATTTTAGAGAAAAACAAAATTTTCAACAATTTTTCCAAGTGGGGGGGGGGGAGGATTTCATTGAAAATCTTTGTGTAGCATCCTTGAAAGAAACCCAGCTTAAATACCTTGTTTTGAGCTATGCTGTCCACACACACAGACCTTTTTTCTAAAAATTCTTTTTTTTTTTTTTTTATTCAGGGGACTCTTCTCTATACAATATGTACATAGGACATGTAGAGAAAGTAAAACTTAGAGCAGTTGACAGGGAAGAAGGTAATTTTCTCCATATGTTGTTCATATAAATTCAAAGCACAGCACACAATACACATGCATTGTTTGTGATAGGACCTTGGGTTTTGTATTAATGGAGAAACCAGTCAGGTCACAGAGATTATAGATGTAGGCAATTATTACATTAGTGTTCCCACACACTCCCCCTGGCAGCAAATTGAACCCAGTGGATGGCTCATGCTGTCATTGGCATTTGAACTCTTGGAGGAGCATGGTCCATTACTAATGCTGTTTAGTTTGAATTGCTGGCTGCTAGTGATCTATGGGCATAATTGCCAGTTTTACATGTTAAATAGACACTGTAGCTGCAGCACCCTTTACTGATAGTGTGGATGTTTTAGCATTGCTTTGGACCTAGGAGCCACTGTAGGAAGATTATAAAGGTTTTTGAACTACATTCTGACTGAGGAATCAGTGGGATCAATTAATCTAATATGCTACACACCTAGTCCAGACATCAACGTTTCCTCTTATTCCTTTCAACTGATGCAACTGCACACCAGCTCAGACAATTTTATTTTGTGTCAACATCCTTCCTTGAAATGTTTACCCTTTGGACTTAAGAATTGCTCTTTGTTTCATCATGGAATGGTGTGTAGAAGAGAATCGTATAGCTGTTATAGCATTACACACATGCAAGAAGGATCTAAGGGTCATTTTCAATTTGTTAAAACTGCTTGGAATCTTACTCAGATTTGTTTATCAGATCATTAAAAGATTCATCCATCTTTCTAGTGTTGAAGACAACACAAGATCTGGCCGGCTGCGCTTAGTTCAAACCCTGAATTTGATCAAGAAAGTTCGGGAACTTATCAGAAGAAATCTTATTAGGAAACAAAAAACGATGCAGTAGCTTAAATTCAAGAATGAATGTATCTTGGCTAATAAATCAAGACCTAGGACTTCAAGCTTACTGCTGATGCACAGGACATCTGCTCAATACCTGTCTGAAGAAGATTAAACAGGGAAGACCTTAGATGGCATGCCAAAAATCAACAATGCAGAATCCTTTTTTCAGAGGAAAAAGTTTTCACATCTGAGAAGAAATTCAATGACAGAGACAATGCTTGGAGCCATGAAAAATAACATCAGAGTATTCAGAAGAGTAGTCAGAAGAACTCCCTGGGTTCTCTATGGCCGTCATCCAACATCAGTGATGGTTTGGCTACTGAGGTGCATTTCTGCAAAAAGTGGGTAAAAACCAATGCAAATGTGTACATAGAAGTAGTCCTGGAGAAAGTTGTGAAAGCTCTTCACCAGAAAATGTTCAACTGTGAATATTGGATCTTCCAACAGGACAGCGCTCCAGCACACAAAGCTAGGAAGTGTCAGTAGTGGCTCAAGGACAATATCCTGGAGTTCATCAGCCACACATTCAGCCATTGACCAGTGAAGACCTGAATCCTCTGTATTACAAACGGGACATTTTGGAGACCAAGACGAGCTCTTTAAGACACAGTAATCTCGAAACGCTAAAAAAAATCCCTGTGATTTAGACATTATCATACGTGTCACTATAGATGACTGGCCAAGGCATTTAAAGCCTTGTGTGAAGACTAAAGGTGGACATTTTGAATGAAATGAAGGTGTAAAGTGTTCATCAGAATCTGTTCTATTAAGTGGTATATCATAACTTTAAAAAATGTTCTAATTGAGCCCCAAAATTATTCCTTGAATTTCTGACTTATAAGTCTATGTACATTTTATGAACCCCATATCTCTATGAAAACAAATACAGCTCAAAATATCAAGTATACCATGATAATTCTTATGAAAAATTCTTTCATTTCCTCCTGTTATGACAGATACTATATGCCCTAACCTTCAGCAGAGATTATAGAAGTAGGAAATTAATTACTCTCATGTTCTCGTAGACTAATTTTCTGGCTGGTAGAATAATAGGTACTGCTAAAGAAAATAACTTCACCTGGAAACAAATTTTACTAGGGTTGTATGTACCTAATTACTTCTTTACTAGGAATCAGATTTAATTGTCTGAAAAATATTTAAATAGTGCAAAAATAATATTAATGGAGATTATTTCTGTTGCAGGGAGTGCTATGCCGAACACTCGAAGGTCATGCACATTGGGTCAACACTTTGGCACTTAATACAGATTATGTTCTAAGAACTGGTCCCTTTGAGCCTGTTTTAGGTTTAGATGTTGGAGAAAAAGACAGTGAGTCCATAGATCTTTCATTGAAATGACTATACACTCAATGAAACCCTATAATTTTCTTACTCTTGGTTGTATTTCTGTGTTGATAGGAACAGAGCTTCAACAAATTGCACTTAAACGATATCAGACAGTGTGTGTGTCCGGAGAAGAGAAGCTAGTTTCTGGTTCAGATGATTTCACTCTATTTCTCTGGCATCCAGAGAAGGAGAAAAAGCCATTAGGTAATGCATTTTTAATATTCATACAGTTTCCTATATATTTTTTTCATTATAAGCATCACTTCTCTCTATGTATAGATTTATTGAAGTACTAAGAACTGCATATATTGTACAATACATATCTTGTGCTGCCCTCTAGAATTTGGCCCGGGCCACTTTTTCAGTGGGTATTCCAGTTTAAGTTATACAGAAAAAAAAACATATTACTGTAACTACCACTACTATTAAATGCTCATGAACTATAGTTCTTCTCTGTTAACAGTCCATTTCCATTTCTCTTTTTGACTTTTTCTAAATATTGTCCCAATGTCTTACTATTTTTATCTATAATTTTATTTATATTGGATTTCCTATTCATTTTTGACCATATGTTTTCTCCATTTCTCAGTTTTCTTAAAATAAAAAAATATATGTTGAATGTCTCCCTTTCCCCTACATAATGGATTCACCTTGTGGGTGCCTGTTCTGTTGTCCTGTTACCCCCCCTCCTTTCTTCCTGGCTAGTGTTATCTATATATCTTTCTTTCCCAGCTATTTTTTATGGGTATATAAAATACAAGTGATCTCTTCTCTGACAGCAGACTAAACAATTTTTGAATTTCTATATCTTCAAATCTTTTTCTTCCTCCCTTCCAAAAACCTTTATAATTTGCTTCTCTTTTCCTCCAAATATTGCCTAAGTGATTATTTTCTAAGCTTTTTCTTAAATTACTTACCCAACATACTTTGTAAACTTGTTTCTTGATATTTCAAATATAAGCATCACTTACATAACAGCTATCTTTTTCAGCACGAATGACAGGCCACCAGCAACTTGTCAATGATGTAAAATTTTCACCCGATACAAGGTTTATTGCATCTGCCTCATTTGACAAATCTATTAAGTTGTGGGATGGACATACAGGCAAGTAAGTATATAACTTATTGTAAGAAAATTCTCTTCCATTAGCATGAGACCTACTACACTTAATAACATTGACGCACCAACTTATCCAATAGCTGGTAGACAAATTCAGATCCTTTGAGCACTATGACAGCTTCAGTATACAGAACTCTTTAGAATTAATTAAAAAACTCATAACCAAACTTAAACTGGAGAATACACTGTATCTTTTGTCATAATTTCCATATTTACAAGCATCCCTGCAGACAAGAACTGTTGAAGAAGTGGTTACTTTACAAAAATACTGCAAAAACAAATTTTGTAACTAATAAAGTTAACAAATGTCTGTATCAGGCAGAATTTCCTCATATTTATCAAAGAATTTTTTCAACAAACTTCAGGCCTAATCATGGGAAACTTATCACCAATTCTGGTAGACATATTTATGGGTGATTTGGAAATGAGAATAACTAAAGCTTTCACATACGTATTCAAATTTTGAGTCAGATTGTCAATGGCATCTTGGCCATAGCACCAAAGAAACAGACAGACAACACACTCAAACTATTGAACCTGTGGGACCAAGCTATTAAGTTTATAATAGAAATGGAAAGCAATGGTGGGCTACCATTCTTAAATCTAAAAATTCATGAGACATCATGAAACACTAGAGTTTGAAATGTTTAGGAAACCCATCCATTTAGACAAGATTAAGAAGAACAAACACAATCCAAATTCATACCAACATGCCATCTTCCACAGCCTGACACACACACAACTAAAAGACCACAATACAATAAAGAATATTGATATATCAAAAGAGTAGCTTTACAGAAAGGTTTTAAAAATCTCTTGACAGCTAAATAAAAAACTAAAATAAAAATAAGAAAAAATAAATTTGATGTGTTTCATTCACATGACTTTCTATACAAACTTTCTTACAAAAGAGCATTATTTTATCTACATCATTTTAATCAAGGTAACCTATAGCAGAAATGACCTTACGACTTATTCCTTGCAAGCACAAGGTGAGTACAATAAGCTAAAGTGAAAGTGGTATCTTTTAAAAGCTGATCACTATCTGAACAATTGACGTTAAGTTTGCTTTCTAATCCCTCCAATAAACCAAAGAGAGATGAAAGGAAAGGCTTGTTTGAGAAACGTTATGTAGTTCAAAATTGAAACCAATAACAAGGAATATCTAAGAAATGGTTAACTGTACAACAAAAATGTGTATGACATAAATTGTGTGTTCTAACGAGATCCACATTTTTTGTGTCATAAGTTTTTGTCCATTTCTTAGTTATGCAAAATTCATCCAGAATGAGCTATTCCCGGAAAATTCAAGATATACATCTTATTTGTGATATAAATATCTATAATCTACAGTATTTTAATCAAAATTGTTACAGCCAATTTTGAGAAAAGCAACATTTTCAAGATTTTTCATGTAAAGGAAGTTCAAAGTCTTTGGGTCTACTACTTGGAAGACAGACTGGACCGGACCCGACCGGACTGGACTTGCAACCAATAGATTCTCAGAAACTAGCTGAATCACTCTTTAAAAGCTGTCATGGTTTAAAAGGCATTTACCAAATAAACTGTGAGGACTTGCCACAATTGCCCAGGAAGATGAAGGAAACTATGGACCCCGTTTTAACAATTAGTAAAATATGTAAACTCTCATAAACAGACAAATCAGCATTTTCACATCATTGCTTCTCAGAAAAACAGAAGATTAAACAAGAAATTAGATTGATTAAAATTGCAAACAGAACTCACAATTTGGGAAGAGATCCAAATAATAAAAACTGCTGACACAGTTATGAACTTCGAAATACCTGCAGCAGATGATTTAATCCAACCCTTTTTGAAAACTAATCTGTGTGTTAGCTTTAAAAAGCAAAGATGTAATACCAGGCACATTGAGAATGTGTACAGTTGACCTTAGTACTGTAAATATTTTCAAATTTGTGTGCCAGGCTTGTGTGCTTTATCATCTTTGATATGTGTCATCCTTCATAGAAAAATTATATTTGAAGCAAAGTTTTAAACCAAAAGTTTTATTCCACTCTTCATTTTTTTGTTTATTTTTCAGATTTATTACTTCACTAAGAGGTCATGTTCAGGCAGTTTATCAGATTTCATGGGCTCCGGACTCAAGAATGTTAGTCAGTGGAAGTGCTGACTCCACATTAAAAGGTAACCAATTCTATATTTTCATTAATCATACAGCCTTTAAATATAAATACTGTTTTCTCATATAGCAGAATTAAAATAAATATATTATAAATATTTTGGGAAACAGTGAAGGTTTTTGACATTAATACCATAAATTGGAGTTTTTTATACTGTAGCTTCACTTTATATACCAAAAGTTATTGAGACATGTTTCAGAGAGATTATCATTACCATTTGCTGTCATGCTTCTTTCTGTGACTTATAGATGGCTGTTTTTTGGCACGATATAATGAGATCCTTTTCACATGGGACATAAAAATTTAATAAATTGTGAATTAATTGTTTCATTCACACCAGCCAGATTAGTTGGAGAGGTAGAGTCAGACTGAAAAATTCAATGCCATAGCTGGGATTGAAACCACAGATCTGCTTTCCATCTAGTTGCTCTGACCACTAGCCACCATGACAACATGCCAGCACAGCATTATATTCTGCATCTGACTCACGTTTTCGTGATAAACCACGAGGAAATCTGAAATCATTTTGATACGTTACTCCTCAATGTGACTTATAAACTCCATAAGTATGTAAGTTTCAGGCTTTATAGTTAACCAATTATTAGGTCGTTTAATGTGAATTAATTGTTTCTTTCACACCAGCTTCTAGACCCCAACTTCTGTCCTACACATGACTGGTGTGAAAGAAACAATTAATTCACATTAAACATCCTAATAGTTGGCTAACTATAAAGCCCAAAACTTAGTAGTTACAGAATTTGTAAGTTGCCAATGAGAAATGATATCTCAAAATGATTTAATAAATTGTGTTCATTTTTATGGATGAATAATTTTTCCCAAATGGAGAGTTTTGTTTAAGCAGTTTAAAATTTAAGTTTCTCTTTCAGCTGACGATCAGTGGACCAAAAGTTCTGCAATTGCTGATAGCTCTGTTTGTGTATATTACACATTTCTCATGTGTTCTTTATATCCTGTGCTTATATTCCTCTTTGTCTTCCCTATGTAAACATTTTTGCAAACTATGTCAACTTTCTTCTTCATATGCAATTTCATAAAACTAAATTATTATTATTATTATTATTATTATTATTATTATTATTATTATTATAATTCATATATATATTAATAAAGTTAAAGCATTTTAAAACTACATAATTGTAAAAATTCATCTTCCACCTGTGGGACTTCTAGAAATTCACTAAAATATTCAAAGAACATAGTATAATTCTAGCCTCAGTTAATAAGAATTGCTGGACTGCCTCTGTGGTTGAGTGGTCAGCAAGCCGACTTCTCACTCAGGGTTCCCAGTTCAATTCCCAGTTTGGGCAGGGAATTTTTCTTTAATCAGAATTAATCCCTATCCCCTACAATCTGGAAGAGTCAATGTGAGAGTGAATGTGCATGTGTTTAATGAGACAAAAGTGATTAAGTCCTCAATCTACAGTTAATTTGAGTTGTTTCACAAAGCACCCAATATGACCATTTAATCTAAAGGGGCTATACAAATGGAGGGGGAAAAAAAACCAACATAAAGGATGAAATTCTGATGGAGAAAACTTTTGAAATTTACAAAATTGATGTGAAAATTGCAAGAAAATATACATAGGGAAGAAGAGAAGCATAGGCACAAGGTTTGTAGAATGCATAAAAAAAAAAAGGTGAAATATAAATAAATAGAGAAATCAGAAGTAGCAGAGTATTTTTCGTCCACAGATCATCAGCTGAAAGAGAAACCTAAACTTCTAAAGACCCTAAAAATGCCAGAGAATTATTTGGGAAAAACTATTCATCCATAAAAATAAAACACAATTTATTAAACTTTGATGCCCCATGTGAAATTGTCCAACCAAAAAATGCCATCCATAAAAAGAAGAAGTGAAGCAGTGAATCTAGACTGATGAGACAACGTTCCAATGCAAATGCTGCAGCAGCAGCCACAACCGTGATGGTTAAAGCCTGCCAGCTGTTGTAGTGTGAAAGAGAGAAGTCTGCCGGGTTATAGTGTAGATTGTGGATGGGTAGAACACTGCTTGTTGCTGAATGTAACACAAGTTTTATTCAATAAAATGTGTATTCATAAATTTGATGAATAGAAGCAGTACTATCTCACAGACTGCTCTGAAACACTAAAATCAAATTTTGAAGTATAATCATTTTCACCAAAGCATCATTTATATTATGTTGTATTAAGAATTAAGATTCACTGATGCAACTAATTGCCCTATGTTTGGGGTGATAGTGTTTGATGAATTCTCAAAACAGCTTCAAGCAATATATTGGTGTGTCACAGACTGGGATGGTGGGAGAGCCGCAGTGCCACAGTTTGTTGGACTGGTCTGATGGAGACAGCAGTCTCTGAAACATGTCACAGTGTTCTGGTGTATAAAGTGAAGCAACAGTAATAAAATCCTAATTTGTGCCTATAAATGACAATTACACAGTACTGCCATAGGTTTTGTCAGTACTTTCATTGCATATACTACTTAATAAAATTATGCAAGTCTATTATTATACATATATTCTGAAAAAAGGCATAAAATGCTACAAAATGAACGTACTTTCATTTGTAATGATCGCCATGTGTGTCATCACAGCAGCGAAGACGTTGAGGCCACTCATCAATAGCTGCATGAATGGTGTCCATTGGAATTTTCTTGACAGCTGATGTGATTGATTTTTTTTAGCATCCCAATATTGATATGCTATTGCCTCGAGCTTCTGCCACAGAGATTAATCCAATCGATTGAGGACTAGGCCAGTCAGCAGCTGTGATTAATCTTGGGACTTTGGTTGCCAAACACTGCTGTTTTGTGGTTTTGCCCTCCTCTTATGTCATTAGCAAAGTCTGGAATCAAACCCAGCATATCTCCTTTAATTTTTCAGTTAGCATATGTCTTATGTATCTTATATCTTTTTTATGCACTAATATTTATTTATGAATCATCCTTCAAAATACGTGATATTGTTCATGAAGAAATGTTCCCTTCATGAGGCAAAAATATTTGTTACATGAAAGATTATATTGAATGTCATCCTTGCATGAACACCATTCACAACTTCTTTTGTGGGTACACACCTAGGACAGCCAGATCTGATGCGATCAGCAGTTGTACCTGTTTCTTTAAACCGTGCTATTGTTCATTAAGCCAAGAGGTTTCAGCATCAAAAAAAAAATGTGGCCTTAGCTCGCTTTCTGCAACGAAATAAAGCCAATTTAGCAATGCAATTTTTGTACTCTCCCTAATCCATCTTTCTCTCTTGCTGGTTACTGGCACACTGTAAGCCAGTTCCTTGTGGAGAAGTAAAGGTGACCTTGTGGATGACAATATACACCATTGCCTCGTTGTTTCATTCACAATTTCCATATTACTTTAAATTTTACTTACAGAAATTATGGCAGAACTGTATATATTAATAAACTTTAATGCCTAAGGAAAGCAAATCAAACTTGGTTTATAATTGAGATGGCTTTAATTTCTGTTACAGATTTTTGATAGTAGGCTTTTGCCAGTTAACTGTCTTGACTGTCAATCAAGTGCATATTCGGAAATCAAAATACTAAAAAAAACTAATCTATATATATGCAATAACTTTTACTAATGCATATTTTTTGGAATTATTGTTCAAGTAATATATATCTTTTACATATTACTGCATGTTCATCAGTGTACACATATAAATATTGTGATTTCAATATATATTTTTCTGTTTTATGTAAGTGTTTTCAAGTGAAAAAAATGTAGGAGAAAGGGCAAATTTTATTATTAGGTAATTTCAAATCCTTCTTACATGATTTTGTAATACGTTTTATTGGAAAATACATACTAATAAATTAACCTAAAAACAGAGGTGGCTAGATATGGCCTTCCTTAAGTTGTTTCTGATTTCTTTTTTTTTTTTTCCTTTTTCTTTTTTCTAATGAGAGGTAATATGTAAATAAGCCTCCACTATATCGAAAAAGAGCTCTTGTTTATCATTTTGTGATAAAATTAGAACCTCTTATACTATTTGGACAACTCATTTTGCTATTTAGTACTTGCAATGAACCATTCTCCCACTCACAATGCTTTATTACAGCATTTTCTGGCTGTGTTCCTGATAGGTTTACTAACTTCTGAACTCTGAATTCCGGGAGAAAATTAGATATAACAGTAAAGCTAGAAAATTGATAAAAAAAATACAGTCATATGAACTTTCCCAGGCATCATTAAACATGGAATAGTATTTCTTTTTCATATCTACTCTCAACGAACTATCCATTACAATAACCAACTTACGACTGCTACCCTTGTCAAAGTCCTTGATTCAAAGACCTCAAGTTGCATTTGTGATTTCTATTTGAATACAGCAAAACTTGATGTTGATGCAACAATTGGTTTCCCTTCTCCCTCCTGACTTCAACACTACCGGCACACAAATCAAAACCTTCTACTTTCTTTTATGCACTGCCAACCTTTTGCATATAACGGATGAAATGCTCATATTTTATAAAAGTATAGTATATAAATAATAATAATAATAATAATAATAATAATAATAATAATAATAATAATAATAATAATAATAATAATAATAATAATAATCATCATCATCATCATCATCAAGAAATAAGATGATATCACAATTCTGGGAAGTTTTAATTTCATTTCCGGAAGATGGGAGATTCCATTCAATTCCAGGAGACTCCCATCCATTCTGGAAGAGTTAACAACCTTACTTCCTAAAACTAATGGGCACTGCTGGCAAATCCATTTCTACAATCAGTTGATGAATGTTCACTGATCCTTGATTAACGTTTATTAAACTCAACAAAAAATGAAAATGATTTGATGTGCTTTCCTGTAACTGCCCATTTAGTAATACAGATCTCAAGTTATGTTTTGTTTTTTCTTCTTTTTTTGTTTTGTTTGTTTTAAATCACTCAGAGTGTAATATTTTTCAGATAAATGTAGTTTATGAATGTTCATGTTACAAATTTTAGCAAACATTTTTAAGAGAGTGTTTTAGAATATAATAGTGCATTTATGACAAACAGAGTGGGTATTATGAGGTTTTGTGACACCAGCTACAGGCAGAATTCACCCATGCCCCATTCTGTGCAGGTGCCATCTAAGGGGATAATGTCCTAAAAAGAAACCTGTTGCCCATAAGAGTTTTTCCCTGCCTAATTTTAGTAGTTCTCATATTATTTCATAATATCATAATATTTCCCTTAATCTTTGAGCAAACATTCCCTGATAACCAGCTTAGCCGGTCAACCCCAGAATTGGTTTGGGTCCAATAAATGGGTGCTCATTTCTCCCCTTGACAGATTCATGTGCCCTTTCATTGATCAGAATCAACACATGTCCTGATCTCACTTCACTTAAACTAAATTGTGGGTAGATAAGCAGCGTTAGGGACTCTGAGCATTCCAAAACCAACTTGGACCAACATGTAGTTATCGACGGCCTTCAGGCCTACTTGATTATCTGGGATTGTAAGAAGGGATTGTAAGAATCCGTCTATTCCTATAGCATTTTCTTACACTCTACCACAAAATAAATAAAATAGCAAGTATCTCTGCCTGAAAGACTTGCATATTCACCCACGCTAAATTATAACTTGGTACCATTGCCATAAAGTTCAGTTCATATACTAAATTTGGTTTTATACCATCAGTATTCCAAATTTGGCCTTCATTTTCATCATATTTAACTGCCCTTCTCATTCACTGCACTTAGGATAAAAAACAGTGAAAGCTTTTTCAAAGCGAAAACCTTTGGTTTCACAATGTCCTCCTTATGCTTAGGATCCTAAATAATTCTTGGTCCCAGGGTAGTTAGTTTGAGAAGTGTCCATCAAGGAGAACTTCAATTTTATTCATTGCCTATGGAATGCCCCAAGGCTCTGGCTCAACCCAGATGTGAAAGCAGGTGATTTCCAGTAGCATTTCCATAACTACCATGAGGTTGTTCTCAGTTCCCTGTAATGAAATGTAAAACAACCTTTGCAACTTGCTAAGTTCATTTTAATTTAACTCACCACCAATACAATGCAGCATTACAAAAAAGGGGTCTAACCATTGTAGTATATATCCAATACATCACTTTTGAGTTTTAGTACCAATGTATTGTCAAATAGACTTCTGCAGGTCCAAAAGGCCCTGTAAACTTTGGCAACTAAAAGATCTTTCCAAGTTAGTTTCGTGCCTAAAAGAGTACCAAGGTATTTGATTTTGGATACACATAGTATTGTTTTATAACTAGAAGTCATTTCCACACTGTTGTGCCATGATTTATTCGATGAAGACATTCCAGATGTTTCATCCAGATTTATGTTGGAAATCTTTAGTGGTGCAGTCAAAGTGTCCTAGGAGAAGGTATCTCATGAGAGTGCTAAGCCAGCAGTGACAGAGGAAAGTTGTGTTTTATGAAGTGCTTCTGTTTATGAAGGAAGGACGACCTCCTGTTTTGTTGTTTTCTACCTTTGACAATTGGATGCCAGTTTGCTGTTCAGTTTTACAGCCTCTTCTTTCTTATTAAAATTTTAAGAAGAGGCTCTAACAGGCTATAAGAGACATAAAAAGGAGAAAACAATGCAAGCCAATCGGAAGGGATCAGCACCATAGAAGCAGCCAGATTCCTCTCAGAAGTGTGCAGCCTCCAGGCCAATCAGCGGAGGGCACTCTTAGTCTAAATACAGCAACACTCACAGTCAACGTATCAGACACATTGTCACTGAAGATGTCCACTGCAGTTCTGGAACATTTACCTCCAACAGATGGCACAATAGCCTGGAAATGTCTTCTAGTAGTACTCATCTGGCCATGAAAGCCTATGTTCTCTCACCACTGTTTCATTTGGATTGAAAAAAAGTTTGGTTCTATCACACCATATTATATTATGGTGTCTATATTATCCTAGAGCAGATTGAAGCAACTCAAGAACAGTGTTAGGAAATTTTCCTCTGATGATAATAGCAATATTATTCACAAATCCAATGGTAAGAAGACCACCATGATGCATTGGTCCATCCACTGCCAGGTTCCAAAGCATGGATGAGAGAACTCCTCCCTGAGGGCAGCAGATAGACCAAGCATCTCCCCAAAGAGCTCAGAGTCAGCTGGCTCCCTTTTGGACAACAGAAATCCTACATATCATCAGTGGTAGATAGTACTTTTGAAGGCTTCTCTTAAGTCAAAGGAAGTCTTATCAAAGGTACCTTCTTTATCAAGAAATGTACCAATTGCAATCTTTTGAGTGCCAGCAACTTCTATATAGTACACACTACTGATGAAGTGCTGTTTCCATAGACTTCCCAAACTGACAGGCAAATTGTTTTCTGTGTAGTGGGATATTCCCCAGCATATTGTCTCCAAAATTTCAACTAATCAGGATGAGGGAAAAACCTTATTTGGGTAACTTGCCCTAACTGAGATTCAAACTTGGGACCTCTTGAATGTGAGGCAGACAGGTTACCATTACATTACAGGAGCAGGCTTGTCATTTAATTTTCCTTCAGCAGATACTTTTACTTCCTTTAGCATGTATGTGCAATGTACATAGTAAGTAGAGAAAGTATTGTATTCCACTCAAACCTGAGACTGCCTGAATCCAAAAACAATGATTAGAAAAAAGATGAGTATGTGTGTCTGTGGACAGCATAAGTCAAAAACAAAAAGTCTGTTAAGTACCAAATTTGTTAAAATTAAGTTTAGTATATCTCAAGGATGTGACATGAAACTACCCTTTACATGGAAGATGTTTCTAAAATGTTAATTTTCTCAAAAATGTTATGATTTTGATTAAAATACTGTGTATTAAAGATATTTGCATGGTAAATAAACACTATATCTTGAATTTCCTGGGAATAGCTTCTGAAGGCTTCTTCATTCTGAATGACTTTTGCATAACTGGTAAACCATAAGAAATAGACAAAAACTTACTACACAAAAAATGCAGATCTTGTCAAAACACATGTTTGATCAATGCCCTTTACATTTTTTGTTGTGGAGCTGTTTGCACGATATTCCTTGTTAGTTTCAGTTTTAAAATACTTATACTTTTTTCCAAACAGGAAGTTAGGTGTGTTTCTGTTGTTTTACTCCTGGCCATGCAAAGAAGTGAATTTCAATGACAATTGCATAGTAACAGCTTTTAAAACATTTGACTATTGCTTTAGCTTACTGAGTTCACTTAGTTACCTTATATTTACAGGGAACTAAGTAATAAGACCATTCTGCTAATGTTTATCTTGATTAGCAAGAAATAGAAGAAGAATTTCTTGTAAGAAGTTTGTTTGCAGAGCAAGTAGAGAAAATCATGTGTATGGAATACATCAGATTTTTACTTTCTCTATACGTGCTATGTACATAATTTATAGAGGAAGTATTGTATTCCACCCAAAAATTTGATACCGAGATTTCACCGGAAATATATGTTTTAGGACCCCCTGAATAAAAAAAAAAAGCATTTTCAGAAAAAGGTCCGTGTGTATGTGTGTGTCTGTCTGTGTGTGTGCATGTCTGGACAGCATAGCTCAAAAACGAAAAGACCGTTAAATACTAAACTTGGTATTTAGGTTTGGTATCTTCCAAGGATGCGACATGAAGATTTTCAAGAAAATCCCCCACCCCCAACTACCCTTTACATGGAAAAATTTTCGAAAATTTTGATTTTATAAAAAATGGCTCTAACGATTTTGATTAAAATCCCATATATTAAAGATATTTACATACCAAGTAAAATGTATATCTTGAATTTTCTGGGAATAGCCTTTGAAGAGCTCTTTATTTTAGATGAATTTTGCTAAATGTTGCTTAACTGCTAAACGGTAAGAGATAGACAAAAACTTATAACACAGAAAATGTTGATCTGATCAAAACACACAATATATGTTCTTTATGTGGAGGTAACCATTTCCGAGATATTCCTTGTTTTTGGTTTCAGTTGTGAGTACTTATACTTTTCTCAGACAGGTAGTGTCCATTTGTCTTTTGTTCTACTCCTGGCCAAGCAAAGAAGCGACTTGCAATGACAATCAAATAACGATAGATTTTAAAACATTTGACTATCGGTTTAGCCTAGTGTATTCCCTTATTTTCTTTCTACTTATAAGGAACTTAGTAGTAAGAACATTCTGCTAATGTTTATCTCGATTAGCAAGGTGCAGAAAGAAGAATAATCTTATGTAAGGTTTGTAGAAGACCTAGAGAAAGCTATGTGAATGTAACACATCAGATTTTTTAATTCGCTTTTACAGTCTGGAGTGTGAAAACCTGTAAGATTGAAATGGATCTTCCGGGTCATGCAGATGAGGTGTATGCTGTAGATTGGGCTCCTGATGGAATGAGAGTTGCAAGTGGAGGAAAGGATAAAGTGTTAAAACTGTAAGCCCATCACATTTTTCTTTTTATGAATGTTCTAACTGAGCAAAGAAGTTAAAATTGAATTGTATGCTTAATATTTTTTTTCATCTTTATTTTCAGGTGGCAACATTAATGCAGAGAGAAGTATGTAAATTTGTAAAAAGTATTTTCTTACAATAAAAATTGAAAATTTAATTTTCATCTCCTGTGTTTTTAATTTTAGCAGCTTTAATGAATGAATGAACAAGGTACATAAAATTGCAATTCTTTGCTATATATAAAACAAACCTACTTCTGCTTCAACAACAAATTCTACAAATAAACTACAGGACTGGCTATGGAAAACTCGCCATCACCACTTTTGCTGATCTATTCATGAGTGACCTAGAAATAAGAGTAACGACAGCCTTCCCACATATACTTAAAACTGGGTGAGCTATGTGGACGACATACTTTCCATCACCCCTACAAAATTTCCAGATGGCGCTTTAAAGCTATTAAGCCTTACAGAACAATGCAGTAAATTTCACTGTAGAAATAGAAAAAGAAGGTTGGTTACCATTTTTGGATCTAAAAATCATTAGACAGAATAACAAAATAGAATTTGGTATTTCAGAAAACCCACACACACACACACACACAGACAGACAGTTACAACAAGAAAAACAATTTCAACCCAAAAACACACAACATGCAATTTTTCACAGCCTGACGCATAGGTTGTAAAGACTCCACTGGAAAAAGGAGAATATGAACGGGAACACCAGCACATAAAGAAAATTGCTACAGAAAATGGTTTCGAAACAGAGATAGTGGACAAACTAACACAAAAGTATAAGAAGAAAAAAAAAAAAGATTAAGGATAATCACCTTGCTAAGCACAGGAGCCAACCCAAACCAGAAATATAGTAAATTCACATTCCACCCACAGTTGTACAATAAATGCAAAAAGCTGTTCCAAGATCATAATATAGAGGTAGCACCTCAAGAGCCACATTTGCCTCAAATTAGTTACATAATAAATTAAAAGTTTCAGTGTTTAAATCACTTCACATCACACCTAGTTTATATTTAAAATTGTTGGAGCCACTTCTTAGAAAATAACAATTTTTAAAAAATGTTCCATGTAAATGGTGGGTGGATTTGTGAAAACTTCATGTCAAATCTGTGGAAGATTCAATTTGCTTTTCATTTTTGAGTTACGCTGTTCACAGGTGCACGCAGAACTTTTTTGGGATTAATGGATCTTCCAAACATATATTTCCTATGTAATCTTGATATCAAATTTTTGGATGAAGTAGAGAAAGTAAAAATAATACCAGTCAGCTACATTTGTTAACCTTCCAATTAGAATTGCACCATTTTTCTAGTCAATTTTTTAAATTTTTACATAGAGTATACAGTTCTACTTACTTCTGAAACCTTCAAATGAGCAAAATAGCCTATCACATGCATTCATTTTGTCAAAATCAGTCAAAAAGAAAGTGATGGATTTATCAAACCAAAGAAGCAAGAGGTCTGTACCCAAAATATCTATGGTGAAGTCACATTACACAGGAGGCCTTTAATTAATATTCCAATCCTAGAATGTACTACAGTTGTATATTTGATGTAGCATACACTGAGTGTTAACTACTACACTGAAATATTTTCAGAGATTCGGTGTCTTAAACAAATAATTTGAGATAGGAGACCTATATCCCATCTGTTCAAATTTCGAAGGATTTAAGAGAACATTACACAAAAACAAGTGATTCTCAGCACACCTCTCTAGTGCAACGGTTAGGACATTAGCTTTCGAGTAATAGGAAGTATTTGTTTTCGAGTTTGAGTCTCGTCCACCAAGCTTTTTTTTTTTTTTTACTTTTTCTTTTTTTTCTTTTTTGTAGTAGACCATAATGCAGTATTAGCCTAATTTTTTAATTTGTTTCAATTAATACATTTTAATTTCAATAAATTACAATCCTTGCTAACAAAAGGTTTAATCATGCTTAATACTTTGACATGCTATACTTCAAAATAGAAAATTGCGTGAAAAGTGAAAGAAAAAGAAAATCATCTTAGTCTTTACATCATGTATGCATTTTAATTTCAACGTACTTTACAGTACAGTTAATAATAATCCTGCTAACAAAAGGTTTAATCATGCTTAATAGAATATTTTTGAGTTGCATTTGTGACACTTAAGTATCACTTATGTATAATTTTTCCAGACCGGTTTCGAAGTCATGTGGACATCATTGTCGATGGTTTCCAACTGAATTTCAACAGGTCGATGGTTTCCAACTGAATTTCAACAGGCGATGGTTTCCAACTGAATTTCAACAAGGTGTCCTATGTTGAGGTGTGACGGTCCCTGGTTGCTGGGTGACAAACTTCCACAATATAAATAGGAGTAAAAACATAGATTACACTTAAACTTCACTCTTGAAATAAAGTAACTTACTTCGGACATGTTTCGGTGGCTTTTGCCACCATTTTCAACGGAGATTCACTGATGAACTCATGGTTGCAGCCTGTAGAGGTCTCTCTTCCGGATAGATAAATTTTTAGATGAGTCCATTTGTTTTTGACATTCCACAAACAAATGGACTCATCTCAAAATTCATCTATCCGGAAGAGAGACCTCTACAGGCCGCTACCATGAGTTCATCCATTGAAAATGGTGGCAAAAGCCACTGAAACATGTCCGAAGTAAGTTACTTTATTTCAAGAGTGAAGTTTAAGTGTAATCTATGTTTTTACTCCTATTTAATTAGTTACTTCACTGTGCATTCCCATTAATGTTTTAATTCCACAATATATTTTGTGGTGGCAATTCAAAGTTGAATACATGGAGTTGGTTTTTAATGATATGGATTTTTTCCCAGACATCGAGCTCTGCCGCATATCTGGTAGGTTTTACAAGGTGTATGTTAGGTACTGTTTCATGGTTAGTAGACCAAAAGTGGTGTGCAACGGCTGATTTGTCAGTTTGTTTTTATTTTACTGACCTGATGTGTTCTTTAAGTCTTATTTCAAGGTGTCTTTTTGTTTTACCAATGTAAAATTTGTTGCAATCTGCGCAATTTATTCTGTAGATTCCTGATTTTTGATGTTCTGGGATTTGGTCTTTTTACACTAAAGCAGACAAAGGGAACAACATGGTAATTTTGGACAAAACAGAATACATAAACAGAATGGAATATTTATTACAGGATGACCAATACATCACAGTGGAAACCAACCCACTAAACTCTTGCATCCAGTCATTAAACAAAGCGGTAAAAGAAAGTAAAATTATCAGTAAAAAACAGAATCATATAAAATAAAAGTAGACAATTCAACATTACCCGAATTTATGGCCTACCAAAACTTCACTAAACAGGAAAAACAATGAGACCGATCACTATTAGTTTTGATTCTCCAACATATAAATTAGCAAAGTGGTTATTGAATAAATTTGATTCGTTCCCAAAATTTGAAAGTTCCAATCTAGCAAACTCTTTGGAATTAATTCAAAATCTTCTCCGGCTTCTAGCCAGGTAAAAACTTGGCTTGACACCAACGTTTCGAAAAAGTGCATCTTCTTCGTCTTCAGGGTGAACTGATGGTTTGAGCTTGCGGAGACTGGTATTTATAAGAGCTGGGATGAAGCTAATATCTGATTGGTTCGCGTGATATTATGGCCTAGTATTTAAGATGACTGAGACATGGGCACGGACTTCGTAGAAAACAATTTATAGCAGTTATTCGGCTAATGTTTTGTGTTTGAGCACGCACCTGCTAGAAAATAAGTCTTCGAAGACTGCAGGTAGAGGATTAGGTATTAAGGCTCTTTAACATTGGTGTCCATGCTGAACTTAATTGTAGGCCAGAATCGCGATTTAGATTATTTGTTTCAGATGAGATGGTTTGAACTACTGGGAAAGGAGAGTAAAAGAAGCTTTAGCCATCTCATCTGAAACAAATAATCAGCCATTCTGGCCTACAATTAAGATCAGCATGGACACCAATGTTAAAGAGCCTTAATACCTAATCTTCTACCTGCAGTCTTCCAAGACTTATTTTCTAGCAGGTGCGTGCTCAAACGCAAAACATTAGCCGAATAACTGCTATAAATTGTTTTCTACGAAGTCCGTGCCCATGTCTCAGTCATCTTAAATACTAGGCCATAATATCATGCGAACCAATCAGATATTAGCTTCATCCCAGCTCTTATAAATACCAGTCTCCGCAAGCTCAAACCATCAGTTCACCCTGAAGACGAAGAAGCTGCACTTCTTCGAAACATTGGTGTCAAGCCAAGTTTTTATCTGGCTAGAAGCCCGAGAAGATTTTGAATTAATACGCCGCCAGGAAAGCTTCAGTTCTTATCTTTGGAATTAGTTGAAAAAAATCAAAGATCTAAAAATAGACACAGAAAACACGTTAGTTTCATTTGATGTTACAGCACTATACACTAGCATCCCAACTTAAAAACTGCAAGACCTATTAAAAAAATGGCTAAATGCAACAGAAATAGAACTGGCAGAAGTAGAAGATTACATACTACTAACAAGTTTATGCATTGAACAAAACTACTTCACCTTAAATAGGAAATATTACAGGCAAAAATCAGGACTCTCTATGGGCAACCCTCTATCTCCTTTTTTTGGCAAATTTATTTATGAGCAAATTCAAAACACACATGAAGAAAGCATTCCCATGGAGTTTCAAGGTGTGGTACCACAATGTTGATGACTGCAATAGTCCAAGCAGACATTTAGATGATGCCATAAAATTATTAAACATACAAGAAAAAACAATAAAATTCACAATGGAAACAGAAACCAATGGAGAACTCCCATTCTTAGACCTAAGAATCATCAGAAACAGCACAATAGTAAACTTTGGAATCTACAGAAAACCAACTAAATCAGAAAATTACATTAAAAATAAAAGCTACAACCCATTACCACATAAACATGCAATAATAAACAGCCTCACACATAGATTAGTAAATGTACCTATGAGCACAACCGAATTCAACAAAGAATTAAAAACCATAATTCTAACAGCAGAACAAAATGGATACAGTAAGAACCTTGTATTCAAGAAACTCAACAAAGCAAAGCAGAAAAAAAAAAAACATAAAAGAAATAACTAACCTAACAGCAGGAAAACACAATATCAACACATTCAAAAAATTCATTTACCACCCCCGAGCATTTAGAAAATTCAAAAAATCTTCCCTGGTTCCAATAAACAGATTTTCTGTCATAAAGTTACTAAATTCAAAAATAAAATATGAAATTCCACCAGAAAATAAGTCCGGAATATATCAAATTAAATGCACAAATTGTGAACAGTTCTACATAGGACAAACCAAAAGAAGTTTGAAAATCAGATCCAAAGAGCACTTTAGAAACCTAAAATTGAAACAAGAAGATAAATCGGCAGTAGCATTTCACTTCTGGAAAGAAAACCACAATCTAGATCCAAAGCCAAAATTGCTAAAAACCATGTCAGGCCACAATGAACTCACAGCCTGGGAAAACATCCTCATATGGAAAAACAAAGATCACCTAATAAACTTTGAAATCTCGCCAGTGGACAGCTTAGTTAAAGAAGTTCCATCATTTCGCCATGTGAGAAGAAGCACAAGCAAACGCAACCAGCAATGGCAGTTGGACCCGTGAGGTTGAAAATGAAAGCGTAGGCTTTCGAAACTAGTCCCTCATAATAAAAATGTAAGTGACATAGTGTTAAAAAACCAATTCAACAAATTAATACCACTGTTACTGAATTCCTCCAAACATCAAAAAAAAAAAAAAATTGCAATTTTCCGTTGTAAAATATACCAAGTGATTGAATTTATCAGCTTTTACCATGACAGAATTTGAAATGATGACGAAGTGCTAGTCAGTAAGGTCCTTCTAGGATTTGATATAGTAGCTAACACAAAACTAATGCATATCAGAGCATTACCTAGCTATTTTCAATATGATACTTGAATTATTCAAGGAACACTTCATTATGATGCTGTTCACTGTATAAATACATTTCTTTGCATTTTCTCTTAATTGCAGCAGTTTTTGCAACACCTCATAAAAAGAGTTTATAGGTGCCTTGATATTACAATTACATATAGAAATAAAAAGACAGTGGAAAGAAACGGTCATACAGGACAAATAGTAGCTCCAAAAGTCAGTTTCATCCATAATGGCATCCATTTGTAGTATTAGTCAGTCATGTGTTTGCGGTTCTAAGAACTTTATATTCTAGACAAGTCAATAGATGTTTAGCGTGAGGCATTACTATAACCATGGTAGTTCTTAGAAGTTACTCATGTTCAAAATACAAAAGATCTTGTTATATCCATCACAACGCATAGAAGTAACTCACATTCAGACTACCAATTGTGCACATTTATTCATGCCAGACTCTCCTGCTTTCTACTACCACTTTCCACCCTCTTCAGCAGGTCCTCAGAACTAATCGACTATGGTAAAGATTCCCTCTTAACAGTGATACCATCAATTCAAATTCTGTCATGACATATCTTGAAGTGTTATAAATTCACAATATTAGCATAAGTGTCATCATCTCTTTGATAGCAAATAGCTGTCTTGACCCCATGATTATTGGCCCCAGAGTTATTTAAAAGTATGACAAGTATGATATAGATGTTGCTCCAAATATGCACATTAGAAAAGACCTCAGCTTACATTATTCTCTTCTTTTATTCCTAAAGTTAAAAGTCTAAAGGATTCAGTTTAGGTAGCAGTGCACACTACAAATCCTAGAGGTCAATCCATCTTTCAAATAGTACTCTAGCACTTTTACTACTATGCTCCTCTTGTTATGTTTACTGACCAGCAAATTGAAATAAAATTAAAGACAAGTTGCCATCTATCATACACATATTTCACTGTGATATGTCCATCATTCTCTGAAAATAAACTTAGCAAGCAACTTTTTAGATAATTACTATTGCACCAGTCTTCCCCAAAAACTTGCCCCCATACTTTTTCTGTCTTGTTTTGATTCAGAGTCACCAAAGATGTTAAAGTATTTCTAGCTTTATAAATGTTAACCCTCATTTCTCTCTTAAGGAAATAAATTTAATAGAACCGAGTTAAGACATGACATTGGCACCAGGATGTAGATTTTATATGATGCATAATTTTACGAGGATTAGTTTGATATGTGTATGCACTTCATATGTATTAGGAGATGGTCTTAATGTGCAATTATTTATTTAATTGTTGCCCATGTTAAAATGTTTCTGGCAACCAAATAAACAAGCACGGGAAAACACATTGTGGAGTTGGTTTCGGTATCAGTCTTTGTCTAGTAGCTGGGAGTAAAAATTTCTTTGTGCTTTGTTCAATATGTAATGTTAAGGGAGTATCAATTCATGAGTAATTGGGGAACTCCTATATTATACAAGATTTTGGAGCATGTGATATAGCATCAGCCACTAGTTCACAGTTATAGTTATGTCATGGCATCACCACAGTATCGGAAAAAATTCTAAGAATATTTAACGCAAATTGACAGCACTAGGAACAATTTAATATGGCAACATTTAGTGATAGGATTTCAATGCTCTCTCTTTATTATTCTGTGTGTAACGTCCACATACTGCCAGAATCATTAAATCGTCAAAATCCATGTGATGTCTGGATTTTTCCATGTGTTCTGCAAGGGTGGATTTTTCCGGCAATTGTTTTATGTCTGGTGTGCTCATTTCTGTGGGTTTTGATGGATCTGCCAGTTTGTCCAACATATGCGTCCCCAAATCTCACCTACTTTAGTACACCCAGGAGTTAGTAGAAATGGCACTTTATCTTTCACAGCTGGTACTTTAGATCATAGTGTCCTGTTTTTTGGGTACCTGAACTTGATGTATTTGTATATGTTTTCATTGAAATCTTTAAAGAAAACAGCAAACTCAACAGAGATAGACGAAACCCGCTGTCCTTTTGGAAAGCCTTACTGACAGAATGAGAGGGGATTGGCCGACCAACAACCAATAGGAGAAGAGAGAAGGGGCCTGGCAGCACACCAGTATAATATCAGCTCGGTAGAGCTTGCAGTGCCAGTGGCCCGAGGAAGAAGCTCAACATAGGTTGCAGCGAAACATTGGCAGAGAGCAGTCTAAGAAATAATGTGGCTGACACCAGAAGGCGAAGTAATCCCAATGTGTAAAATTATTTTAGAAAGTTTCTTTCCACCTCTAGTTCTCTGCAATGCTTTGCATCCACAAAGCACAGGATTTTTTTCTTGTTCTTCTTCCTTCTCCACTGAGATTACTAGCGAGGGCATCCAGCCATCTCTGCACATCATGAGAGGAGGGCCACCACTTCAAAGAAGGATCCTAATTTAACAGCTACGACCACTCATTTCCTATTACAAGGAGGTAAGAAGAAATTAATGTTGCATGTTACAAAGATAAAACGGCTTCAATGTTAACATGTTCTTTAAGGACTATGGTATAATATGCAATAAAGACAGCACTATACAATGCAAGTTATTAATGATATCAGTGCAGACAATATTAAGTACATTTTTACTTTCTCTATACGTACTATGTACATAGCGTATAGAGGTGTTGTATTGCACCCAAAAATTTGATACCGAGATTTCACCGGAAATATATGTTTTGACACCCCCTGAATCCACAAAAAGCATTTTTAGAAAAATGTCCATGTGTGTGTGTGTGTGTATGTGCGTGTCTGTGGGCAGCATAGCTCAAAAACAAAAAGACCGTTAAATACCAAACTTGGTATTTAAGATTGGTATCATCCAAGATGCGACACGAAAATTTGAAAAAAAATTACCCCACCCCAAACTACCCTTTACATGGAAAAAATTTCGAAAATTTTGATTTTCTCAAAAATGGCTCTAACGATGTTGATTAAAATGTTGTATATTAAAGATATTTAAGTGACAAATAAAATGTACATCTTGAATTTTCTGGGAATAGCCTCTGAAGACTACTTTATTCTGGATGAATTTTGCATAACTGCTAAACTATAAGAGATGGACGAAAACTTAAAACACAAAAAAATGTAGAGCACGTTAAAGCACACAATTTATGTTGTATACATTTTTTTCTTGGAGTTGATCATTTTTTTAGATATTCCTTGTTTTTGGTTCAGCTTTGAAAAACATACTTTTCTCATACAGGAATTTGTCAACTCCTGTCCATACAAACAAAGGAAATTCTGTCACATAGCAACCAGCTTTTGACTATCACTTTAACCTATGGTACTCCCTTATTTCGCTTCTACTAACAAGGAAGCAAGTAATAAGACTATTTCTGCTAATTTGTTCTCGATTAGATAAAGTAAATAGAATAATTTGTTGCAGAGATGTAGAGAAAGTCATGTGAATGGAATACATCAGATTTTTTGTATTACAGCTGCAGAATAAAAGACAAACATCAGCTCTGTTTGTAAGAAGTCTTTATTTGCTATTTTTGTATGCAATTGAAGTACTACTATACAAGGATACTAGATAAGTATTGAGACAGCAAATAATAAATACTCAGAAATGTTTTGTTTATCCCAGTTTCTTAAATATTCTCCCTGATGTAAGCAGCATTACATCCTCCAGAAGTACTTCTGGAAGTGTTCATGTTGCTTAGTTTCCATCACCACAGATAACTCTTCTTCATACGCTGCAACAGCCTCTTCAGGGCTAGAAAAGCAGTGACCTCATAGCAGGTTCTTTACCTTAGGAAACAGGAAGTAATCAAATGGTGCCCGATTGGGACTACAGGGTGGATAAGTCAATAGTTTTGCCTCAGTTCCTTGCGGAAACTCCATTGTTACATTAACAGTGTGAGCTGATGCATTGTCATGATGCAATAAAATGTCCCTTAGTCCTGACTTTGGATGCTTTTCTTAGATTTTTTTTAAACACTTTTGGAGGGCAAACTTCTGTGTACCATTTTGCTGTAACTGTTTTTTGAGTTTTCAGAACAAATGTTACCAAGTTGTCATTTTTTTTTTTTGCTAGTGTTACATGTCTGCTTTTACTGCTATTGCATCACAGGTGTTGGCACTGATGATACATGGAGTACTGATGGAATGTGATAGCCACAAATCTTACATGTGGTTGCTTGGGATCGAACCCGGGCTGTCTAGGTGAAGGCGAGTGGTCTGACCACTTGGCCATGGCGAGGCCTAAGTTTCAGTTGTGAAGAAGAAAGAAGCAACCATTTTTTTTTCTAACACTACTTGCTCTCTTGACCTTGTTTGGGAACCCAAATGGAGAACTGATGTTTTTTTTTTTCTTTTATATAGCCCTCTTTAACATCAAAGGTCATATTGGGGGCTTTGTACTTCAACAATTCGTTGTCAGTAGGCTTAAATCATGTTGTTTTCTTAAAGCACACACACATTCACTCTCACATACATACTTCCAGACTCTGTGGGGAATAGGGAATAATTCTGGCTAAAGAAAAATTCCCCGCCCCATCCAGGAATCGAACCCGGGACCTCCGGGTGAGAGAACTGATGTTTTGTTTATGGGTCAAACTGATAATCTATGCTTTATCACCCATGACAATACCTGAAACATGGTGATACTTTCCATGTTTTTCTGGTCATTACTGTTGTTGGTCTGCCACTCTTCTTTTCATCTTCAAGAGATTATCACCTCCTCATCAATTCTCCAAGCCAGTGTAACACAGTGAATTTGACAAAAAACAGTCCCAAAAAACCTCCCTCAAATGCTCAAGTGACTGCATTTCATTTGAAGTCATCCACAATCATTGCACAAAAATGCTCTCTCTGAGTCTCCAGCGTATTTGCAAGATGTTCATACTTTTTAGACTTCAAACATAAAATGAGGGAAAATGAATGCTACTATTGCATTACAATGAGTCAGCTATTTTGACACAGCAACAATCCTTTCCCCAAGAGTACCCAATATTCCATGTCTCAATACTATCTAGTCACCCTGTATCATTTTTCCTCTGCAAGGAGCAGTATAATATATGGTTCTTCTTATGGGCAGACAGATGCCCTCTGCAGATTTTAATCAATTCATGTAGACTTCAAAGGAAGACTAATTTACATAAGCAGCAGAAAATTGATAGGGGAAATTTTAATGATCTTTTTTTGTGTGACTGAGACACCAAATACAAATTTCAAATACTACAACTATTTATGACAATGTTATTAACATCAATAGTGAGTGGAAAGCCAGGTATGCTACCTGGAAATGTGATCTTCAAATGGCTATCTTCAGGGTTGGGCTGGGGAGAAGTTTTTATCAAATTGGAATTTTTATTCTTTTACCACCAAGGGAAACATTATGAGGGCAAAAATAGCTGATACCTCTGGGGATCATATATATTCATTCCATTTGTATTTTGAAACTACTTTAGCTAATGATTTTTTTTAATTGAATTTCTTGTTACAGAATTTAGTATAGAGAAGCGTTAGTGAGCACTTTGATACATGACACTTATGGTCTTCGAGTTTATGGTTCAGTTATGAGTCAATGTGCCATTGATAAACTTCACTGAATCGTACCTCCATATGTTCTTAAATTTTGAAAGAAATGCAATAAATTAAAATTGGGTTCACTCCAAACATTTGCTTGGAGAGAAATAAATGTTAAACATCTTGCAGCACCACCAAATGTAGCCAAACATGTTCATGACTGCAGTATCACTACAGCTATACTCCACAAGCTGCAAGTTGGCCTTTGGTTATTAGAAAAAGAGGGAAATACTTGCATCTCTTTTTTCTACACAGCCTCTCTTCTATGATAAACCAGGCAGGACAGAAATGTCAATGGCAGATAATCCTTCTTCTGTCTGTTCTTCCATTTTGCTTGCAAAATCACTGATGCTTTCTTATTCCCATACCATTGCAGGCAATTAGGGAACATAAGAGCATTTTAAAATGGACTGATCTTCTAAAGGAAAGAAACCTAAGAGGTTTTCCACAGCTATGTGAGATAAGGGCAGCAGATAAAGTGCCAACTTAAAGCTCATAGACTAACTGTTGCTTGTCTCTCTGAACTACACCGAAATAATTTGCGAGATTGTGCACATGACTAATATAAGTAATTTGAGATTGGCAATGCATGGTCCCTGGATAAACATAACACAGCTGCATAGCATTAAACGTGTTGGTATCAGGTGCTGATAAGTTGGTGTTAAAGCAAAGCTTTAAAACTGCTGCCAAAGTATAGAAATATCAATTTTTAGCAGCTCGTTACTAGTGTTCTCAAGATTTAATGTCGCAAAAATCTATAAAATCTCGGAACTAATCACTTGACAGTGCGACACTGAGCATTCATTAACTACGTTCTTTAGGTAGCCTACTCTGGAGGCGTTTTTTCAATTGCTCTGGTGGCTTAATGAGTAACACAGGAAGCTGCTATCCCAAAGGTCATGAGTTCAATTCTTGCCATAGAGTAAATGTTTTTTATTATTTTTTTCATTCCAGACAAAGTGCCACAACACTTGACCGAGACCCGAACTCGGAAATTATGTTTCACTTGGAAGCCCGTATCATTACCACTGCGCTAGAGAGGTATGCTGTAATATGTCTCTTTGTTTTTCGTGTTATGCTCTTTGAATGGTTGATAAATTAGCCAGTGGCGTACTGGCACTTCAGAAACTTATAGCCGTTACTTAGACATTTCAATAAACAGGCCATAAGTCTCTTATCTCAAATTACTTATTTAAGTAATCTACATATTCTGTGAAAATATTTTGGTATAGTTCATTAACATCTTGTATATGATTCTCCATGTGAAAGTAGAGTATTAGTGGTGCACTAGCCCTTATTGACAGAACATTTTGCCAGAAAAAGCACAGCTAATAATTTTGATGGGTATTTTCCCAGAGAATGATAAATCAACTAGTAACGGCAACACTCATTTATAGAAAATAAAATAAGAATTAGCTTTAAGCAATTTAAATTATTTTATTGTTTTTCAAAATATTCCCCTTCAACACCAATACAGTTTTGCAATTGATAAAGCTCTCCTTAAAGCATTGATACGACTCTTCCTAAGGCACTTTACAAACAAGGTTTTTATAATGTGCAATCGCTTCATCAGATGGCAAAAGTGTTTCCATATAGCATTATATCTTTAATTTTTGGAAACAACAAGAAATCATGAGTTGCTAGGTCAGGGCTTTTTGGTAGAGGGTCCCTAGAGCTGACCTTTACGCATCCAGACACTCACTTGTTAGTTTTGTTGTATGCATTCTTTTATCTACTTTATGCTAATTGAGATAAACATTAGCAGAAATGGTCTTATTAGTTGGTTCCTTATAAGTAGAAGGGAAAAAAGAGAACACACTAGACCAAAGTGACACTCAAATCCTTTATAAGCTGTCGCTATGTGATTGTCATTAAAGTTCCATTCTCTTTTAATGGCCAGAGGTAAACAAAAGAAAGATGAAATAGATGAAGGCTTACTATTTGAGAAAAGTTTTAAGTATTTTAAAATTGAAACCAATAATCGAGAATATGTCTGAAATGATTAGCTCAACAAAAAATGTGCATGTGACATAAATTATGGGTTTTAACGAAATGTACATTTTTTGTGGGTTAGTGTTTGTCTATCGCTTAGAGTTTACAATTATACAAAAATTATTCAGAATGAAGAGCATCTCAGGAGCTATTCCCAAGAAATCCAGGATATAAATTTTATTTGCCATGTAAATATCTTTAGCATTTTAATCAAAATTGTTACAGCCATTTTTTAAAAAATAGAAAATTTTGAAAAATGCTCTATGTAAAGGATAGTTTGGGGCAGGGGGATTTTTCTGAAAATATTTGTGTTGCATCCTTAGAAGGTATTAAATTTAAATACTAAGTTTGGTATACAACTGATTTTTTGAGTTATGCTGTCCACACATTTCTGTTGACATTTTTGAGTGGAATACTCTGTACATATATGTTAGAGAAAGTAAAAATAACAACCATCTTCTTGCTAATCTATCACTGAGGTTCTGTTTGATAGGCCCATTGAGCTGATTTTCTTTTCAGGATCATAACAATAAATCCAAACCAAATTTGAAGTGCCACCTTTGAATTTTTCCAGGGTTTTTCTGCTCTAATCAATGTTGCTTTTGATTGAGGGTCAGTTTTTGTGGAATCCATCGACAACAAAGTTCCTCATGTCTATGTCTGTAAAATGTTTTGCATTTGCCTCATACCAAAGCACAATGAGACCAAAATAAATTCATAAGATATTCATCAATCTTCTTTAAGTATTGTTCAAACATCGGCAACATTTTCATCAGTAACGGCAATTTTTGCACATCCTTCATGAAATTCATCACTAAGGGGGGAAGAAAAAAATCTTTTGTTTAAATTCACTCAATTGTTTGCCAAATACATTTTTAACCTGGACTTCATTGTTTAGGTGTTAATAAATAATTTAAAATCATAGCCATGAAATGTTTTATAGTCCGATTCATTTTTATATGAAACCAAAACTTTCAAATGATGATAATTTACAAACTATTAGAGCGAATTAAGCCAACTACAAAGCTATAAAAAATTGAATTTAGATTGATACAGTCAAACTGAAAAATCAATGCTATATACAGGATTGAACCAAGGATCTCCCAGTCTCTAGCCAATTGCTCTACCACTGAGCTAACTGGCAACAGGCTGGCATGGCATTAAATTTCTCAATTGACTTGTATGTTTCCTGGTAAACCACAAAGTGATCTCAAATTATTTTGCGATGACATACCCCAATGACAACTTACAATGTTGTAAGTACTTATAATATACTATGAATTCTGGGACTTAAAGAAATTACATTGTAAGTCGCTATTGGGGTATGCCATCTCAAAATAACTTGAGATCATCTTGTGGCTTACCGGGAAACATCTGAGCCAGTTGAGAAATTTAATGTTATGCCAGTATGTTGCCATGGTAGCTCAATGGTAAATCAATCCTAGAGACCAGGAGATCTATGATTCAAATCCCGGTTATGGCATTGAATTTTTCAGTGTGACTCTATCAATCCAACTCCTGTCCTACACATGGCTTATGTGAAAAAACAATTAAATCAAATTTAATTTGTTTTTATAAGCATGGCATTCTAAAAATATTGAATGATGTCTTTGTATTTTGGAGATTTGTACCCCATTCACATTAGGTATTTATTTACAGTTATTGTGCAGATATTCAAATAAAAAGTCAGATGTATTCCATTCACATGACTTTTTTACATCTCTGTAACAAATTATTATTAAAAAGCTTATTCTTCTATCTACTTTGTGCTAATCAAAAAAAACATTAAGGATATCTAAGAGAGCATAGTAGACTAAAGCGATAGTTGTCTTTTAAAAACTGGTTGCTATGTGATTGAAATTTGTTTCTTTGTATAGCCAGGAGTTTACAAATTCCTATGAGAAAATTTTTTTTAAGTATTTTAAAACTGAAACCAATAACAAAGAATATCTTGGAAATGGTCAGCTCAAAAAAAAAAAAAAAAAAAAAAAAAAAATATATATATATATATATATATATATGACAAATTGTGTGTTTTAACAAAATCTTAAATTTTTACATAGCAAGTTTTTGTGTATCTCTTACAGTTTACCAGTTATGCAAAAATCATCCAGAATGAGAGCCTCAGAGACTATTCCTAGAAAATTCAAGCTATAGATCATTTTATTTGTAATGTAAATATATTAAACATATGGTATTCTAATTCAAATCATTAGAGCTAATTTTGAGAGCTATAGAGGTGGTTTGGGGTGGGGGGATTTTCCTCAAAACCTTTGTGTCCTGCATCCTTGGAAGATACTAAACTCAAATACTGTGTTTAGTATTTTACCGTTTCATTTTTGCGTTATTGTATACAGACACACACACACACACACACACACACACACACACACACATATATATATATATATATATATATATATAGACCTGTTTCTAAAAATGCTTTTTTTGGATTTAGGGGACCCTAAAATTTGTATTTCTGGTAACATTTTAGTATCAAAATTTTGGTTGGAGTGCAATACTAGCTACATATGTACTAAGCTAAGAAATTAAAAATAAACTTCAAAGTTTATCAGACCAGACCATAGGTGTCCTATATCAAGGTGTTGCTATACAACTCTCTGAAATCCCTAAAAGTTTGCCCATTAAATTCTCTAACACCCTTTATGTACAGGAAAGTGGCCATTATTTAACAGGGTTTTACTGGATTATAGAAAACTATAAACATGCACTAGAATCAAAAGTTCCAAAAAGCAAAAAACGATTCATTTTCTTTTTACATTAGATCTTATTAATCACAGAAATATATCATTGTTGAAATACAAATTTAGTTTACATAAATTGGTGTTCTACTTACTTTTTTCACATTTATACATAAAGGCTTATAATATATTACTTCACATTAAATAGATGAAGATAGTGACTTCCACACCATCTCAACATAAATTAAATATTATGATAAAAATACACCAAACAATATACTTTTTAACTAGTATTTCAAATATTATTATTATTATAATACAAGCTTCCTAAGTCTATGTTTACACTGTACACAAATGTGTTTTAATTTGAAATGCTACCAAAACAATGGCACTCAAAACAGCCACCTATTATTTAACTTAAGTTCTCTTATATAAGTGAAAGGAAAGGAGTGAAGGAGATGTTGGATATTCTTTTGTTTTAATATATCTCCATAATA
Source organism: Hymenopus coronatus (assembly GCA_030762935.1). Lineage (NCBI taxonomy): Eukaryota > Metazoa > Arthropoda > Insecta > Mantodea > Hymenopodidae > Hymenopus > Hymenopus coronatus. The sequence continues at coordinate 107,348,799 of CM060892.1, forward strand.
TTTGTGAACTTCCATCTTTATGTATTTGAAGCCTTTTGTGGACCACTTTATTAATCTTCAAGGTCTATTTATGTGATATTTGTATATTTTTCTATCATTTTAGCCATTTTATAAACAAAAGTAAGTCAAGTGGCCTTGAGGGTTCAAGTAATAAGTACAAAACTTCATTTTTGTGTGCTTTACTCTGCCTACAGATATAAGCATTAGAGCAATTTAGGATTACATTTTCTTAATTTCAATGCTATATATTTAATTTTTCAAATGCAATATGTTTTCAAACTGAATACAATAATTAAATTAAGTTGATTTCAAAATTGTCCTTATATTTCCAAAATATCCCATCAGTCCTTAAGCCTGAGGAGTTTCAATATACAAAAATGCATAAATTTGTAACAAAATTCCTTATAAAGCAGTTTTACTCATTAAAATAATGAATGCTGCTCTAAAGGCAAGCTGAAAATGTATTTGTTTTATAAGCCTCAAGAAGTAACATTTTCGAATAAAAAGTTAATATTGCTTTTTGTGAAAGAAAAGACATCTGCAGATTAGAGAAGTATCTCTAAAGTGTATCTAATTAAAATGTACTAACACTGATATAAACGTTTTAGAAAATATGAGGTTTGTCTTATGAATAGGGTTTCCAGAAAACTGGGACAAAAGTAGTGGTGGATTATGAACAAACAGAAATTACTTACCAAAATATAAACTCCAGACAACATGTAGCTTGCTTCTTTCTTTGTAACATTTAAAATTCAACTCTAATTCAAACTCAAACTGCTTGACTGAAGCCTTTAATTTGGGCAGTTCTTACTCCCTAAGGAATATCAGGTAACATTAGTATTTTAAGTCATCCCCATTTGCATATTCATTGTAAGACATGAACATTCCAGTCAGAAGATGGTAAAAATCTTAGGCCTGCCTCTGTAGTTTTGAGGTTAGTGTGCCTTACATTCAAGAGGTTTGAATCTCAGCTAGGGTGAGGTACCCAAATAAAGCTTTTTCTAGGGTTTTCCCTTATCCTGAGGAGATGAATGCCAAGTAACTAAGCTCCATAGACCCAGGAGTTGTTATATACATATATAAAACCTTAAAATAGACAAGTATATATGTTTAAAGTGAGTTAACTATATTATTTGTGAGAGTGCTAAGCCAGCAGTGATAGAGGAAGGTTGTGTTTTGAGAGGTGCTCCTGCGGTGAAGGAAGAAGGATCTAAGTCACGATGGGAGTGGACACATGCGGAAGGGAAAAGTACATTGATGTGACAAATAAAGAGGAGCGAGAAGGTATTGCATGGCTGAAAGCGGGAGTATGTAGATTAAAAGGTTTAAGGAAAGGTATTCCACAAAATCAATGTCCTATATGTGGCAGAAATGAAGATATGGAACACATTTTATTTAAATGTAAAGGGACTGAAATTTGGAGAAAAGAGTATATTAATAAGAAATGGTTTAAAATAGATAGAAATGTAGTAGTAGTTGAAATGTTTCAAAAAGATAGTAAGAAGATTGGACAATTCTTATGCAAAGTGAAAAATAAATAGATATGGACAGTAAATAGACAAAATGGTGTAATAAACTAGAATTAATAAACTATTGTAAAATATGAGTATGACCGGTAAAGAGCCAGGGCTGAACACCAGTCATATTCACCTGTATAAAGCTTAGCATAAATAAATAAATAAAATAAATATTATTTGTGATATGAGGTGCAAATAAAATATAGGGTCATTAAATTATAAGGTAACCCCTCTTGTGGCCTCTCTTCAATGTGCAAGAAAGCCGAAAGTCGCCAGGAAATCGGTGATGGCAGAGATGTGCTAAAAGCCTTTCCTCAAAGTAAATGCTAGAAATATTGACCTTCTGCTGTCATACAGGCATGATATCTTGTAAAAATGTACTTGCTCAATCACCTAAACTCAGCAGTTGGAACCGTTGCGATTTCTTACTTAATATTATAAATATGTTCAAGCTATTGTTGCAGAATCTTGCTAGAATCAAACAAAACTGCACATGGCTGCAGAGTCATTAAATTAAAGAGAGCTGTTTCATGACAGAATTAAAGTGTTGATTTGTGGCACCCTCATTTCCCCTATCTTACTAGTTGTGATTTTTGTTTATGGAGTTCTTTGACAAAGTGTAGCGCTCTAACGCTCATACACTATAGGAACTTAAAAATAGGTATCAGTAGATCAATATTTCCAACTTTTACTATAAGGTAAGGATTTTAGTGCATCTCTACCAGCACCATTTTTCTGGTGACTCTCGGCTCTCGTGCAGTGGAGAGAGGCTGCGGGAAGGGTTACCTTACAATTTAATGATCTTATATATTGCATACTGCAAGATACTACGTGTGCCCTCTTCTTGGGTACTAGCTTTACTGTCTCTCCACAGTTTTGTCAATTAAAGAAAGTTTCTTTCTTAGAGGCCTTCAGCCATTATGATCAACAAGTATCTAATTTACCACAAATTAACTGAATTATTAAACAAAACATAATCTAAGTGCATGTGTGTGAATTCTGGAATCTAGACAGGATGAAATCTTGGGATTCAAGCCACTAGATTACAGATGTATAGCATACTTCATGTTGCAAATTTGTCACACTGCTTACCAAATGAAAAATAGGGAGCCGAGCACCCAAGAAAAGGTGCACATTACTTTTTGAAATGTTGGTGATAAATATAATGCATAATGTATCTTTATAAACTATTCCAAAATCTGCTAACCTCATTGAGAACTGAATACCAAATCAAAGATATTGTCTTGTAGAAGACATCAAACCATAGCTCAATTGTTTAAAACAATTCCAAAATTTGTTTCCTGTAAAAGCAACTGTAAAACTAAAAATAAACTTTTGTGTTACATTTACATGATTTTCTTTGTTCAGTATCAATCTACTCTTAGAAAAGCTTATTTTTATACCTATTACACAAGATAAATATTTCAGAAGTAAATTTCAGTACAATTTCATTGTTGAAAACAAAACTGAAATGCATTTAAAAGCAAGTTACTATATTATGCTACCTTGAAATTCAAATGATTTATATTTGTTTGTGTAGTAAGTTTTTACTGTTAGAACCAGCTAAAAAATTCAATACCACAGCTGGGATTTGATCACAGTTCTCTCACTCTACATACAGTTGCTCTAACCACTGCTCTACTACGACAGCATGCCAGTATGACAGTCAATCCTCCAATTAATTCACGTTTTTTACCCAGTCAACCAACCACTATGTCTCCCTAGGAAATTTGTCTTCTTATGGTTTCCCCGTTATACAAAATTCTTTCCAAACGAATAGGGTTATGCAGAATTTTCAAGATATACAATTTATTTTTCATGTAAATCTCTTTAATGTGTGGTATTTTAATGAAAGTTATGAGGCCACTTTTGAGAGCTAAAACATAAAGGAAAAATTTCTACTTAACGGTACTTTGGGATGGGGCATTTTCTTGAAAAGAGGTGTTTCATCTTTGGACTTTACTAAATATAATTGCGAAGTTAGGTATTTATCCAGCATTTCTTTTATTTTATGCTGTTCACACACACATACAAATACAGGGAGCATTTTGTAAAAATGTTTTTCTTTTATTGGAGGGACATGAAAATGTGCATTTCCGATGAAAACCTAACATAGAATATTTACATGGAATATAATACTTCTATCATAGAACAGAGTATGAAGCTCCAAAAACATAATTCTTTTAATATAATTGGTGATTTGTACAGATGCTAACAAATAAACTATGAATCTATTTGTTTAAGCAGTTACCTAAGGTCTTCAAAAGATTCTCATTTGAAAGCACTCATGTGCTTTTTTTTCATTGTCTGAAAACTGTTATGTGAAGTTAAATAGCAATGGAAAGGGACAAAAACTCAAATTTATTTAATTCAGTGGCTGCGCATTTAAGACACAATGACTTTTCTAGAAATAAATAAGCAGGATGTAACTTGCTACATTTCAGCCCTTGCAATATAGAGTGGATTTTAGTGATATTTGTTTTCCATTACAAATGTACCACTTGTAGAATGGCATCACAGTAGGCATTCATGGTTGGAGCTTGAATAATTATTGCAATGCAATTAATAATAGGAAGGGCTCGAATAAGAACAATATTACACTTTCAACATGCAACATGTTATGAAAAACATAAAGGCTGAAATGTTAAACTTTCTTAAAGTTCAGTCTATATGCATAAATATTAAAGAATCTTTATGGAAAAGCATAGGATTAGCAGCTACAAGGTGATGTAGCGTAGTGTTGTGAGGAAGTGGCAGCATTGTGATCACCACACACAACATAACAATGTATTCTCCTGACCTGTAAAAATAGCTGATCTCATTTGATAGTGTTGTTCAGTTTGTTTCATTATTGTTAACATTTACTCTAAGTAAATTACTTTATGCTTTTCACTCATAAATTAATACAGAACAGATGTTTTTTGTGTTATACTATGCAGTACAATGCCAACCAAACAAAAACATATTCAAGAAATCCTAGTGTGCAAAAACGCAGGAGAAAATTCTTTAAATGGGTATCAATTGATGATAATGGTTATCAAGACATCAGTGATAAAACTATTGTCTCTATGGTACATAATCACCCCAATAATAACCCTGAAGACTCAGATAGTGAAGGAGAAAACTTTCCTAAGGATATGGTGTCACATTCCGAGACCGAATTACCCTTCAACTGGCATTAGGCTACATAGAAAAGTATGCTGAACATGCTACACCAAACAATGTGATGTTCATGGAATGCAAGTTTACAGTGACTTTCAAATGGGATGAAGTTTGGCCTTGAACACCACCAGGCCGGCAGCTAACTGGAGTGCTGCTATGTTGACATATTGCATTCCCGATTAACTAGGGAGTAATGCAGTAAGTGATTCCAAGTATCATAAATATTACTTGTGCTATGAGAAAATATTCAAATTTTGCAAAAAAAATAATTCATGAGGAAGATAAGGAGTAATATTTGTAGCAGAACCATAAAAACCAGATTTTTAGCTCAAATAGTTATCATAATACACATGAATAAACATGTCGCCAGGCAGATTTGCATGCTCAGTGTGCAAGTAAGAGGGAAATATGAAAAAAGTGGGGGTAGCGACCTGGTAATGCAGAGCATGATAACGCATCCCATTCGCTGCAGTGTAGAACTCTTCCCATTTGAAAAACACTATAGTTCTTTACAGAAGAGGAAGATTACAGATTTTGCAAATGAAAATAACTCCTTCAAAAACAGGTGATAGTTACTGGTACAGTACCTAAGTAAATATGAAAATGCTGTTTAATAGTGAATAACAAAATGCATATGTGCAGTACATTGCGTAAAATAAAACTCAGCAAAACATTTTTGTGCAATAAATGTTTCGTTCCAATGTAAGTAGTTTCAATAATGAGTTTGTCAGTTCTATAATCAAATGTCTTTCTTTACACTACAAATAAACTTTTTTATTATTTTTTTAAATCATGGATTTTGTGTTTGGATTATGTAGAATTTTGGATTTGTAGCGTTCAGATTAATGGGGTTCTACTGTATTATCTGAATAGGCAAAAATGATGTGGAGCAGTAAATGTGCATACAATGAAACGTAAAAAGATTGGGATTTGCTGGGGCAGTCTCTTGTTTCTAGAATGTGAAATAACCCCAGTTTTCTGTTAGGTATAATAACCCTAATTCATTAGTTTGATTTTTTTAGTCCAAAAGCAAATTGAAAACAAATGGGTAACTCTGCAGAAAGAGTTAATCATTCTTCAAGAACATAAAACCTGCCCTCATATGACCAGAACAATTATAAATTGCCAAACATTACAGTTTGTAATGAAAAGGTAGTTCTGATTGTACAAAGTAAAAGCTATTTCTTAGCTTTTTCCTCGGCTTAAGGAAGTTGAGGAACTAATGCCAGGCATGTATAACAATGGCTATAAAACATGCAAATTCAACAGGTCTAATGATGCAGTAAAAGGCCCTAATGCATACTATACTAATGAGTAGGTGAATTTCATTCACATATTTATATACCTTAATATGCAATTATGTATTAATATGCTCAGTTTAATGCTCTTAGTGCTATATAAAAGCAAGACCAAAGTATACTTAAGGAAAATACCCAAAAACTGCTTAATTTAATTTCAGATTCAAGATAGTTATTCAATAAGGTATTGAATACAACAAATGAAATATGTTACACATAGTAATAGACAGATTAATATCATAAATTAAACAATAAATACAGGTAGTTCCTTTAATCCAGCCTTTAGTTTCAGTGTAATGACAGCACTAAGAACATAGCATTTCCATTCAAATATAGACTTCAATATGTTTATATCAAATAACCGCATCTTGTATATAAACATCTAACATTAGATATAAAGATTAAGTCACATTCTATATTATTTTAAGATATTTTAAGCGTCATCGTTTTCATCAACATACTTTTATTTAAAATTAACTAAAAGAATAAAATTCCCCTCTTCCAACATCAAAGATTCTTTTTTTTAAAGTTGCGAATAATATTTCCTATCCTGATGTGTATCAATATATAACACAATTTACTACTCGTGCCACTGTTTATGATTCAGAATTATATGAATATTTTCTTGCATCTTATGTTACCTACATTTGGAATCTAGTTTACAATAAGAGTAAGAAAACTTCTTCTAAAAGAATGGTGTTTACTATGGCAAGGAAACAGACATTATGCTCTATTTATCTATAACATGGATTTATGTTGATCATTTCTCTATACAAATAAGTTAAATTGTATTTCCCCATTACACTTCTGCATTTAAACAGAAATCAAATTATGGTTTTTGTCTAAATTGATACAGCATGAACATTTTGAAGTACAAAGTGCTGCTTAATTCCCATTTCTCTACCATTTATGGTTTAGTCAACTACAAAGCCTGCTTAAATTAATGATCATCCTGCTCCAACAAGCTTAAGTCTTTTTTCAAGCATGTGTTTACAAACTTTGTTTTTAGGTGGTTTAAAACTATTGTTGACACTGATTTAAATTACTGTAAAAATATTTCTTGCCACACTCAATTTCAACGTTAGTGCAATATTTTTGTTCTTTATTATTTTGGGGTCTGTTTCACAATATTTATAATCCTTGTAAACTGCAAAAATCTATTTCACATGGAAGTTTGTAATGTTGAACTTTACAAATAAGCTTAAATATTTCACAAATGAAAATTTTAGAATATACAAGTATTTTGTTTCACAATCAAATGGTATTTTCACAGATTTGTAAAGTAAGCTATATTTAATATTAGCCAAAAAATAAAAGGTATACAATTTTTTTAGCAAGTACACACTAAAATGTCACTTTTTGTAAAATTAACTTTATTGATTGATCAGACCATTGGTAATGTTGAAAACTGCATGTACAGCTATTAACAGCTTTTCATTATTTCAAATAATGACTGTTTATGAGTTCAGTCAGAGGTTTCAAATGAGTCCTTCACCAATAACATTGCCATTACAGGATATTGGACATCAGATTCAGCATGCAACAGACAAAAGTGGAGCCTAACCTCAAAACTGGGTGTTGCTTTGCACTAGATGGGAACTGGTTGTCAGTTCCATGCAATAGCAAAACACATGGCAATGTAGTTTTTGGTTTATTTGCCCCTAATTTTCTATATAATAGCAATTTTATTTCAGTTTGTAATCTTAAATGGTTGAAAGTGAAAAGCCTGTGTTTGTGTTTAGACAAATCAATACAATATGCATATTTAATGAATTCCTCTCAATAGTAGGTATCTTTTTAGAGGTTTTTGTAATGCATGGTTTGATGCATTGAAATGGGAATACAACAGAATATGCATGATATTTACATTTGTAAATTGTTATCTAGGTTTATAAAGTTTCTCAAACTTTCATTGTGAAACAGAGTTTACAAACATTTATAAATTAAAAATATTGCGCAATAGGGTCCTGGACTAACATTTTTTTTTTTTTTTAGCTATTTAGAACTTATGCCACCAAAAAATATGTCTATAATAATACACTTTCAAAATATTAACACTATTCTTTTTCTTTCTTTAAGCAGTCTCCAATTTAAAGAAGCTATAAGTTACATTAGTGCTATCAAGCTGAATAATCAAATATTATATTAATTTTTGTTATGCACGCTATTCTGTAACTACACAAAATTATTTTAATTTCTCTATACATACTATGTACATAGTGTATAGAGAAGGAATTGCATTGCACCCAAAAATTTGATACCAAGATTTCACCGGAAATACATGTTTTAGGACTCCCTGAGTCCAAAAAAAAGCATTTTCAGAAACAGGTCTGTGTGTGTGTGTGTACAGCATAGCTCAAAAACGAAAAGACCGTTGAATACCAAACTTGGTATTTAAGTTTGGTATCTTCCAAGGATGCGACACCAAGATTTTCAAGAAAATCCCCCCACACCCAACTACCCTTTACTTGAAACTTTTTTCGAAAATTTTGGTTTTTTAAAAATGGCTCACACGATTTTGATTAAAATATTGTATTTTAAAGATATTTACCTGACAAATAAAATGTATATCTTGAATTTTCTGGGAATAGCCTGTCTTTACTTTATTCTGGATGAATTTTACGGAATTTTGCCTAACTGCTAAACCGTAAGAAATGGACAAAAACTTATCAAACAAAAAATGTAGAGCACATTAAAACACACAATTTATGTCATATACATTTTTCTCATGGAGTTGATCGTGTTTTAGATATTCCTTGTTTTTTTTTGTTTCAGCCTTGAAAAACTTACTTTTCTCATACAGGAATTTGTCAACTACTGTCCATACAAAGGAACTTCAGTCACATAGCAACCAAATTTTGACTATCACTTTAACCTATGCTACTCCCTTATTTCGTTTCTACTTACAAGGAAGCAAGTAATAAGACTGTTTCTGCTATTTTTTTCTCGATTAGCATGAAGTAAATAGAAGCATAAGCTTTTTAACAATAATTTATTGCAGAGATGTAGAGAAAGTCATGTGAATGGAACACATCAGATTTTTTTTTTTTAAATTAACTGAAGAATTAAAATAAATAATACTTCAAAAAAAAATTGTAAAATATATGTAGCGTAATTCAGAAAGCATGAAAGTTTTACAATGTTGCTGTATAATTGGCACCATTCTATGAGGCACATCCAGAAACAAAGTTTCTATCACATTCAAAGATGGAACGAGTAAATGAAAAGGAATCTGCACATGTAGCAATTGCAGATCTGCATTAGTTTTTGTACAGTGCTTAAGAAAGTTGCTGTACTTCAATAATTTTAGCAGAAGTTTACTTAAATTAGGTGAGTATAGATTATTATTTCTCCTGCCAATACAAGTTTCGTGCATCAAATTTCTGCATGCTCAGAAGCATTCTCCCGCAGAAATCCACTACCAATTGTGCCACATTGTAGACACAACATTATGAATCCAATTAAATGATGGTGCAGGCAGTTCACTGAAGCCAAACAAATCATCTGTGCAAGGGAAAAAGGGAGTAAATCCAAAAGTTGCATTGTATACATATATATATATATTATTTACTTAGAATCAAGTCATGAAAAGTCCTATCTTGGTTGTGGACAGCTTTCAATTATCACACTGGTGGTTAACCTAAACCTAGGCAGTAATAAAGTTCTTGAAATAGCTATTTAGATAATTGCTTACTGAAAAATTAAAATTTTTGTTTTGCATCCCTTTTTCCTGTCAACTGCAAAATGAGCACAATAAAGATCATAGTGTCCAACTGTGTCTGGTGACATCAGAACTATGAAAAGCAATTGTGCATAACTGGTGCTTCACAATTTTGGAACTCTCTGGTCAACTCCCCCAGATCCCACTAACTGGTGCATAAAATATAATTTTACCCAGTGATTTGGTTTTCAGAAAAAGTGTAGAGAATGTCAAAGAGCTGACAGATGAATATAAAACCTAACATCTGGTTGCAGCATTGACATTCCTCCAGTAGCAGTAAGCAGAGAAAGATGATGAGCTCCTCAACAATATTGAAAGAGCAGATGGAACATGGAACATGGGTGTCACATGTCACAACAAAAACAAAACAATAATATTTGTGGCATAGCTGTTCACCTAAAGCCAAATTCAAGCAGACAATCTCTGCTAAAAAATTGTATACTGTCATCTGGAACACTTATGACAGCAACGTGAAGGTCTTCCCTTGTGCTTGTGCTTATGCTGCGTGATGTCTGTGCTTTCATCTAATTGTGAGTGTGGCTTAATTGATCTCCATCTCATTAAGCACTTTCTAACATGAAAATGTTTCCAGAGGATACTTAGGTACATATGGCAGCAACTTCAAGGCTGCATATAGTGGCAGCAGACTTCTATGACATGGGCAAACAAACAATAATGGTGGTGATTATGTTTAGAAGTAGCCAGTACATTTCTGAAAATATTTGAATTTCTGGATGGACCCCATATGTATAAATGACAAGCTTTATGCTAGAGATATTTTACTCAAAAGAATCTGTACTAATCTTAGCCCATAATGCATTTCAACCCTTAAGATAAAACTGACTCTCCAAAACTAACAGCAAAGTATTGTAACTAACTTCTTCTATAATCATAAATCATAACTCAAAAACACTTCCGTGTAGATGTGAATTACCTCAGTGCTAGATAAGACATAGAAAGAATTATTTCATCTGTCACATTTTCCTGTAGTTTTCTGACTCTATAGAAAAGGTCATGATAACAAATGCTACTACAGAAAGCAGGTTTATTTGAACACTAAAAATTCTGATGTGTCCAATTTCAGAAATGGACACATAGGCTGTTAAAAGCAACTTCTAAACCTCAGAAGACACAACTAATGCTTTAACGATTTGCTGTAAGAACTCGTGCATTGAAGTAGGGACTCGAGTTATCAATCTAACCTATAGACAGGGTTTGAACTAGCAGAGGGGATTTGCCCCTCTCATTAAATAATTTCTCCCGCTTGTTAAAGTTATCCACGAATATTTTTTTTCTTTTTATTAAAAGCATATTACTGATCTCTTTTACTACAAGATGGTTGTGTAGCAGTAAAACTATTGTACTGCTAATACCAATTAGCCAAACAATAAACAATTCTCAGTTTGATTAGCTGGGTTGGCTTTCTGCACCATAACTCCAGCAGTTTGCACCAGAGTGGTATTCAGTTTAAATGAATGCTCTATTGTTGATCAGCATGGATAGATTTGCAACAAGAAAACAAAGTTACAGAAAGTAATGGCAGTGATGTATCCCAGTTTGAATCTCAGGCTTCTATTAATATTCAGTTAATAACTACAGCATTGGAAGTGACATTGTTAGTGAAAACAGTGAGGGTAAGTGCATTATCCAATTGGGGGATGTATAAACAAAACCAGATTTGAAAAATGGAAAACAAATCACCCTTGGTCTCATCAAACAGTAGCAGAAGAGCTGAATGTCCGTACTGCTCAAAAATAAAAATTGTGGTACTCTCAAAGACAGTAAAATACATACTGAGTTAGCTTTTATTCAAGGGTTGAATGCAAACAGCAAAAATTAAATGGTATATTGCTGGTATAAATATAAACAAAATACTAATTCTTAGTCAAAAGGTCTGATTCGAATACTGCCTATAGAGTACCTGAAAACTTGTAAGCGCAAATAGCATTTACATATTTAAAAAAGAAGCACTTGCACAATTCAGAAATATCATTAAATACTTTCATATTATTTTTTCTTCTTCTCCCCCTTATATTGAGTCATTTTTTGTGTTAAAAGATCACATTGTTAAAACTCTTTATTCTTCAGAGATGTTGTAAGAGGTAAAAAAATACTATATGACTAAAATCTGATTTAATTTACAAGCTCTAGATCATATATCAAACATAGCTATAGTTGTGAAAAAAATGTACGCTGTTAGTCCTTCTCTTGCATTGATTTACATCATTTCATAATTAGATACTTACAGTTTACCATCTTTCAGTATGATGAAAACTTTTAAGTTAGCCAAGTAACTAATTTGTGTTACTGGTTTTACATGAGGTAAAGATTGCTGGAATGGGAAGGACACATCCAGATTTTAGAAAATTGGGTTTTATGAAGGTGATCTAAAATGATAAATAGAAAACCCTTTCCAACATAAATCATATTCACAAAATAAGTATATATGTTGCAATGATATACATATACATATATACACAAGTATACACACTTCTTTTATCATTTTCACAACTCCCAGTTTATTAAAAATGATATTATATTAGATTTCTAATAACATTAAACTTGTAGCTTTTAAAATTTTAGTAAGAAACAACCAACCTTGTATTTATGTTTCATATATAAGATCTATTTTAGGAACTATAAAAATAAATTTCTGTACACAGAATACTAGTTTTAGATTCATAATATAAAAAAAAGACAGAAACTGTTTTCAGCTCAAAAAAGGTTTACAATTTAATGTTACAAAACATGGCATAACAGTTTCACTTTAAAATTATTTATTACAAATGAATGTTAATGATTACTTCCATACCATAATTATACATTGGATCATTAACATGGCTGATAAACACATCTTTGGTTTTATATATTAAGTCAACAGAATTACAAAACACCAATCTTAGTTGCCAGCATCAAATTAAAAGCTTTGTTTGCCAAGTGATTTGCTAATAAAATCACTTACAACACCCAACATGAAGCTGATTTACATTCTGGGTTGAAGCAGTCATTTTAAGGCCATAGCTCTCACAGTATGCCATTATTGTAAGTACAATTTTTTTTTCACATTAATTAAATATGGCACAACAGTTAGTAACCATTTTGTTATATATACACTTAACTGTATTAAATAAAAAAAATCTGTACAGAACAGACAATTGTGAACACAGTATTACTGAGCATTCAGTTAATACAGCTGTATACAAAACATACAAAAGCTTTTTTTTCATTTTCTTCTTTTTTTTCAGCCTAGACAGAGGTCCTGTTTTCCTGAAGAAACAAAAATAAACCACAAATTTCTAGCTTTCTCTCAAAAATCCGTTCACCCCTATATCCAAGCATTTAATAAATAAAATTTAAGATATTAATATCATCACAATAGTGGGAGCTTAGAAAGTGCATCAAAATATAGTTTTCCGTTTCAACACAGAAAAAGCAAGTACACTTCAAATACTGTGTCCTCTCATTAACCTCCTTCAATTTTCCCTTGCTTTTGAGCAAAGAAGTATGCAAATAACATACATGAGTTACATGCATTTGTGTTTTGAAGGTAATTAAATGTTTCACACAACAGAACAATTCAAAATATTTCACAACATATAAAATTAAATGAAACAATTCAAACTGAATAAAGTGAGGTATATAAGAAATTTAAATGAGCCATAAATGAACTAATGGAGTAGCTAATGTTAATGTAGCTTTGGGATCCTTAAAATTTCAAGGATTAATTCCTGCATTCTCTGAGATACTGCATCATTTCACTTAAGCTAAAATACAAAACTCTTTCACTGCACAGATCATCAATACCAAGATATAAATCACTAAAATAAAAATATTTGCAAAGCTTAGATGATGTGTGCTTCAATTTGAACAGATCACCAAATAGTTTTTCACTTTCATGTAGACCAAGTATTTTAAGACTGATCCTAAAAGGAAACCCCCAAGATAATAAGTTAGTGATGAAAACTTAATTTAAAAAATCAATTTAAAAAATCATTTTGGTTAATTGAATTAGTTTAAATGTGTTTTTGTTTAAGGATGAAACAATATATTCAAATTCAGATGGTAAAATTACATCAAATTCATCAGATCCAATAAGTTATCACTCTATCAAAAGAATCATTATATCAACATATAATAACAAAATTAAAGAAGATAATTTATTACAAACAAAAGGAAAACCATGGGGAAATTTATGTAATAACACGACCAGAATCACTACATTACCAAGAAAATCCTCTGTAGCAACTTTTAGACTCCTAACAGGCCATGACTGTCTCAATAAACATTTATTCAGGATTGGTATAGTGAGATCTCCTCTGTGTCCTTTCTGTATACTTAAAGAAGATATGGATGGAAACCATCTACTGCACTGCCCAACCTTGAGTCAACATGATAATATGGACATCAGAATACTGGAATGCAAGAGAACGAATGGCTTCACTGCCAACTACTCAACATTAGATACCAACCAACCAACCTACCATATATTCAAATCTGTATTCAGTTTGTTACACACAAAATGACCCTATGGAATGGCAAAAAAAGAAATAAAATCATTCAAATGAACAAAAAAATGCAATCTGATGTAAAAATTGGAATACCAAGGAAAGATAAGGCAACAGCCAAACTAATTCTCCCTTTTTATGCTGCAATAAAAAATACAGGAGGGGAAAGGAGACCACAGTACAAATATAATTATACTGTTCTATTTATTATAAGATTTGCAATGTGTAATTATTAGATAACAGATTTTAGACACATGCCTATTCTTTTCCTTAACATAGACTTGTATCATCTTTTATACTTAGTATGTTTCATGAATATTTACAAGGTCTAAATAAAGAGTTTGATAGTAACTTATTTCCACTCTTAAGTCTATTTTAAGTGCCCATTTTCCAGTTTAAACTGTTTTTCCTGTGTTACATTCATATTTGTTTTATTTGTGTTCATTTTTCCTGTGTTATATTCACATATCTGTTTTATTTGTGTGATTTTACATGAATCATAGAATCACAACTAAATAATAAAGGTCTATTATGATTCTTAAAAGCCTCTACCTTTAAACACAGCTAGACAAGAAGCTCTTAAGGACCAACTACCTATGCGTTTCTTTTTATAATGTTTAATGCCCGCTTTTACTACTATGACACTGCAGGCGATGACACTGATGACACATGGAATGAAGATGGAGCACAGGTGGAATGCGATGCCAGGAAAAACTGGAGAACCCAGAGGATACCTGCTCCTGCACCACAAATTCCACATGCGGTTATCTGGGAGTAAAACCATGGTGAGAAGCAAATGGTTTAACTACTCAGCCTCCAAGACATGCAGTAGCTATTTAAGTGACATCTCAGTGAACTAATACCATTTTGTGACAAATACCATCATCTTTTCAATGGATAATTTAGAGAAAATCCTCATTAGTTACTCTGAAATGATGTTTAATCTTAATCTGTAATTATGGATACCAGTCAATTTTGAAATATATTTGGTTTGTTTTAAACTCAACATTGCACATTAAATCATGTTAAGATCATTAAATCATTTTTTTTAATATCTACCAATATTTAAATTTATAGATTATAAATAAATCAATTAAGGAGCCTATTTTAAGCACCTAAAACATTACTTTTTAATGCCTAAACTACCGTTCTGTAGTAATATTGATATAAAATACTGATGTTGATCATAATTTAAATGGCTTATGCTGCAACAAAATACAAGACAAACCTTATGATTTGCATTTCTGATTGGTATTGCTGAACTTCAGATGTGTATGCGTGTATCAGATATGTTCATATAGCAACAATGCACAATCAGGTTGCTATGGATTATTGGCTTGTGCAGACAAGATTTGCAGCTATGGAGGCTTTACATAACAAAGTTCATAAGTAACTAAAACACAGCACACACTGCAATAAAACAATGAAGATCAGCATCAACGTGATCCAGACCAATATTCCGTTTTGAGGTGTGTTAGGCAGTGGAAAAGAATTGCTAATTTGAGCATCTTAAGGGACCCCTGAATCGCAAAAATCATGAAAATTGTCATTTTTTACTTTTTTGTTGGATAAAAATATTGAAGTTTTCTCCTCAAAATGGCGCCAAAATTACCTCAATATCTCAGTTATAAAGGTTTTAAAGTTCTTTTTAAAAATATGTTTGTTCAAGTTGTGGATGTGGCAGAATATGGTTCTTAGCTGAATGTTGTTTCTTATATACTATTTTGAAAATCCAGCTTTCTCAAAGAGTATCGTTATGCTTATGAGCTTGTTGGCTAATGAAGTATAGGGAAATATTATGTTGTAAATTGGCTTACTTGTTTTAACTGACAACCCTTCTAATGGCCCAGGACTGCATCGAAAATTCAACCTTCAATTCCCATAGGTTTAATTTTCATGTGCAAAAGTATCTTTTTCTCAAAAACTAAAGCTGAAATTTTTGGTCTATTAATAGCATACAAATGCACATTTTAACACAGGATTTTGAAAAAAAAAAAAAAGTTGTCAGGTTATGATTTTATATCACATAAAATTACGAATTTTGAACTGAAAAACCAGTCCTCTTGATAAAAATTAATATCTCATATGAAAACATAAAACTTGAAACCCTTTTGTTAAAATTTTACACATAAATGTATAAAGTAACAGTAAAAAATTCAGGTTTGTAGAGTAAATAGTCCAGGAGAAAAGGATACTTGAACTTAAGTAAATTAAGCATTGTAAGTATTGGGAATTCCAGGTCCCCTTTAACCATGATTTTAGTAAAAGTTTACAAATACTCAAAAATGAACATTATGTTCATGCAGTGTTGGAACAAAGCCTCTTCCATTCTGCATGAGACGAGAGCTCTGTAATTGTCACATCAGCTGCTGGACAGATTGTTGTCTGATGTAAGATTCAGATGGCTCAGAAGTTAGGAGAAACTTGTGTCAACATTCTGGTAAATATAAGCAGGAACCCATGCTGCTTAAGTAACTGCTCATGTAACATATCCCTCAATATTACCAAGTAGACCAATAAAGAGCAGATGAAAAATTAGAGTGTGCAGTTAGAATGTGTGGTATTACTTTTGAGGATCATACTGGTCACACACTAACTTGCTCATTCTGATCGTTGTACTGAAATACTGAAAAATGTTGTTATGCAACATCTCCAAACATGACAACTGCACTTCTGTATGGTTCCAATAGGACAGTGCTACACAACCTACTGCACTTCAAAGCACAGCTTTTCTTCACTGTGTCACCCAATCAACTGTTCCTTCTTTGGAAATTTGATTTGGCCATCCTGCTCCACAGATTTCCCAATGCCAGATACAACCTTCAAAAACAACAATTAGAACAATGTGAAATGACATGTATTAATTTGTTGAGTTGGTTTTATCTTCCAAAATTTATTATTCATGCAATAGCTATTAATAAAGCAACATCTCTTACTCCATTAGATTACACTTACATTTTTAATTATGAGGGACTAGTTTCGAAAGCCTATTCTTTCATTTTCAACCCCACGGGTCCAACCCGTGAGCCCGTGAGGTTGAAAATGGAAGAATAGGCTTCCGAAAATAGACCCTCATAATTAAAAATGTAAGTGACGTAGTGTTAAAACCAACTCAACAAATTAAATACCACATATAATTTGACTTGTCACTGTTACTAAATTCCTCCAAACATCAATAAATGTGAAAAGAGTTTGTGAACACAAAAAAAATAAATACTGGATATGAAGTTTGGATTACTTTCAATGCATTTTGAAATGTAATAATAGACAAAGACATTTTGTAACAGAAATCCAGGTTTACATGTTTGCAATTATTTTTGCTTAAAATAAGAACTGAAGCTTTCCTGGCGACGTATTAATTCAAAATCTTCTCGGGCTTCTAACCAGGTAAAAACTTGGCTTGATATCAACGTTACGAAGAAGTGCATCTTCCTCGTCTTCAGGGTGCACTTCTTCGAAACGTTGGTATCAAGCCGAGTTTTTACCTGGTTAGAAGCCTGAGAAGATTTTGAATTATTTTTGCTTGGTTTTATAAATGTATTTATTTTCTGTATGTGCGGTCCCTTGTAAATCTTTTGTGTAATGTAGGAAAAATCCTTTTCTTTCTAAATAACTTATTATACGTAAAAAGTTAAATTAGGGTCATCCCTTCCCCCTTGTTCAGTCATTATAGAACCCTATACAGCCAATTGCTTTGAAAAGTTAATAAATTTAAAAAGTTGATTCCACCCAATGATATGCAATTTGTATCACTATCTCTATTACTTTAAAGCAGTTTATTTGGGTGCCTTTTGCAGAAATAGATTTTACAAGGGACAGCACCTTAGCAGAAGCTACACTGCTGGCATTAAAACATTTACAAGCAATGCTTAATTTAAAGCACCTGTTGCATTTTGTAAATAAATAATTGTCATTGTCAAAACCACAATTCCTTAAAATTTTAATTCAATTTTCAACATTGGCAAGAAACATCTAACTCGAATACAGAAAAAACATGGTAAAATTGTTTCTTAACATCCTACTTTTCATGATTTTATTCTTTTCAAATCACTTAATTCATAGACATCCTGTACTATAATGATGCAGTATTCCCTGAGAAATGCAGAATGATATTCAAATATTTAATCACATGTGCTTTTCCATTTCTCATCTTGAAAACGTGCTCTAAATTACAATAAAATATTGGACAAATACAAAGCTTGTTTGTTTGTTTTTTTATTGATGAAAAGTAAAGGATAACTCTCAAAGCATTTTGGCTCATTACTCTCACTCATTGGCTACATATCCAAACATCAAATTCAAAACAAAGTAATATTGACTGATATACACTATTTTCATTCACTCATTTGATGGTCAGGACAAAAATTAGGTTACAGTAGGTAGTGTCTTTATAGTTACTCTAAACACTGAAATATTAGATCATTTAGGGTTTTATAACTTCAACTATTGTCACAGACATCTAAAGACTAGCATAATGGGCAGCAGCAAGCACTAACATGTGCAAGCAGCAGCATGCCCTCAAAAGTTTACACCACTGCCAAAACCTTTCCTTTCTCCTTCCAACCCTACCTCTCAAGTCAGAGAATATATCTTATTAAAATTAGGCTATAACAAAAACATTGTTAAAATTAATCTTTAGCAGAGGATATCATTCCTTAAAATGTGCTTTTTCAGTATTTCATACCATTAACCTCATTCCTACGTAGATCATTTATGTAATAAGTTATTCATATATGCTATGCACATAGCATTGAATTTAAAAAACAGAGATTAAGAATTTAGCTCTAACTGGCTGGTGAGTTAGTAAGTTATGGGGTTAAAATGATGAGGATTTTGGGTCAGTGTTGTATACTACAAGTATTGATTTGAGTTGATTGTAACACATTTCCGTCACCTATATTGATTTATTCTTAAGGATGTTTCTGAAATGCTGCTGCTTCCATTATAAACTATTTGACTTCCAAAGTTGTTAATGTTGATGCAAGCTGGGCAATGTAATCAAAATCCAAACGTTGATAATGGAGGCTATGGTACTTCTGAAACATGTCCTTAAGAATAAAACAATGCCAATGATGGAAATGTTCCAATTGACACAAATCAATACTTAACTTATGGGGTTGTTCAGCATCTTTGAACTCTGCCATTCATTTGTGACAGCTATGCTAACCAATTTCACAAATGAACTGCTGTGCTTTTGCTTTGCATAAACATGTACACACTTGCCAACTTCCTGAACTTGAAACTCGTAAAACTTTCCCTCATCCAGCAAAATGTAACAACTTTGTAGTCACATGAATCATAGAAGGCATAAAATGTTCAGTGCTATAAATGTACAAAGAATACTGTAAAATGAACAGGATTTGCTTCTTTCTCGAACAGAATAAGGACTTTCTAGGTCAGATGTCCCCAACTCACCTGCTCTGTGCATGCAATGGTAAATACAATGTTTGTCTCTTGTTTCTTGCACAGTGTGTCATGTTTCAAATATTATCAGCAACAGATAGCTATTCAACATGCAGACCATTGACTCTGCTATTTAACATGCAGACCATTGACTCTT
The DNA here is from genome assembly GCA_030762935.1 of Hymenopus coronatus. NCBI lineage: Eukaryota > Metazoa > Arthropoda > Insecta > Mantodea > Hymenopodidae > Hymenopus > Hymenopus coronatus. The sequence goes on from CM060892.1 coordinate 107,368,562, forward strand.
ATATGTACACTTGCCTAGGACTCTTTCTTATTTATAGAAAATGGCAGAATAAGTGTTTAGTTTGCAGCAAAGTTCTGCACTCAGTCAATTCAATTTGCAGCGTCATTACACAAACCATTCAAGTGAGTATGACAGTTACCAGGGACAAAACATTTCTTTTAAACATATTCACTGCTGTAAATGTGAAAGTTTTAGTTAAAAATTAATTCTTATACTGTAAGTGTTACAATACAATTGCAATGATATTGGCCAAATTAACTATAACAATTGTTAATTGTTTTTTGTAATTTTAACTACTAATTATGACCAAACCTATCCAAATGTTCTTATCAAAATATAAATACTAATGTAAGAGACATCATAATAGAGTAATTGTTCTATCATGAACCTACAATAGGTATATTCACCAATGAAAAGGTTTGATAAATCCAAATGATGATCTTCCATACTGTCCCTTGATAAAAGGACAGGATTTTTTAACCAAAACACAGTAATAGGAGGTAATATAATAAACCCAAACATTACAGTGTTAAGGGCAAGTACAAGTTTGCTCCAACCCTGTGATAGTCAAGTCAATCTATGAAAGGTGGATCGCACATTTCAAATGCAAAACGTTATATACTGTCATTGCACTGAAGGAGCTATGTTTCTACTTTCTGTGCAGTTGACCACAGAGTGCACAGTAAGAGATGAACAGGAGCATTGAGCAAAGTTATTGTCTCTTTTACTCAATTAGCTACCAGTTGAGGATGCCTGCACTAGGTTACACTTAGATTTCTAGTTCACACTTTATGCTTCATAACATCAACTACAAACAATATGTATGAAACATCCTGTATCCATATAAGGCAAATAAGATAAACAATTTGAATGAGGGAATTGATTTTACAATTCATATTATCATTATTGAATGTTCATACCCTTTGCTGCTCATAGTTACTAGAGGTCATTATGGTGCAATCAGATTTTAAATCTGCATTTTGCTGTAGCCCAGTGAAGGTCCAAAAAATCAAAATAAGTGTTGATATCTCCTGCTGGGAGAACTATGGTCATGATGAAGGATAGACCACAGACAAGCTCTGGTCTCTGATAGCACTACACCAATTAATGTGGTACATAGAGCCTTTAATCTAATTACAATTCCATAGAATTTAATGTGTTATCATGTCATGTCCATGGTGAAAATCTGCAACACTTTGAACCTGCCGTACAGCTGTAAAAGAGCCTCTTTTGCTATAAAGACAAAGAAATGCCTCAACAAACCATAGAAATTGGCAAGTATGCATTTAGTATAGCAAGCATTGAAGTAGAAAAAACATTCATCAAAAGCAAAAAGAGGACTAACCACGATTTTGCTCCATCATCATAATTTTCCTCTGATGGGTCCTTTCATAAATGGAAAGCTCCTGATGCAGCTTTTTTATGCTGCAATATAATAATGCATTCTGCTATTACCAATGAGTTAAGTGGAGCAACTGAATGATACTAATTGACTAAATATATACCATTGAAGATTTTCATTGGTGTCCAAGTATCATCTGTTGAGTGCCACTATGAATTTCTCTATATTTTTTTTTCTATGGATTGATTATTATTGTTTGAATTTAATAAGTTTTTAATATTTTAGAAAAATGGTTGTATATAATGTCCATAGTGAATTGCAGGTTTAACAATACCATATTGCAACATAAAAAAATCATATACTCAGTTTTGTCTTGCTTAGTTACTTGATTGGTCATAAATCCACATTTTCAAACGTGGTAATGTAACAAAGTTCCCTGCAAAATTAAAATAGTTTCAAATAAGACTTAGGCTTCAAATTTAGCCAGCAATACCAAGTATACTTCTTATCATTTGCTGAACTTAACACTTGTGGTAGATTTGGATGCTCAACATATTGGGGTTCTATTTGCTTTTTTGGTTTTCAATGCTGTAGTTTGAGATCTGTAGCTGCTAAATTTGGTTAGTTCTTTACAAACAATAAAATTAAATTAAAAAAGATGTTTTTATGTTAATTAAAAAGACAAAATACCCTACTAAATTTCAGTATTATTCCAATACTAAAAGGACTAAATTCTACCAGATTAAATTTCACCACATACTCTTGAGGGTGATTAAGGTGAAGATCTAAGTTCTAAATGAGCCTATGTTATAATTTATCAAAAAGGAGCAAGTAAGAGTTGTCTAGTGATGGTTAAAATTGTATTCTTTGAAGAAAAGAACGTGAAATATTTTAAAATCTTCATTAATTTCACTCACTTTCTAGCTAAGACTTCTGAAAAGTGCTAATTTTTATCATAAAAAGGTTAGAATAACTGTGATCTCAACTACTGCCATACTTTTTAAGATCATGAAAGGAACCAGCAACTTATGTTAAAAAGATCTTTTAGAATGAGTTACTTATTTTAGAGCATTAAAAATGCCTTAATAAATATTTAATGGACATGCTTATTATCTACGCTTTCTACATTAATGGAAATAACCTATAATAAATATACTGCTTTTTTAAATATGCATTTTAGAGCTCTTTAAAGAGAAAGAGAAGGAAAGAGAAAACAATGGAGTTTTGTGCAATAAGTATATTCAAGTTCAATGTATCATTACTATAGCGAAACATTAACATGTTTGCTTTCAATGAACTAATATCAGCTATCTTTGAGAAAATAAATCCTAAAATTATCTAATGCCCCTTCTCTTCTTCCCTTTACTGCCCAAAAATGCATGCCTCATTAAGAAGCTAAAAAGATCTCATTTTTCTTTCTTTTCAAGAAATATCTAAGAAAAGAGGAACAAGGAAATAAATGTTGGTACTGGGCAATGATGTACAAGAAGGAGAGGGGAAAATTATAATATAATCAAGTTCACAGTTTAAAAATCTATCAGTACCATAATTAGTCTGATTTTTATAAAATGTACATTCAGAAATACTTCTAGCACTTGCTGCTGCCATAAACAATGGTTTTCATTTACATTTCTTGTAATCTGTTTAAATACAAAGGTTTACAAGCTAGACAGCAAATACCAGGGACCTATACATTTTCTTCAATTAGCAACTATACATACATGAATTTTACTTTGTACTATATTATAACAATTCAACTAACTCCTTTACCGACCTTGAAAAAGGCCTGTACTGCCCTTCAACTGCATACGTCATCTCTGCATTTTCATTTCACAGTGGATGGCTAATGTGCTCTCCATGTGATGGCTACAGCAAATCTGCTGATGGGTTGAAAACAACCACAGAAATCTTCATGAATCAAACAGTTTTATTTAAGTTCCTCACTCACCAGATTGATCTGGCAGAGATCGTTCAAAAAGACAAAGGGCTCGGTGAACAAATTCATACTGCTCTGCTGTTTGAATCATTCCACCTCTGAAAGTAAATAAAAACAAAATAATATTGTGGCATCCAAGCAAGCTTAATACAAATTCATATTAAGCACTTGTCAATAGTGCTTTATTACAGGTAACACAATATTAAAAAAATCTGATGTGTTCCATTCACATACTTTCTCTACATCTCGGTAACAAATTATTGTTAAAAACCTTATTCTTCTATCTTCTTAGAAGTGAAACAAGGGAGTATACTAGTCTAAAGCAATAGTCAAATCTTTTAAAAGCAGTTGCCATGTGTATGAAATCCATTTCTTTGCATTCTCAGGAGTTGATAAATTCCCATGTGTGATAAGTATTTTAAAACTGATCAACAACAAGGAATATTTAAAAATGATATGACATAAATTATGTGTTTTAACAAGATCTGCATTTTTTGTGCAGTAAGTTTTTGTCTATCTCTTAATGTTTACCAGTTGTGCAAAATGCAGCAAAATTCATACAGAATAAAGTGGTCTTTAAATACAATTCCCAGAAAATTCAGGATATACATTTTATTTGTCATGTTAATATTTTTAATATATAGTATTTTAATCAAAATCGTTTGAGACATTTTTGAGAAAATCAAAATTTTCGAAATTTTTTCTATGTAAATAGTTTGGGGTGGCTGGATTTACCTCAAGATCTTCATGTTGCATCCTTGGAAGATACTAAACTTAAAAACCAAGTTTGGTATTTTACCACCTTTTGTTTTTGAGTTGTCATAATCACCCACCCCCACCCCCACATACTTTTTTTTTCTAAAAACTGTACACAAGGACCTTAAAATGTCTATTTCTGATGAAATCTCGGTATCAAATTTTCTCTATACACTATGTACATAATGTACATAGAAAAAGTAAAAATGCAAAAAGCTGGTAAAAATCAAACCTGTTCCAATTATGTATCCTATTGAGGATAAAAATTTCACGATTTTTTAATGTAAAAGGGTACAAAGCATAGCATTGAATTTCAGTTAGTTCTAATGAAAGAAAATAATAATGATATCACAAATAAAAATAATATAGGAATATAGGTAGAGTCAGACTGAAAAATTCAATGCTAGCCGGGATTTGAAACACGGATCCCCCAGTCTCTAGCCGAATGCTATGCCAGCATGTTGCCATGGTAGCTCATTGGTAGAGAATCAAGCTAGAGACTGGGAGATCCATAGTACAATCCTGGCTATGGCATTGAATTTTTCAGTCTGACTCTATCTATCCAATTCCTGTCCTATACACGGTTTTTGTGAGAAAACAATTAAAACTATCAAAAATAATTATAATTAGTTATGCAATAGTTCGTTTAAACTATTATAGCATTACCTGGATACTAGGTATTTACGATAATAAGCCACTATTAAGGTAGTATCTGAAGTAAGACATCAGTTGGTTAACTAGGTGAAAACTCAAATCAATTGGAGAATTTAATGTGCTACTGGCACCTTGTCATAGTAGCTGAATGGTTAGAGCAACTGCATGGAGAGTGGGGAATCATATTCAAATCCCAGCTAAGGCATTGAATTTTTTAGCTGTTTCCAACATTAAACAAAAATCCCCTTAATAATAATATCACCAATAAAAATAAACATTACCCATTAGTTGGCTTAAAATATGTTAGCATTACCCAGTTACTAAGTACTTATTATAGTAAGTTTAGTAAATGTTCATTATATCTGCACGTTCTGTTATTGTTTTTGGCCAATGAATTGTATATTTAAGTGCCTCTACATTAATTAAAAAAAAAATGATAGTAAGTCCCGATTAAGGTATTTTCTTAAAAGTAAGACATACAGGTTGGTTAACCAGGTAAAAACTCTAATCATTTGGAGAATTTAATGTCCTGCCAGCATATTGTCTTACAGTTATGGTATTATTGGTATTAGTGGTATTAATTTGCTCATGGCCATAGTGATACTAATTTTGACACTTTTATTGTTAAAGTACCTTTCAAATTTGATTAATATATTCAACTCTTATCCAGGATCATTTTTATCTGATAAATTATTATTACCAAAATACATTATTGAACTTTTTACCATCAACTGCAGCTAATTGCCTCTTAATTGATTACTTTATCTCAAAATTGGAAAATATACTATTTTATATATTATTTTACATTGTATCCAACGAGAAAATTGAAATTATTGCTCTCATACTACACAGAGAAACTCAACATTTTGGAAAATTTTAGGAGTATACATTTCAATACTATTAACACCACCATAAGCACCATAATCTTAAAAACATGGATTTCTCTAATATTGAGCCCCCCTACTATATGAGAGTGTTTTTAATTAGATGCAGAATAAAATAAACAGTGTAATTTCCAAAATATGTACTTATTTAATTATGCATCTAATATAAAATATAGTGAATTATTACTTTCATATAAAAGAGTACTCAAAATTAGAAAAAAGTGGTATTTTTAACATGATTGTGTCCATGGTGTTGGTGTCATAATCTCAAAGTTAAATGGTTTTATTCAAATTTTGAGGTCCCCTATTATAATACAATAACAATAATTCAGATTTTCCTATTGGACACAATACAAATTTAAAAAATCTGATGCGTTCCATTCTCATGATTTTCTCTACATCTCTGCAACTACCTATAATTATTGTTAAAAAGCTTATTCTTCTATCTACTTCATGCTAATCAAGAAAAATCTGATGTGTTACACTCATATGACTTTCTCTAGCTGTTCTACAAACTTCATACATAAGATTCTTCTTCTTTCTGCACCTTGCTCATCGTGATACTCATTAGCAGAATGTTCTCCATATAAGTAGGAAGAAAATAAGGGAATACACTAGGCTAAACCAATAGTAAAATGTTTTAAAAGCTGTCGTTACGCGATTGTCATTACAAATTGCTTCTTTTCTTGGCCAGGAGTAGAACAAAAGAAAAACGGACACTCCCATCTGAGAAAAGTATAAGTATTTCACAACTGAAACTAATAACAATGAATACCTCGAAAACGGTAAGCTCCACAAGAAAAATGTATATGACATAACTTCTGTATTTTAACAAGACCTAAATTTTTTGTATAGTAAGTTTTTATCTATCTCTTACGGTTTACTAGTTATGCCAAATTAAGCAAAATTCATCCAGAATAAACAGGTCTTCAGAAGCTATTCCCAAAAAATTCATTTTATTTGTTAGATAAATATCTTTAATATATGATATTTTAATCAAAATCGTTAGAGCCATTTTTAAGAAAATCAAAATTTTTGAAAAAAGTTTCATATAAAGGGTAGTTTGGGGTGGGGGAATTTTTCTCAAAATCTTGTGTCGCATCCCTGGAAGATACTAAACTTAAATACCAAGTTTGGTATTTTAGCTGCTTTTTGTTTTTGAGTTATCATGTTCACAGATACATGGACACACACACACGGACCTTTTTCTGAAAATGCTTTTTTTGGATACAGGGGGTCCTAAAACAGTATTTCCAGTGAAATCTCAGTATCAAATTTTTGGGTGGAATACAATACTTCTTTATCCCTATGTACATTGTACATATGGGGTTAGAGAAAGTAAAAATTAGCAGAAATAATCTTATTACTTGCTTCCTTATAAGTAGAAGCAATAAGGAGTACCATAGATTAAAGTGACAGTCAAAAGCTGGTTGCTACGTGACTGAAGTACCTTTGTTTGTATGGACAGGGGTTGACTAATTTCTGCATGGGAAAAGTATAAGTTTTTTAAAGCTGAAACCAATAACAAAGAATATCTCAAAAATGATCAACTCCACGAAAAAAATGTATATGACATAAATTGTGTTTTATTGTAATCTACATTTTTTGTGTAGTTTTTGTCCATCTCTTATGGTTTACCAGTTATGCAAAATTCAATAAAAATCATCCAGAATAAAGAGGTCTTTAAGGCTATTCCAAGAAAATTCAAGATATACATTTTATTTGGCATGTAAATATCTTAAATATAAGAGATTTTAATTTAAGTTGTTAGAGTTATTTTTAAGGAAATCAACATTTTTGAAATTTTCCCCATGTAAAGGATAGTTTGGGGCGGGGGATTTTCTTGAAAACCTTCATGTCTCATCCTTGGGAGATACCAAAATTAAATACCAAGTTTAGTATTTAACAGTCTTTTCGTTTTTGAACTATGCTGTCCACAGACACACACAACAGACCTTTTTCCAAAACTGCTTTTTTAGGATTTAGGGAGTCTTTTCGTTTTTGAACTATGCTGTCCACAGACACACACAACAGACATTTTTCCAAAACTGCTTTTTTAGGATTTAGGGGGGCCCAAAACATGTATTTCCAGTGAAATCTCAATGTCGAATTTTTGGGTGGAATACAATACCTTTCCTATACACTATGTACATAGTACGTGTAGAGAAAATAAAAAATTAATGGTATATTTATAAAATAATATATTTTCCAAAGTTAGGAGAAAGTAACCAATTAAGAGGACAACAAGTTTTGGGTAACAATTGCAATAATGTATTATGGTAACACTTCTTGGCTAAAATTTATCAAATAAAACAATCCTGAATAAGAATAAGAAAGAAAGAAAGAAAGAAAGGAAAAAAAAAAGTGTCCAGATTTGATGCTGCTCAATGATTAGAGCTATGCTCAGAGAATAAGAGATCTGTGTTTGAATCCTGGCTATGGCATTAAATTTTTCAATTGTTTCTACCGATAACTAAAGAACCTTGAATAATATCACTAATAAAAATAATATGGTAGAACATATTAATGCTCATTGTTAGTGCACATGGCACAACTGGTGATACACAAATTCAAATGATAATTGAGAAAGGAAATTTGTTTAATAAACATTCCAGACTGAAGATTAGGCTAGCTTCCTGACATTTGCCAGCTATGAAGTCTGGTGAAAACCTGAAAAAAACCCCATCAAAAAGGATGGTTCCAATGGGATACCATCAGTAGACCAGCAGGATACGCCAAAGATAGCTTGCATTAACAAGTAATTTAGTTTGCATTATTATTTGAGAATGAATCATCTAAGATAGATGCAGCATGCATTATAGATTTACAGAACTTTGAACTTGAGTAGTTTCAGTTTTCAGGTTGTGTACTACCAACTTTGAAATGACACTGAATTAAAAGCTGACATTGTGGTTCAGATGCTATGTGATACAAAAATATACTTTTCAACACCTACATCACCAAAATACTCCACGAGTGTGAATTAGGCAGTCATCCAGAAAGCTGTGTACCTGGCCCGTGCTATCAGAGGTTAATGCAGTTAGGTTGGGAAGCACTGAATCACATGCTTTAAGTGTTTTCATAAACATACCAACATAGTACACAGTGGCTAGCTGACATCCATTATTGTTTGTCTTACAAAACCTCAATAAAGAACCTATACCTTAAGTTATTTGTCTATTCTTCCAGCGTAAATTTTCTTCATATCAGACAGTGAATGAAAGGTAAATAAGCTGGGATACATACACTGATAATTTTATCTTTTAGATTCCTTTAGTTATTTGTTTATTCTTCCAGCATATAGTTTCTTCATAACACACAGTGAATGAAAGGAAAATAAGCTGGAATTCATACACTACTAATTTTATTTTAGAAGTAATTTATCATTTAGTGATCCTGAGGATGAAGACAACTGATAAAAATAGAGCCAAGGAAACTACCAAAAAACTTCAAAGGGACTATAGATACATTTAAAAATAAATCTCTTCTGCAGCAGACAAGAAGTTTATTTATTGTCTTTAACTTGTAACACTAAAACATTTGTATATTTAACAGCAAGTTCTTGTTGATTTTACAGTAAGTTGTTGACAGTTCACTATTAGGATAATTAGTACAAGATACCTGTGGTTAGGGCATAATATGTATATTTTGTATTCAAGAGAACCTTGAAACTGTCCAAGTCATGAGAGGTCTTTTGAGTGGGTAAAGTCCTTTGCCATTTCACCCAAAAGATAGGACATTTTTGCTGATAAAACAAGGAGAAATTTATTTGTTTTCATGACATATCCTTGCCAAGAATGCCATCCAAGTATAAGGATGCATTAGTATTTTGTGCTTAATCTCAAAATAATGTAAATTTCAATGATAGATAAAAATATATCTGAAGAAGCTTTGAAGCTGTGACTTAAAACTTTAGTCTAGTTCAACTATAAGCTCTAAGACTGTTATATTTGTTTGGTAAAGCTACATATTGAAACAAGAGCTGTTGGGGAGGATGAAAGAAAGTATGAATGGATAAAATTAATGAAAATAGAAACCTAATGACAACATACAGTACACAAGTTAACACCAATGCCAATAGGCAATATATTCCATAGGGAAATGCTGCTGATAGAACTATACAGTTAAAGGCAAGATATACTTGTAACTACAACAAAACTCGTCATTTAATACAAGAGTAACACTTTGAAATTATTATTACTGAGCTATTTCAATCAAACATCCTTGTAGTATGCCCAATATAGATAGATAGATACATAGAAGTCCATCAAGAAAGATAAATGTATTAATTGAATATCTTGAGTCTCAGCATAGTTGAAAATTTAAAAGCAAAACTTTAAAATATTGTAATTACAGGCAACTGAAAATCTCTGTGCCAAAATCTATTTTCAAACTAATAAAACCACAAACAGTTGCTATTACAGAGTGAGAAATTGCACAAAGGATACCTTACATTTAAAGTACATGTTATCTAGGTATACCGGGATAAGGTGTATAGAAGTGGTTTTCTATGCTGGGTTGAAGTCACAATGGTAACCACTGTCAGCGTTGTCACAGCAAGGTTGAAATGCTTCCTCATGTTCTAGGCTTCTGCCAACATGGCAAGGCTCTCAGAAATTTGTACGAATCAAACCATTCAACACATTCTGGCTGATGCCCAGAAGCTGGATAACACACGAAGAGTTCCAAGGATCGCTACGTATGGGAACATAAGGTTTATAGAAATAATTGTCTTTAAGCCTGGCACAAAGGCTTATACATTCGATTAAACCACAGTAACTCAGCCCAACCTACCAACTGACAATACCATTATATATATATATATATAAAAAAAAAAAACAACTGCAAAATCATTGAAATATTTGGGTTACTATTTGGTGTTACTCCTTTGTTTGTTGTCAACAACACCTGTATTAAGCTGGAGATATCCAAGGAGTAGTAAAGTAGATCAATCTCTCAGCATTAAAAGGTTCTGTAGACATATCGAGATACCATCTGTATGGAAGCTAAGTAAATCTATTATACCAGAAGAAAAGTTCTATTATATAAACTATTGTTTACTGTTTATCTTTAAATACTGTTTATGTTTTTTAAATTTCTTTTATCACATTACTAAACTGTTTATTGCTTCATTTTTATTCCTATTTGCAAATTTTCTTTTTCTGTTTGACTTTGTTAAGCTTTGTTTTTTGGGCAGCCTTGCATTCAAGAAATCATAAAAAGGATATCAACAACTTCTTTTGTTTCTTTCATCACTATTTTTAATTCTCAATTCATATGGGAGTGTCATCAATATCTGTCTAATGTCACTTTAGAACTGTGTTGGGTACCTGGTCACACTGGCATTGCAGGAAATGAGAAAGCTGATAGCCTTGCAAAAAAGGTGCATTTCTCCCCTTTAAAGGACCCAAATCTGTCTGTGGAATTAGCTCATCTAAAGCTAAAATTGCTGTAAAACATGGATTCAAAAAGAAATCCAAAAGAAGTGGGAAACCATCCCCTCTAACAAGATTTATAAACATTTAGTTGGAAAGCCTTGTAGGAAATTTAGTAACTCGCTCATCAGGCTAAATAAGCTATCTTTGAGAGGAGTTATAAGTTATATAACTGGGCATGGTGTGTTCAGGAAACATCTAAATACAATGGGACTGTATCAAAGAGAACTTGTCGTTTGTGCCTAAGAGACAATGAAACGGCAACATATTCTACTAGAATGCAAAGCATTGGAATGCCCTAAGATATCAAATCTCTGGTGCAATCTCGCAACTAGGAAAAGGACATGATCTTGTGAGGCAGATACTACAACTTACAAAAGATGTAGTGCCAGAAATAGGAAGTGCACAAAAAGTCTTTTTAAGCTGACATGCCTAAGGGTAAAACCTACTTCCATTTATTGTCATTGCCATTGTCGTACTCATCATTATTTTAATATTGTGATACAAGAAAGGTTGGATTACGTCTGCATTAAAATATCAAGCAGGCACAAACTCCTTGACTAGAATACATGTTCACTCTGTATTGAATTTGTAATATTTTTTATGTGCTCACACAGAAAGCAAAGTAACAGACTTTTATTTCATTATTTTTAAAGATAGTACTGTACTTAAGGATTTTTGAATATTGAAGTTCTTTGTTGATACTTCCTACAAATATAACACAGCACATCAAGGATGCTTGTTTCATGAATTGCTCAACTTATGCGCTGAATGAGTAATCAAGTGACAGACCATTGTGATTTAAGTAATAAAAAGTCTCCATTTAAACATCACAAAAATAACTATAAACTAATAAGGCATAATATTTGGACCATTGAATGTAAAAATATGATTCCTTTTTGTATCTGTTCAGAGCAACGTTAAACTTTTGTGCTGCCTGCTTGTTGCTTTTCTGAATATGAAATGCACATGATATTACATTTCAAGTTTTGCAAGTGACAAACTATACTGTCCATATAAAGCAATGTTGTATTGCTGTTAGTGACATATTAATGGATACTCCTCAGGTGGTTTGGATCTTAACCTAAGACTGACAGTGGATATTTTACACATCGGCCAATTCAGCTATGAACCGAGATCAGGAAGCAATAGTTTTTAAGGTACAAATATCTATGGCTGTGCCTGGTTTCAAAAAATATTTCCGTTGAAAATAATCCAGGTAAGGGTTAAGAAAACAAGTATGCTATTTTGATGGTATAACTCTACCTGTCATATCGCATTTGGCAAACAATGCCAAGAATGTCCACTTTATTTTCTTCTAAGAGCTGAGTCATGCCCACTGATACAGCGATGAAGCAACCAGTCCTGCCAATACCTGCACTGCAATGTACCACTACTGGCCCACAAGTGTTGGATCTGCTCACTGCATTCCCTGAATCTTCATTCAGACTGCAACAATAGTTAAAAATTCCTGTTTTGTGGCTTAGCTCACTATTTACTTAAACTTCAATTACTGTAAAAACAAACAAATAGTGAATTTTACATTTTAAATGTGTTATTGTTGTTGAAAGTGCCATCTCCTTATGCTGAGGAAATTACATATGACCTACTAGCTAAGAAAGATCTTTATGATTAAAAGCTGTTCATATAACTTCTGAAGTTTCTGCTCAAAGAACTAGGGAATTTTGCCATCAAATGTTTCATCTTCCTCCTCCTTTTCTTCTTCTTACTCTTCTCATATGGAGGACCTACACCCCGAGGACTTACAAGCTAATATCTGGTTTCAGAGGCTTGTTGAGGAGCACACAGGGATGAAGGATTAGTATGAGTTGAAAACGAAACTGCCAACTCAAAAGTTAAATATTAAGGGCGTTAACAAAAAGCAAACGCACCAGTTTCAATCTTCATGATATGAAAAGCTCTCCTGCTAACAGGTAGTTTTGAAACAAGAAAACATTTGTTTCAAATTTGTTGAAAAAGATTTAGAGTAATGGCATATCTGATTTAAGTAACTTATTTTAACATTCTTATTTGCCGTTATTTGTTATTTTCCGTGTCAATCTTAAACATGACTTATAGATAAAATGCACAAGTATCCACCTCCAAGTTTAACTTCTAGCAGTAGGGGATTTTAAACTATAGCATTCCCATTCTTTTATTTCACTCATCACTGTTATATGGCCAATTTAAATCGTATTGAGGCTCAACTTCAAATAGTAGAAAGCAAGAAAGAAAAAAATGGCTTTGTTGCTGAACCGTCAGCATTGCACATGTGCACACACCTGCATACGAATGCATACAAATTTCATTTAAGCTTAGTAACGCTTTTACACATGTTTTAAAATGTAAAGTGTGTTAAAAAAGAAAATTCAGCTTTATTTAATAATTCATTATAATGAAGATTTGAGTAACACTTATTATACTTTTACTCTGTCCTAGACTTTCTTACCTTAGAATGTTGGTGCGGATTGCCTCCACCTCCTGAGCCATTGCAACAAGAGATCGGGCACTTGGAGGTGTTTTATGATCTGGCCAAGTATCATACCAAAAGTGCATCAAACTGTGATTGTCATTTCCTCGCTGTAAAATAAAATTAATTTTACAATTACTCTTTGCATACCATTAGCGCAACACTTTCACAGATAAAAACCTATGCTATGGAATGAAAGACTTAATGGAGTCAAATGTTGTTATAACAAAATATGGGGACTTTGTAATTAATTTCATTCTATGAAAATTTCATTTAATAAGTTTAACTTAAAAGGATCATCAAAATTGCAAATAATGTCTCAGTCTGGGATGAACAAGCTAACTCTACATGCAATATTAGATTATCAGGGATGAACAAACCCACTCTGAATTAGGAAAGGAATCTGTAATTGTATAGCACCCACAACTAATTAAACACTTTTTCAATTAGTCACATGTTCATCAAGGGAAATCTTTTACTTTTGCTATATTAAGGTTTTTGTTAGACTGACATTCATATAAATGAAATAATTTCAACACATACAGTCATGGAGATAGAAGGGGAATTTGATATTTTTTTTGTTTTGTTTTGTTTTGTTTGCTTGTTGAACTTAAATATTTGTTAAAGTGGTGTTTGTTAAAACAATAGTTTACTGTATAAAACAAGCTATTGCTACTATTCCTGCCAATGAATTTACTAATAACTGTGTGCATTGCCATATTAACTTACCGTTAATTGTAATTCTCGTATTGTATAACCATCCCTCTGTAATAAGCTCCTTACAACAACTGTAATTTCCCCATAAGTTGTAGTATCATCACTTGAGCCTGGTTCACCCTGTGGGAAATAGGGTTCACATTTTGGTCTTCCTTTTTCCCAGAGTTTAGTGATCATCACAATAGCAGGAGGATGCTCAGCCCACACCATGTTCCAGAAATCAGCAACTGTGTGTGGAAGTGGCCCTTGGGTTGCTATATATGCTTTCTCCTCACCATCATAGCCCTGAAATAAACAATAGGTACGTTATATTGAAGAATTTCATCCACATCATATTATTTTCCAAACTTATTTATGAACTATGGAGTAATGGAATTGGTTAGCAAACAATCTTTAACCCTTTCCAGCCCAATAGTGCCATATGGCACCATTATCTGTATTTGTTGTTCGAGGCTGGAAAAGGTTAATGTCCAATAATTCTCTACCATCATTTTGTATATTTAGGTAATTTATTTAAATGTATTTATATTAACACGGCTTAGAAAAAATAAAAACGAAAAAAAATGCCTTCAAAGATACCTTTTTCTAACAAATAAAGAACTTTATTCAGCTACAATGTTACTGAGGGGCAGTCAACACTTAGGTGTGCCAAACAGTGTTTATTTTACCTGGGTCCATCCCTTCCTTTATCACAGTAGCATTGTAACAAGGATTCCAACCTAGGTTAACCTGTGATTTTTTAAGGCAAACATGCATTCTATTGCACCAGTTTTCAAAAGCAATTTAAATCGAAAATAAATCGGGCTGGAAAGGGTTAAAAGTAAATAAAAAAATTAATTAATAATAATTATAATAAAAATTTGTACAATGACACAAAGCAAACTTAAAGAATCATACAGAAATCAGTTCAAAGACCTGAAAATACAAACCTTACCATCAGAATATCTATAGGAATTAAATATATACATACAAACATTGAAGCTCTATATAAGTCACAAATTCTTAAGTGTCACAGAATCAAGGATAACCTGAAACCTCTCATATTCAGATTTGCATTATTACAGAAAAGTCTAGTATATGCTGGAATAAAAGTCTACAGTAAAGTGCTCAGCAATATTAGTACAATTAAAGACTCAAAATGTTTTAACACGATAGTAAAAAATCTATTACTAGACCTACTACTTGGTAATGGAAATAGCATGTTATTTATGGACGCTCTTTAACTGCTTTGGTTCTCAGCGTCCCATTCTATATTGGGCGTGAAAGATCGCTTAATTTTGCTCAGAGGCCTCTCTTATCAGGCTTGAGGTTCTTTTACTAGCATTCTCAAAATGCTTTTGTTATTTTGTAAAACATCATGCACACACACCTTTTGATACAAATATTTTTATTTTTTGTTTTCTTTTAATCAAAAGACTTCGAAACATACACTTCTGGTGTAATCCTAACAAAACATTTTTGGATAGAATACAATACATTCTCTACCTACCATGTTACAAAGAAAATAAAAGCTGTTAAAACCAACTTTAAGAAACCCTACACTTAGTATTAACACATCAGCTGTTTCTCAAGTCAAAGACCTGATATGACCAAAAGGGGGAGGGCTATCAGGAAAAGTGGTCTATTCACATGACTTTCTCTACCTGTTCTGCAAACAAACTCTTACAAAAGATTATTCTTCTTTCTACTCCAAGCTAATCAACATAAGCATTAAGCAGAATGCTTTTATTACTTAGTTCCTTATAAATAGAAGGGAACTAAGCGAATACACTATTTTAAAGTAATAGTCAAATGTTTTAAAAGTTGTCACTATATGATTGTCATTGAATTTTGCTTCTTTGCAACATCAGGAGTAAAAGAAAAGAAACACATACGACTTCCTGGTTGAGAAAAGTATAAGTATTTTAAAATTGAAACCAATTACCAGGAATATCTCAGAAATGGTTAGCTCTACAACAAAAATGTAGAGGACATCAATTGTGTGTTTTGACAAGATATACAGTTTTTGTGTAGTAAGTTTTTGTCTATCTAGTTATGCAAAAGTTATTCACAATGAAAAGGACTTAAGAGGCTACTCCCAGGATTTTATTTTTCATGTAAATATCTCTAATGTGCAATTTTTAACTAAAATCTTTGTGTCGCACCTATTGGAGATTCTAAACACAAATACTAAACTTGGTATTTAACAGAATTTTTATTTTTAAGTTATGCTATATGCGTGCGTGCACACACATGCACGCACATACACAACATCGTCTTGCAAGTGGTATTGCAACTTTTGGTATTGAACTATATCTTGTACTGTACTTTTTATATTTAGTTCCTTTTTTTATAGATTTTGTGTAGATTTTTCAAAAAATATAGATGATTATGTAGCAGCTATAGAAATTGCTAGTCAGGATTTAAATGAAAATAATAAATTATTGGTTAAAGAAAAATGTAGTAAAATATTACAGAATTTGAATAAAAATCACCCTAAAGTAAATCACAATAAACAAATTATTAAATCATTAAAAGAAAAAGATGTAATCTATACTAAAGCTGATAAAGGTAACAGCATTGTAATTTTAAATAAAATTGATTACATTAACAGAATGGAACTCTTACTTCAAGGTGAAGATTACAAAAGCATCGATATTAACCCTTTAAAATCCTGCATTTCAATTTATAATAAGACCCTTAATGAAAATAAAAGTATTACAAATAAAGAAAAGCAAATTATAAAAATCCGTAATCCAATTTTACCTAAAATATATGCTCTTCCCAAAATTCATAAACCTGGAAATAAAATGAGACCTATTGTAAATTGCATAAATTCACCTACTTACAGCCTAGCTAAATGGTTAAATAAACAATTCACTAATTTTTAAAAATTTGAGAGTTTAAGTATTAAAAATTCTTTTGAGCTAGTCGAAAGGATCAGCAATATTACATTATCTAATGATAAACTTGTTTCTTTTGATGTAACTGCTTTGTTTCCAAGCATTCCTAGAGAAAAACTTTTGACATTTTTAAAAAAATGGTTAAGTTCTATAGAACTGAATGAAGATTTAATAAATGATTTTGTTATCCTTACTAATCTTTGTTTGGATCAAAATTTTTTCAGCTTTAATGACAAATTCTATCAACAAACTTCTGGTTTAGCAATGGGTAGTCCGCTTTCACCTTTTCTTGCTGATCTTTTCATGAGCTATTTTGAAATACAGGTCACTAAAGCATTCCCTGTAATTTTTAAAACTTGGTATAGATATGTAGATGATATATTTGCTATTGTTCCTGATAAACATGTAAATGATGCTTTAAAACTTTTAAATTTACAAGATAAGGCTATAAAATTCACATTAGAAACTGAAAGTGATGGCTATCTCCCTTTCCTGGATTTAAAAAGAATAAAAAAAGACAATAAATTGAATTTTGGAATATACAGAAAGCAAACCCACACTGATAATTATATAAAAAATAATGGCTTTAACCTTTTTTTTGCCGTTTTTAATGGTTTAATTTATAGGTTAATTAATTTACTCCTTAATAAAGATGAATTCTATAAAGAATATAAACACATTATTAACACTGCTTTAATTAACGGTTTTAATACTGATTTTATAAATAAAAAAATTGGGAAGTTTAAATATCAAAAAGCTATTAAAGATATTTCTACGCTTAAGAAAATAAAAGATAATTACATTTTTAAAAAATGTACTTATCACCCTTGGGCAAATAAAAAATTCACAAATATTTTCAAAGAGCATGGCATAATATTGGTTCCTCAAAATAAATACAGTATAAAAAATTTGTTAGGCTTTTCTAAAAAGGATGAAATTTTAAAAAAATAAAAAATCTGGCATTTATCAATTAAACTGCCTAAATTGTGACCTTGTTTATATTGGTATGACTAAACGTCATTTGGAAACCAGAGTAAAAGAACACTTTAGGAATATTAAATACAGACAAATTGATAAATCAGCTGTAGCAGAACATTTTTGGAAATTTAATCATGAAATAAATCCAGATGTTAAATTATTAAGACACTTAAATGGGCCCATAGATTTAATGGTTTGGGAGAAAATATTTATATTAAAGTATAGAAATCATGCAATGAATTTTGATATACCTCCAATTGACACTCTTACCAAATTTGTTTTGATTCCAGTAGTTAGCAATGCATTAGTACACAATCCACCTAGTAGCAGTAACCATAACAGTGTAAACAAACAACATCAAAAAAGAGACCAAAAGGATATGTTGATAATGCAATGAAATCGTTGCGAAACTAGTCCAAGCAAGGATTCCAAAAGATAAGTGAAGATTTGCTGCAACTATTATTTTTATATTAATATCATTTTTAGTTCTCTCTCTTCTAGATACTCCTAGTAGCCTTCACATGAATCTCATTTTTGCACTTTCAATTTTATTTTTATCTTTTTCTTCATAATCCAAGTTTCATCACTATAAAGTAGTATTGGTTTCAAGGCAATATTATGCAGCTTTGAATTTTCCCAATAGCTATTAATATGTCCTTTTATTGAAGTATATTTTATTATATTGTTATCTGGATCTTGAATTAAAGTATAAATTGATACATTGCAGCCCAATATTAACTTGTTCTTTTATCATAATTTTGTTCTTCTGTTGTGCTTGCCTTTCATAGCCATTACTTGTAAATATTATTAAATGGATTCTTTGAACAGTTATTTCCTCTGATGGAAGAAGTAAAAAAGAAATTATTACTAGAGTACATCACACAAAACTTGCTTTCTGTAAGAAAAATAAATTATTTACATGTAATAACAGTAGCATATAAATTAGAAACATTTTGTTAAAAACATATTTATGGAGCTTAATGCTATATGGATGTGAAACCTGGTCAATGCTAAACTCATCAGAAAGAAGAACAAAGGAAGCATTTGAAACATACTACAGGAAAGTGATGAAAGTTAGTTGGAATGTTACCAATGACAAAATTATGAGAGAACAAAAGCAAAAAAGAGAAATTTAGAACCAAATAAGAAAAATAATAAAAGGACATTCACTAAAACAAAAAAGTATTTTGAAAATTATAATCGAAGGTACAATTAAAGGCAAGAATAGCAAAGAAAAGGCAAGTCTACAATACTTGTAACAAATTAAGAATGACGTGAACTTCAGACCGTACAAAAAATTAAAATGGAAAGCAGAGGAAAGATCAGAATAGAGAATTGCTGCAAACAAAGGATTGATGACTAAAGAAGAAGCATTTGTTACCAATCTAATGATTAAAATGAATCCCTTTGAGCTTCCTTATACTTTTAAACACAATGCAACATTCTTTGTAACCACTCAAGATGAGAAGATATTTCACAAGCTCTCACTGCAGTTAGACTGCAATCATAAATAGGCACTGTTCCACCTCCCTTCTTGTGACTTCATCCTGCATCCAAAGCTCAAAGAACATCTGAAAGGTCACCATTACGCCCATATGATAATGTTCAATCAGCAGTGTGGCATCGGTGTCTGAAGCTGTCTCCTGATTTCTTTGCCAACAGATGCAAAAACTTGCTTGTCGTGGGCAGATGTTTGTTTTGTTAGACTCCTTTGAATTTATATAAAATATATACTTTACATAGCCAATAATCAGACTAAAGGAAACAAATTATAAGACTGGCTAGCCATAAGACAAGTTCTTTAGGAAAAATGAAATAAAATGTTCTGCTTTACTTACCCTCACATAATTTGCATTTATATATCCTGCCAAGAGATCTTCATTTCCAACTGGCAATCTGACTCTTGATCTCTCATTTGGCAAGATGGAACGATATCTATTCTTTGTGCCACTACCAGCAACTTCAGCTTTCTCTGGATGGTTGGATGGCAGGTCCCAGAATTCTTTGTGAAGAGCTCGAGGATCTCGCAAACAATTACGTAAATGGCCCCGGCTCAATACATTACCCGCAGACAGGAGGTATTCTTCTGTTGTACTGTAGAATATTCATTAAACATACAATTTCGAGTGAAAACAACACAACACAATGAAGCAGAAAAAATTTAATTGTGATATAATTTAATAAAACCATGCTTAAATAGTAATTAGATATACATTCTCAATATTGTTTCTTGTATAAATAACATATGTTCTCTATTCATTAGAAGAAAAAGAAGAGGGAAAAAAATATAACCAATCACAATTGTTGTCTTTGCTTTACTGGAGAAGAGTCGGAGGGAGGGAGGGAGGAGGGAGGAAGATCATGTAAGAATTCTTCCACATGCAAAAAACAATGAACATAAAAGTGTTTATCTGTGAACAGTAATTAACTGTAACAAACAGCTCCATAATTGTCATACAAATGCTTTGTGTGCCACTGTCCTTATAAAAGAAATCCATCAAAAGTAATCAGTCAGTTTGAATGAAGTAATACTATTAAATCACTATTAAACACCATGTAATTTTTCTTTAAAATGTAATATAGTACTTGATTCAAAATGAACCTTTGGCCAAAGTAATTCTATTTTGCAGCCTAAGGAGAATGTATTGAAGTTATTGTATTTACAACTCATATCTACATGTCGCTGTAGATCTGTATGTCAGATTTCATTTTCTGTAACAACTGTTTGCAAAATGCATGCTCTATGTCAGCAGAAAAAATACAGCACTTTAAAAATACTGCAGTATTAATAGTCCTCCTACCTCCCACACTATTTTCATCAAATGAATCACTTTTGTTTGAAGAGATATACACATTAGTTTAAAACAACAAAAAAAAAATTAATTAAGTTGTTAAGATTAGGCAACTATATCCAAGAATGAAATAGAAACTGCAGCTGATAATGAAACAGCTTTGCCCAAGAAGCACAGGAATCAAATTTTATATGGAGTAGAAGTTTTGCAACCTCAAAGAGATGGTTAAAAACCAATTTCATTCACAGATTGTTTTGTAGAGAGGTGTCTGAAATGCTGAAGGCAGTTGAAAATCTATTTAATTCACAGAATGGTTTGTAGAGAGGTGTTGGGATTGCCTACATCTTCACCCAAGGGAATGGCATTGGCTGAATTAGAGAGGAAAGGGAGGAATGATTTGATGAAAGACAGAATTTTAAAATATTGGCACTGAATATTAAATTAGGGGATCACAATATTTTAAATAAGTGTATTAAGTCCAATTGGAAATAGCAAGAGAGTGGCAAAATATGAGCAATTTAACTAAAACTTTGGGGATCAAACGAGTAGGGTTTTGAGAGGAAGTTAGGCAGAAAATTGGTGATATAGGTTGGTTTTAGAGTTAAAGAATTCTTTTAAACTACATTGAATAATTAAAAAGGACTGGGGACAAAGAAATATGTGGATTGTTGTGATAATTTGGGAGAGAAGGATTTGCATTGATGCAATCAGAAGCACCATTTTAGAGGGCTTTTAAAGGAGAATTGGAAAGAGTGTGGAGGAACCTTGAGGGAATATTTCATTGTTTATTAGAGTAAGATGGGATGAAGAGATTATGCACTATAAAATGGGAGAATATTAGGGAAAAAAGGAAAATGTATTAGAGCAGTTAATAAAGATGTCAGAATTGGGATAAAATTGGTAAAATAGTGGAATATAAAGAGTGGAGACTTCATTAACAAATAACCCTGGAATTGTGTGTAAGAAAGCCTTGTAAAGATTAATGTAAATATTTATTTTATTGTAAAATTGGTTAAGTACACTATTGATATAACAATAAATATTTTGCAATAAAGTTTCACCTCTCTTTGTAAATAAATTCAGATTAATAGAATTAATAATTTATTCTTACTTCAAGGTGAAGTTTACATAAGAATTAATAATGATCCACTAAAACCATGCATTTCAGCTTTTAGTAACACATAATGAAGTGAAAATTATACAAAATAAAGAAAAACAATTTGTAAAAGTTAGTAAATCAGTTTGGCTAGAACTTAAGCATTTCCCAAAATTTGTAAACCTGGAAATAAAATGAGACTTATTGTAAATTGCATAAATATACATATTTAAATGTAGCCAAACAGTTAAATACAAAATCAATTGTTTTGAAAATTTTGAGAGTTTAGAAATTAAAAATCCCTTTGAGTTAGTAGAAGAGATCAGCAATACAGTATTGTCTGCTCAAGATACATTTTTTCTTTCAATGTAACTGCTTTATTTTCAAGCATTCCAAGAGAATAACGTTTTATATGTTTTAAAAAATGGTTAAGTTTTACACAATTAAATGAAGATTTAAAAAGTGATTCTGTTAAGCTCACTAATCTTTGTTTGGATCAAAATTGTTTTCAATTTAATGAACTATTCCATTAATAAACCTCTGGCCTAGCAATGGGTAGAACACTTTCTCCTTTTCTTGCTGATTTTTATTAAATAGGTCACAAAAGCATTCCCTTTAATTTTTAAAACTTGGTATAGAATGTAGATGATATTTTTGCTCTTGTTCCTGATAAACATGTAAATGATGCTTTAAAACTTTTAAATTTCAGGATAAAGCTATATTCACATTAGAAATTGAAAATTAAACATGTAAATGATGCTTTAAAACTTTTAAATTTCAGGATAAAGCTATATTCACATTAGAAATTGAAAATGATCTATGTAATAGTATAAAATATGTAAAATATAATAATATATTTAATATGAACAACAAAAACCATGCAAAATTATTAAAGCAAATGCTTAATAATTATGTGTGTGTTATGTAATTGTAATAAATTATCTGGTGTTTTGTTTGCATATTCATGAAATTGTATTAGGGGTGTAAATATAGCACAATAATCCATTGACTGCAGTACATGGCAGAGCTTTAGCAGATGGATGGGTCCTTTGAAAAAAAAATGTAAATAAATATTCAACTCCCAAGCAGCTGTAAATCTAGATACAGCCTCATATGTGGACAAATTGCACAGGTCAACATTTTCCTCCCCAAACTCTCGTAAAGATGGATAGCAGGTTATGAGAGAATGCTAACAATAATTGAAAGAATATTAGCACAATGTAGCATTCTAGTGCATGCACAAGAAATAAAGAAACTAAGCACAGAGAAAAAAGAAAGGACACATTAAATATTAATGGAATGTAAATTGGAATAATTTATGATCAAATTTGTGAAAGCATGAAAACTGTTGTGTAATTGTTTCTGTTCTGATTAATTCGCATAAGCACAATCATAAAGAATTATTTTTTTTTTTTTTTTTTTTTTTTTTTTTTGCCCGCCTGGGTAGTGTGGTGGTAGCATGTCTGCTTCACATTCAGCAGGTCATGAGTTCGCATATCTCGCTTAGGGTGAGTTACCCGGATAAGGTTTTTTTTTGGGGTTTTCCCTTATCCTGAGAAGACGAATGTCGAGTAACTTTAAGCTCCATGGACCCCGAGATCATTTGAGCATTATTTCACCAATTTCATTCATCGTCCGATATGACCAACCAGGTTAAAGGACGTTAAACTACTACAAAAAAAACGAATTGTTTTCCTACCACTCTCTTGTTGGGGTGACAATTGTAGTCAGATTCTCTTGACTTCCTGGATGCAGATCTATTGTAAGGCTTGCACTTGAACCTCGACGTTCCAATAAACCTTTTGCTTTGATTCTTATTGGTTCAGGGCGTTTTCCTTCTGTTGATGACATCACTTCAGGGAGAATGGCATGCTGCTTTGGCTGCACATTGGAGGAATCCACCGGCTCCAAGTGTGGTTTCATCACTGGATGAAAGATCCACTGTGCTTCCACTCCTGTTACAGTGGGACTGCATGCTTTTGCTGCCACATTGGCAGGCTGTACATCTTTATGTTTTGCTGATGAAAGCATCTGGTTCTTCAGCCATAACAAAACCTAAAACAAAAATTATAATTGAGAGCTTCTGCAGCACTAAACCTACTTGTAAGTCTATCAACATTATTATTTTAGACTAGCACTCACCATAATGTGCTACTACAAAGCTTTAAGAATTTCTCCAGTCTACTTTTGGTCTTTAAGTTTCAATAAAACATTGATTTATATTGATATATACCATAAGAATTTGTTTGCCTTGGCTTGTTAAAACTATTTCCATTATTTTCCTAGCTTTTCTAGATTCAGCATTCAAATCATTAAATCACCCATTGTTGGCATTTATATCACAAAATTCAAAACTAATAATATGTGAATAGAGTTTAAAATCCCAAACTTTCCTAGTTTATGGAGAGGTTGTGTTCCTCAACTGATTTTTAGACAGTTAATTTTTAATAATTTCCTTTAGTTTCACCACACCATGCTAAAGAAGCAAACAAAAGATAGCTCTGTTAGGTCCAAGTTAGCATATGTAAATTAACTGTGTTAGCAAATACCCAAATGTTATTGCTTCCTGCCTAAAAACTGTTGTCATTTATTCCCCCATCGCACATATTTTCATTTTTGGGTATTTAAGGGAGTGCTATAAAAAGTATAATCTGGGCCTATGGGCCATGGTCTACTGGGCTGCTGCTTCTTCTTCTTCTTCTTCTTCTTCTTCTTCTTCTTCTTCCCAGCAGAAGACTAGTATTGAACCTGGCTGTGAAAGCCTACAAACCTTGATTTAAGGAAGTATCTTTACAGAATGGATTTGGTGGGTTATTTCAAGTCATGAAGATAATATTGTGGTTTCTAGATAACCCAGAATGGTTAATAAGATTTGTTAGGTTTTCACATGCATTATTTTAGCTCCTGTAGGAGTCCTGCTCACAACCAAAAAAATAAAAACAATTAGATAAGATATTTTCTCTTAGGTAAGAGCCACCATATTAGGATTAAAAATACTGCTCAATCTATAAGCACATCCTCTCGTAGGAGGATAACCATGCAGATGCTGGGTGGCAGTTGTGAACAATGTGTATGGTAAAACGACAGCATTTGTTTGTATTTAAGTAGAGAAAGTCATGGACAAAGATGGACTGCATGATTTTTGTGGAAGGAATAAAAACACCAAATATTCGTAAACATTTAACCACTGTTTGTGGCCAAGAAGCTGCACAGAAGACTGTTTACAACTGGACTGCTGGGTCGCCAGTGGAAGGAAATGTTGAGTGCAGTCAGCATTGGGATCTCCGAGGAACACTGAGGTTGTGTCTGAATTGATTATAGCTGATAGGCATATACTTTTGATGAATTGGAATCGCAGACAGTGCTTGGCCGCACAACCTGCATATCATTATCCAAGATGATCTGGATATGAAAAAGGTGTGTGCACTTTGGGTTCCATAGGACTTGACACAAGCTCAGAAGGAAAACAAGTCATGAACAGTGATAATCCAGATTTTTGGGAGAAACTAGTCACTGTTGATGAATCATGGTGTTCCTACCATGCACCTGAGAAGAAAATTCAATGGAAACATCCTGGGAGTCCCTGAACCAAGAAATGTTGTACTCCTTCATCTGCAGGTAAGTAGAGGATCTGTCTTTTGGGATACTTGTGGTATACTGCTAATGGACTGGCTTCCACAGTAGAGGTACTGTGACATGCTTACACCACTTGAGACATGGGATTCAGAAATGGCAAAAGGGAATAAGATCATAAGGGCTGCTCCTCCATCATGGCAATGTGCATTTCCAAATGCTCCTCGTACCACAGTTTTTACATCCAACATGATGTACCATATAGAACCATATCACCACAAGTCATGAATTAACTTTTTTAATAGTATATTAAAAATGTGAAGCTATGCATTTTGAATTCTATAACATTATAATAAAGATTTATAAATATATTTTCTAGCTATGATGCAAATTCAATTATTCCTTTTGCACTTAAGAAGGAACTGCATCCATTCTCACAGCACAGTAATAAGTTAAAAATCAATTTTTATACCCATTAAGTAGTACAATAAAGAACACATATTTTTTATTGAACTACAAAATCCTGAAATGTATATGAAATACCAATATGTCACTCAGACTGAAGAGCTTTTCTGCAAAGAAAAATTTTAAATAACATTAAATGGCAAAGGCTTTTCTTCTATTGGCCTTTTTTATAAAATTAATAGCAAAGTATACAAAAATGCTTTTAAATGCTTTAAATGCTATCTTAATCCTTTCAGTCACTAGAGTTGGAATTAAGATGTAATCAACATAACCTGACTTAACATGAGGTATGAAATGTTGCTAAACTAATTAGAATGTGTTTAATTGGCAGGTCATAGTTACATGTGATTGGTAGTTCTAATGCTGGAGAAATAAAGATGTTATGTTCTACCTTAAATATCTTCAATTGAAAAACTATCATCAAGTGTATGGTTTAAGACATATTGAATCTCTTTTGTTTCTTGCCTGTTTACAAAACAAAAGAATAAGAAGAAAAGAGCAAAAATTACAAATAGTTTCATAGAGTAATTACAAAATGCTTTTGCTCCATACTAACCGGTTTGAATTAGTCATGTGACAATGGAATTAAAATTAAATTATTTACTTGTTTGTTAACAATGCTGTCAATTGCTAGGATCCTATCAGCACCACTGGTGTGCCAAAATGTTGTCCCACGTTCTTGTACATGTCAGTAAATCTAATGACTGCCTGTCGTTTTTAAGCACACTTAATAAACTATTGGTATGGGCGAGGATTTGATCCGTGACCTTGGGATTAGAAAGCCAGCACCTAAACAATGGAACTTAGTGTAGCTGGAAGGAAAAGCAGAAAGTTCAATTGCTTAGGTGCTGACCTTCTCAGATTCCAAGGTCACTTAATATTGCTGGCAGAGAAAACAAGTTTCTTTCTTACACCCCCCCCCCCCCCCCCATTTATATACCAGCTTTAACATCTGCGTCATATTGACAGTTTTGCTTTTAAAGCTATTACTCATGGCAATGTGTTCACTCATTTGCTGTTTGCATCAATATTTAGGTTATTATTTTTAAATTTGCATGTACACATTCACACTTCCAGACTCTGGAGAACATAGAAAATGCTCTTGGCTAAAACCCAATTCCCAATGCCCAACTGGGAATGAAACCCAGAACCCCTCACCAGCAGGCAAAAGCTCTACTAACTGAACTATGAGACCAGCTGAAAAGCAAACTCAGTCATGTTAATGCTAATACCATGTGTTAACACTTTTACATTAAATTGTATTGCATTAGTTGCATTATGTTAAGTTGATTGTAATCCCATCTTTAATTCTGTAGACATTCACCTATAATTATATCAGTTTGCTGCAGAACAAAATACTTTTGAACTGAGGAAATGTTTCATATCTTTACTGCATGTCATGTGGTTTGTTTAACTTTATGGATTTTGCTATATACAAAATGGATATAAAACATTTCATTAATTCTTTTTAATTTAAATGTCAAAAGGTGGCTTCACTACATACTACAGCATCCAGTCAACATTGGAAATTATTGAGAGGCTGACATTTTAAGGAGGATGCTGTACTAGAGAAGTTTAAGCATAAGAATAGCATCAAAATCTCACTGAACTGCTTGAAAAAAAATATATTTCTTAACCAGAAAATAGCCGGGAAACTTACATATTTGACTCAAAGTTGTGTTCTAAGCTTCATCAATTAATTCTTATTGTCTCTAAAGTTTTGAATGGAAGCTTTCTAAAATGTAATATGCTTCTCAAGGCACAGTGGCATGTAAAAAGCAGAATAGCTTTACTGGAAATAACTTACAAGATAGTGAAAAAAGGTCCGAAGCCTTCTCACAAAAATCTTATTTTATTATTGCAATGCTAATGAAAATATGAACATACTTTATTATATTAGAGAATTTGTAATTATTTGGTTATAAAAATATATATCTATTTTACCATTTGAGATAAATACAACTTGCTAAAAAATGTGTTTCATTTAAATAAGGAAATTCCCTTAAG
Organism: Hymenopus coronatus; assembly: GCA_030762935.1. Classification (NCBI taxonomy): domain Eukaryota; kingdom Metazoa; phylum Arthropoda; class Insecta; order Mantodea; family Hymenopodidae; genus Hymenopus; species Hymenopus coronatus. The sequence goes on from CM060892.1 coordinate 107,396,549, forward strand.
TAAAGATTGTGAAGTGTCTGTTTGAGTAATATTAGGGATGGAGTGAAGGAACAGATTTGTATATTCCTGGAAAAGTGGACCTACTTTCTATTAATCAGACAGAGTTACATATCTCGTAAGCACATGGGCATGCTCTTGAAACATTAAAACTTTAAAATGCAAAAAAGGGCTAAAGCAAAATTCCAGTTTCTGTATATAAAGAAGGGGGATATTGTTATTAGCAATTTAATAAGAGCGTTAATAGCATTTTACTAGTGGAAGGTGAAATTTGGTACTTACTACAAAAATTAGAGCTAAGACACCAAGTCCTGCAAAGAGGACTACGAGAACTGGTAATTGCCAGTCAGCCCAGCAACCTGCACCATCGGCTCCACTCCACGTTACTACCACTTCATCCTGACGTCCAGCTGTCCCACTGTTCATTGGCCTACGAGCTCCTGTCGGAATGGAAACAGTGTCCACCTCTCTGTTGGGTGCCATCTCTCCTGCATCATCTGAACAGAAATAAAAACAAACTTTTTCAGTATTAAGAAAAAAAAGTCGCTTTTAAGCTTGTAGAATTTTCTCTCCCTCATACCATTTGAGCTACTAATATGAAACCCCATATTTTAATCCCTTTTGTGTTAACTACTATAAATATCTGCCTAAAAATTGCATAATTTTCAATTAATGTCTGTTTCCAAAAGTCTACCCGTACACTTGCATTCTTAGAATATTCATGCTTATCATATTTACAATGTTACATTATTACCAGTATTTTTTGATTGAATGAAATCCTCCTCTGTATAGAAGGTGTGAGTAATAAGGTATCTTTTTAATTCTGATCTAAACTTGTTTTTGTTCATTTGCAATTCTTTTATAGAAGGGGGAAGTGAATTAAACAAAACTATTCCTTTGTAGTAAACGTCTTTTTGGAATAACTGCAAATTATTTGTTGGTCTATGTAAGTCCTGCCTATGTCTGGTCTCTTTGTTATGAATATCTGTATTTTTTGTAAACTTTTCTGGGTTATTTATTACAAATGACAATATGGCTAGAATATATTCACAGGCTAATATATTACAAACATTTTGAAGAGTGGCTTGCAGTGAGTTGGTCGTCCTTCCCCTGCCATTATTCTTATTACCTTTTTTTGCATAATGAATACTTTTTTAGCATTTACTGAATTTCCCCACAATATTATTCCATAGGTCATCAATGAATGAAAATATGCATAATAAGCTGTTTTTAGTATGCTCTTATTTATAAGCTGAATTAAAGATTGAATTGCAAAATATGCAGAGCTCAGTTTGGGTAAGATATATTCAAAATGGTGTTTCCAATTCATGTTACGATCAATCATAAGACCTAGGAATTTTGCATTACAGGCTTCTGCAATCTGATTATTTTCATATTCTATCCTTAGGTTTGCCATGTTTTTATGCTTTGTGCAAAAATTAATGTATTTAGTTTTTTCAAAGTTTATGTGGATTTTATTACTTTCAAGCCAAACATTTAGTGTTTTGAAAATTTTATTAGATGAATTTGGGAACTGACTGACATTGTGTTCTTTAATTATAATACTTGTGTCATCCGCAAAAAGAACTGGATAGGCATTGTTTATTACTGCAGGTAGATCATTTATATAAACTAAAAATAATAAGGGACCCAGAATAGATCCTTGTGGGACACCATGCTTTATTTCATACCATTCAGAACATACATTGCTGTTATTTGAAGTATTTATTATAACCTTTTGCTTCTTTTTGATAAGATGTAATCCATTGATACCATTTGCATCTAATTCCATAGTGTAATAATTTTTTATAGAAGTATTTCATGATTAACGCAGTCAAATGCCTTTGACAGATCACAGAATATTCCTAGAGTGTTAAGTTTGCCATCCAATGACTTGAGAACTTCATTTGTTAAATTGAAGATGGCATCACTAGTTGATATGCTCTTCCTGAATCCAAACTGCTCTTGATTTGGCCTTTCTTGTATAATGGCTTATTGTATGAATATTTTAATCTGTCTGGAAATGTTCCTGTTAACATGGATATATTACATATATGACTTAAAGGTTTGCAAATAATGTCAGCATGCATCTTTAGTGTTTTTGTGCTTATTTCATTGTATCCTGATGAATTCTTGCTTTTCAGGGATTGTATTAGTTTTTTTTATTTCGGTTGCACTTGTGGGAACTATCTCTAAGGATGTAAAATTTTCCACACAGGATTACTGAAGGTACGAATTTGGATGTTTGCGAGTCCAGAAATAAAATAAAAAAATATGAATGACGACTTCCTGTTTGAGAAAAATATTAGTACTTTGAAATTGAAACCAATAACAAGGAATATCTTGGAAATGGTTATCTCCACAACAAAAGTGTACAGAACATATTACTGTGCCAAGAAAGTTCCGGGAATTTGCCAATAAAACACAAAAAATGAATTATTCATCCAATTTTATTTTATCGCCTTCAAAGTGGCCCCCTTCTTAAATATACATTTATGCCAACGAATAATCCAATCATCAAAACATTTTTGTAGGCACTTTTACGAATCGAGGTCAATTGTCACCGCGAATTTTCCTTTATGTCTTCTATCGACTGAAAACGGGTGCCTCGAAGTGGTAACTTGAGTTTTGGAAAGAGAAAGAAATCAGCAGGAGCCAGATCAGGTGAATATGGTGGTTGTTCGATGAAATTTGTTGAGTTTTTGGCCAGAAATTCGTTCACAATAATAGCCTTGTGAGCTGGTGCGTTACCATACTGCAGAATCCATGAGTTGTCATTCCACAAATCAGGATTTTTCGCCGTATTTGCTCTCTCAAACGCCGCATAGCGCTCAGATAATAGTCTTTATTTTACCATCTGACCTTCTGGCAAGAACTCTGAGTGCACGACACCGCGATAATCGAAAAAAACTGTCAACATGACCTTCAGTTTTGATCGAGTTTGACGTGCCCTTTTAGGTTTCGGTTCAGTTGGAAGGCGCCATTCGGAAGCTTGTTGACTGGTTTGAGTGTCAAACTCGTAAACCCACGTCTCATCACCAGTTACAATGCGTTTCATGAATGTGGGGTGGGAACTGGCTAGTTCTAGCATGTCTTCAGCAATCCTTACGCGATTGAGTTTTTGTAGAAAATTCAAGTCTTTCGGAACTAACCGAGCTGCAACGCGTGCCATGCCCAAACAATCGTTTAAAATGGTACGAATCGATTCGTGAGACACAGAAAGATCAGCAGCAATCTCTCTCAGACCTAAATGACGATTTTCAGTTCTGTTGAAACCGTTGATGGCCAACCAGAGCGAGGCAAATCTTCCACCACATCTCGACCACTTTTGAATGCACTGTACCACTCATATGCACGTGTTTTTGATAAAGTCGATTCACCGTAAGCCCTTTGTAACATTTTCAGCGATTCGGCACACGAAATACCATTTGCAATGCAACATTTGAGAGATTCTTTGTTCAATATTTGTATCCATCGTAAAATCGCAAATCACCTTTGAGATGAACTAACAAAATGGCGTAAACTAGATGACAGATGACAATCAAGCTCCTCGTAGGTATAGAGGAAAGCTGTACCAACTTAGCGACAACAATAATTTCGAATCCCCTTTTAAACAGAATTTTTAAATGATTAATTCTCCGTACTTTCTTGACAAAATGTAAATTGTGTATTTTGATGAGATCTAAATTTGAATTTTCTGGGAATAGCCTCTGAAGTCCTCTTCATTCTGGATGACTTTTGCATAACTGGTAAACCATAAGCGAAAGACAAAACAACACAAAAAATGAGATCTGGTTAAAACTTTTTTTTTTTTTTTTTTAAACCATTTCCAAAACATTCCTTGTTTTTGGTTTAAATTTCTTATATGTATACTTTTCTCAAAGTATTTGTTCATATTTTTCATCCCGATTATGTAAAGAGAATGACTTTCAATGGCATCACAATATGACTGGCTCTTTAAAAAACGTGGCTATTACTTTAGCTTTATGTATTTCCTTATTCCCTTGTACCCATAAAGGAATATTAATAAACAGCTAATATTAATCTTAATTAGCATGAAAATAATGGTAAGCTTTAGTAAGAATAGTTTGTTGCTGAATAAGTAGTGAAAGTCATATGAATGTGACACTTCAAGAATTTTTCATTATTAAACTCTTAAAAATACAACACAAAGGTTATATATTCAAAATTTTATAAACAGGCACATCTTAGAACTAGTTTTTGTTTCTGCAGTGAAGGAAAGAAAGAAAGAAAGAAAAAACTGAACATGATTCATTTCTGCACTGTAAGGTGCAGATATATTTTAATTAAGTTTATAGCATGTTATAAGCTTCTGTTTCATACTGTAGATTTCCTTGAAATTTTAGCAACCATTTATAACCTGTGAATGTTACACAGAAAATGACAGTAACTACAAAAAGAAAATAATAAAATAAAAAAAACTACACAGGTTTAATTACTATGCCTAAAGTACAGCAACTTACAAAAGGAATAAGGACAATCCTCACACAATAATATATTATCTGAAATCTTCTGTCTTTTATTAATCATAACTAATCACCAAGGACAACATTTTGTCCTAGCATGGACAAAGTTGGTGGTCACTTGCCTCTATTGACTTTACAGAGGTCATGAGGTCAAAGTTACTGCACTGTGAAAGGAAAGGACAAATTGTTTGTGCTGTGTTGAGAATGAGCTGTCAATGAACTCCTCTTATCTAGTAATAAATACAGGAACTCTATATTCCATTCCAGTGCCAGTAAACCTCGCCACGAACTGGGACAAAGTACCATCCATACAAATCATACAAAAACATTATCTTCTGGTGAAAATATGATCTCCCTGGTTTAAAGGAGGAGGTGCCATCAGAAATTTAACATTTTTACTATTTTAAAATGAAAATAATTTGTGGAGCTAAAAATTAGAAAATTGTCTTTAAGTGTTCTCGTTTCGAAGATGTGCATTGTTGGATTCAATCCATGCTCTTAGAAGACCGAGAACACTTCGAGTTAATACATTGTCAGGAAAGCTTCAGCTCTTACTTTAGAAAATTATATTAATAAAATTTGATACTGAGAAATGAATGTACTAAAATCTTCTTGGGAAAATAAGTCAGCTGCAGCAAGAGAAAAAATTGTTAAATACAGTGGCAAAATTGAAGATTTTTTTATGAGATGCTGCCTAATTTCTCAGAAACTAAGCTATATAATGGACAGCAAATTTCAATTTTTTTTTTTAATGATTGCTCATTTTTATAAATAGTGTTATGTCAGGCACAGGAATACCGTTAAAAAGGCATGATACTTTTAAATGTTGAACTTAATGCATCAAAATATATTTTATTTTTAAACATATTTCTCAATACTTAAACATCTACAGTAACACCTGTTTCAAGACTGAAGCAGCTACTGCAGAAGCTTCGAGGATTGATTAAAGGACAGAAAATTATAGCATAAGGGCAGTCCTTATTTTATCAGTTTATGAGGCATTCCTTTAGCATTTCATTATTCCTAATTTCCAAAAGTGCCTCCATTATTTCATGCACAAACTGTTTCAACAGGGCAAAATGCAACTTTATAAAAAGCTTACAAATTATTTGACAATACTGAGAATATTTACTCCTTTTCAACACGGATACATTTGAAATTTTTACATTATGATTTATTTTATCTTTTATTAATACACACACACACACACAAGCACAATATTATAAAAATACAATACAAGAAATACATTAAGAATATATATATATATATTTATTTTCTATATATATTTATATATTTATTTTGTAAACATTACACATTGATCATATGTTTCACTTTATTACATATATACTCCTCTACAAAGTATGTTTCAATATTTTTCGACTTTAATGCTCAGAAAAAAATTGGGTATCTAGTCAAAATTGAATCTGGAACCACGATGTGGTAAGGGTTATACAACTATGTGCAAGCAACACCATGCACACTTTTCTTCTGTACCTAAAACTTATTGCTCATTTTTATGCAACCACTGGCAAGCAAGAACTTTCAAATTTTGTTTAACTGTAGAGAGATTGCATGGTGCATTTTCTAAAGCATCAGTTTTACTTGCAAGTTTTGTATGATTTTGGGAATCTGCATTCTTAGTTTTTTGTTATAGATCATTAGCTGTTTGTATTCCTTGACAAAGAGGGAAAGAAAATTTCCATGCCACTTATCCCATTGCCTGGTGTGTGCCTTGTCTAGAATATTGTTTCTGTAGTCAAGGTGTGCTTTCAGCTGATCCTTGCTGAATATAATTGCTACTACATTAATTTTTAGTCATTAATATAGTGTTATTTTTAAGCTCATTATGAATTATGAGGAATATCATGCAAGGCTAGCGGCCCTAATACGGGAAATGGAAAGAAGAAGAAAGTAGTGAAACCAAAATAAACTTGAAATAATGAATTAGAAAACTGAAAATGGACCAAATGCAGAAGAGGAAGAACATATTCAAGTTATGTTTAGGTGCCTCAAATTCGATGATAAAAATGAAAGGGAAGAGAGGAAAAGTTTGACAAATGGCACCAATTAGGGACTTATTTGAAATGTTTCTGTAGTACTGTGCAGTCAATGAAACCTTAGTAGAATTCTGAGGAATATATTCATTCACCAATTTATATGTAATAAGTTTGAAAATGTGGTATTACTAAGTTAACACATTTTTTTATACTTTATTTTTTAATCTGACTTTTGTACCATCAATGGTTATTTTAATGTATTATAATATGTTATTTGGTAAATGTAAATAATAACTGAACAAAAATATTTATTCAGCTGCTTGCAACAAACATTTTATTTCTGGGGTTGCACACAACTCTGCATCACCACTAATTTAAGACATTCATTTGCCACCTGTCATGGGTTAAGGGCAAACTGTAGCATTGATTTCTTGATGCAGTTATCATTAATTTTAAATATTTGATTGTTTGATGTTTCAAAGTATACCTCACATTCTCTTATGACTTTCTCTAAAGTATTCCATCCAAAAATATCATACTGTAATTTCACTGGAAATGCCTGTTTTAAGGCCTCCTGAACATGTGTGCTTGCAAGAAATGAGAAGTATTGGCATTTAAGTTTGTCTTCCAAGGATTCAACATGAACATTTTCATGAAAATCCTCCTGCCCCAAACTTACTTTTTTTTCTCTCCTCAAAATTGTACAACATGTTTAAGACACCTGTATGACAAATAAAATGCACATCATTAATTGTATTCCTTCTTGATCATAGCTTAAAGTTTCTTACAAATACTTGAACATAATTTCAGTTCTATTGTATGTCTGTCCTGTTAAGTCTACAATTGGTAGATTCAAATCAACCACAATAGTGGAAAACTGCAGTAGTGGTAATAAGATTTGTCCCACAAAAATATTTATAAATCATCAGAAAGCAACCTAATGTTAATGGATTCGAGAAATCATCATGTTATAGGCAGCATCATAGGAGGTACAGAAAGGATTTTTGACACTATTTTATATCCTAGGAGATGCAAAATCCTCATTTTTTAAAGTCTGAGAAGTATTTTCTCTTTTTTCTGTTGAAAAAGCCAAATGTTAATTTCAATGCAATTCTCTGAATACTTCTAACACTGTGAAAAACAGTCATGGTGAGCTAAATAATATTTTGAAGAAATAATATGTAATAAGCATTCATTGGCTCTTTATTGTTGAAGTTTTGTTATACTGCTCAGTGTACACGAGTGTCTAGTCAGCTCTGTCTTGCAGCATTAAGACAGCTTTGATAAACAGATAGTATCAGCAATCATTTCGGCAATATTGCAATATAAGGAATTTAAACTTTGCCATATACAACAGATATTACTAACAAGAATGCCTACACGACATAGATGATCTACTTTGGAATATGAAATATGTTATTGGGGAAGGGGGAGATTCTTCCACTCAATTACAGAAGGGAAATATGTTCCAACTGCCATCTCCATTTACTGGTAACTCTGGATGCTATTTCATTCATTTAAATTCTATCACACCATTTGGCAAATTGGGACACCTATCAGTGTTTTCATGATCAAGTGGAATTTCTAGTCTGTAATTTTACAGTTATGCACACATGGTGATTAATTCCTCGCCTGTAGATGGACCATAGAACAAAATCACAACTTGTGAACATGAAAATGATGATGAATGTCTTTGCTGCAAGAAAGATCTTGGAATAAAACTGCACAATCTTAACACTAATCCCAGTAATCTCTTCTCCAATGCAAGAAAAGTTTGACAGCAACTCAAGGAACATGATGTCTCTCTTTGGAGCCAACTTCCTCATAATGGAAAAGTAGTTTCCCTTTATACTCGCAAATAAATGGATCCATAATCACCAAGTATTGTTATGTTCAGGATGAAGAGAAGAATAGAAATGATCACCAATGTATCTGTGGTGGGCTCCATACTGGGTAGATCTCAGGATGGCATCCTCTGCTTCTGCCCATATGGAGAAATACCAGAAATGGTAGATACCATTGCATTCAGGGCATGCAAAACAGTGAATATACGAGTACTATGAGGAAGTTTCTGGTTTGGTTTCCAATGGAAGTAATACACACATAGACATTGTGTTCAAATCGACTGAAATACATGACCTGATAGCTGATCCAAAAGTCCATTTCGAAAACAGTCAGAAGAAGTGAACCCTGAAAAACATATCTACAAGCCAACAATCAAGTACTATAAAATCAAGTACAGACTCAAGATAATTTTGGCTTGATGATAGGAGCAAGAGGAACAATACCAAAATTTCTCATTCAGTTCTGATTTGTATGATCTAAATCATATCTTTCAATACTGGCTGTTGCAGCTCTTAAAGCCTCAATAACAATCCTGAGAAATCATTTCTACAATAATATTCATAATTTATATTCAGAATCATCTCTATTATTATTGTATTGGTATTGCTGCAATTTTTATGTTACCATGGGTATACCTTTTTTACTGTTAGAACCAGCTGAAAAATTTGATTCCACAGCCAGGATTTTGAACATGGTTCTCCCGCTCCACATGTGGTTGCTCTAATCATTGAGCTACTGTGACATGTCAGTAGAGATTCATTTCTCTATTCGTGTTTTTAACCTGTATATCTCCCTTCAGAGAAATCTTAATGGCACGTAACATTTGTAAATACTTAGTATCCGGGAACTGCACATCAGGAGGCAGAACTGTGTTAAAATCCTAGAAGAATTTTTCAGCTGGTTCTAATAGTCATCTTTATTATATACTATTTATTATATAAATAACAATATAATGTTATTATATTTATTTATTTATATTTTATTGTCCATGTGGCAACCCTCTAATGACAAAAGTATTTTCAAATTAAAAGGATTATATAATCAAGCTATAGCCAATTACACTACTGCAAGCTACCATATGATACAGGATGTTGTACATAACTTTTTTAATATAATAAGCTCTAAGAATTCTAAATTATGGTTTCAAAACCTAATTAATTATGCAGCACTTTCTCAGTTACTTAAGATTTACTTTTACAATGGAAGTGGGAGGGAAAAAGATAGAAATCTCCAACAGTAGTTTTAAGTTCTATAAATAAATTATACACAACATATAAAAAGGACTCTCTACTTATATAAGCTTCCTTTACTGAAATCACATACATTTAACATAATAACAAGTGTTTTTCTTTTTTGCTAACATAATTTGCTGTTATGACATTGTTAACTCTCTTGCTCACCAGTAGTTTTCACTTATAGATGATTTGATGGAAATTGTCAAGACATCATTGTAGGTGACCTTCCTTCTTGATGTACACTCTGTGGAAAAAGTGGTCAAGAAAATACTGCAATTTTATTCAGCTCCTTGACCAAACACTTATCCTAGGCTATAACCAGTATAAATGTGGTAAATGTGCAGTCCTAGATATACATGAATGTATTTTGTTTATACAGAAGATGCTTACTTATTAAATGTTTTGTTCTATCAAATGCCATTTGTGTGTATGTATGTTTCTGTAAATGTAGCATTTGAATTCTGACCAATTTTTCTTTTGTTTGGTCAGAATTCAAATGCTACATTTACAGAAACATACATGTTTGGTCTGTAGGTAACATCTCTGTCCCATATTGAAATTAGTTAACAAGTATGGCTACCTTGCAAGAGGACTTCTCCTGCTATTCACCGACTAAGCATACGCATTTTCTTGGATACTTGGCTCCCTAGTTTTCATTCAATAGGTTTCACTCAATTTCAGAAGCAGAGCAGAGCAACTAAATTAAGACATGAAGTATGTTATATACCTTGATATTTAGTAGCTTCAATGTAAAGGTTTCATTCTGTCTGTAGATCCTAGTGTTAGTGCACATGTACTTGCACTGTTTCCTTTAACAATTAAGAGCTAGTTTGTGATAGATTGTATAATTTATTCCACCATAATGGTGGAGGGCCTCTAAAGATTCTTTCTTTGGTTGACAACACTACAGGAAGACAGATGGGTGGCATCTTTCTTCTTCCCCCTGGCCCTTGCATCCCTGTAAAACTAACACCCAAGAAAAGGTGTACCCAGGGTATGTGGCATCAACAATATAAGCTTGCGGAGTTTTTGTTATATTTCTAGGGTAAATAACTGCACTCTTGATCATTTCTGATTGTTTTACCTTTCGGTGTTTGCCTTCAAAGTTTTTTTATAATCTTTTCTTACAGGAGATAAGTAGAGAATTAGATTTTTTTCCCAATTCTATTTGGGAGCAGAGTTTAAGGGGAATCTTCTGAAATTTTTAATGTGTTCTTGTCTATTACAATTAATGCTAATTTAATTCTTGGCCATGTTCACTACTGTAAAATAAGAGGAGATCTAAGTGCACCTCTTGTGCGATAGTATTTATGAGACATATTTATATGTAAGTAAAACATATTACTACCTACTTACCCTTGCTGTGTGTAAAGTTGAGTGTAATACTTACAGATATTTACATTTTAATATGCTAAGAACATTTTAATTACATGTTCAGCAAGAAGCAGCAAGATAAATTTTATGGCCCATCTGGGAAATCCCTTCCACATTATAATTTGCCAGTGAAAATAGTACAGATGACACATTAAACAAGACTTCACCAGTTTTTTTTAATTTTGTGCTACATCAAGTAGGCTTGCTCCGTGCATGCAGAGGGTAAATGCACAGTGCACAGTACACTATATGTCAGTTTATAATGTTGGGAACAGAAAGTAATGCAACATGCAGGCCACTGACTCCACATTTATGCCTGCCTAGGAGGATTCGTTTTTTATAGAAAGTGGTGGAATAAGTGTTTAATTTGTGGCAAAGTTCTGCACTTAGGAAATTCAATTTGTAGCATCACCATGCAACTCATGCAAGTAAGTATAACTGTTACCAAAGAAAAGATGTTTCTTTTGAATTGTGTTGCATACCAATTAATTACCACTACTTATTCACTACTATAAATATGAAAGTGCTTTTGTTACATTTGTTCTCATACTCTTAGTGTTACAATGAGAATGCAATAGTATTAAGGAACTTATTGTTTTACTATGTTAATTCTATAAAAGTTGTCATTTTTTTTGCAATTATCTGTGTTATGACTACCAATTATGACCAAACCTATATGTTCATATCAGAGACATAAATAACAGAGCAATTGTTTTACAAAACATTAAACTACAACAGGTATATTAACCTAAGAAAAGGTTTGATAAATCCAAATGATAATCTTCCTAAAGAAAATTTGGTTGAGCTACTGTCCTAAATAAAGGGACAGGACTTTTTAATTAAAACAAGAGTGATAGAAAGTAATGCAACAAACCCTAAGGTTTCAATGTCAACGGTAAGTACTACTCGACTCCAACACTACGGTAGTCAAGTGAAGCTATGAAGGGTGAATTACATATTTCAAATACAAAATGCTGCATACTGCCACAGTATGCAGTTTGCAGATTGCTACCTCTGCTTTACTCAATGAGCAACCAGTTGGTGACACCTGCATTGCACATTGCAATTGAGTGGAAGCTATAGGGGCAAATAAATATCCATAGATCAAAACATAGTCTGCTAGCAAGTGTACTATGTAATGTGTCATCTCTAATATTTTCGCTGGTAAATTACAATGTGGAAGGGATTTTCCAGATAGGTCACAAGAAAGGGTGAACAAGGATCAGTAAGAAGATTAACTTACTCCCCATTTAATGAAGTTAACTATCTATATAGTTTGCAAAATTACAAATATAACAATTAGAAAAAAGGTACAATAGAGATTTAAATAGATGCTTCTTGCTGAACATTGTAATTAAATACCTTTTAGCATATTGAAAGTTTGCATTCCCTATATCCTATCAACAAATGCTACACTGAGAATGCCTATCATTTAACAGCAATGAACATGGCTATGAATTAGAATTCACCAAAACACACTAAAAATACCACAACATTACCTCACAATTTATTTCACAACAGCCTACATGGTCAAGAATTAAATTAGCATGAATAAGAAATGACAAAAATATATTACAAATTACAGAAAATTCCGTTAAAATCTGCTCCTAAATTGCAATCACAAAATGAGAATTAAAATATCCACTTCTCCATTGGGGTCCCTATGATGAAATATTAAAAAACTTACAGGATCTATCAAAAAGTGAAACAATCATAAATGACCAAAGTGCAGTTATTTGCACTAGAAACAGTTTAAAAAAAAAACTTGCCAAGTTTATACTGACGACGCACACAGTTGTGAAGAGTTAGAAAGGTTCTCTTGCAAAGCAGCTAAACTGACCAGCTAACTTCAACATGGGATAGAGGTGCCACCTACAAAAGCAAACAAAAGAAAACCAGCAGCACTGAAATCCTGCAAAACACATTCCCCCAATATTAGCACAAAACACATGTAAATAAAAGTTGGTACACAAACAACTTTGTTTTGGTGTTCCATGCAAGAATTGTTTAATTTAATTTTACTTAGTGTAAAATCTGGACACCTTTATTTCTAGCTGCAGAAATAAATGCCTAGCAAGTATCCATAAGTATAACAGAGGTTTAAACTTAAACCATATCTTAAATATTATTTATTTTTATTTTCTCTACTACTTACCTGTGGTGTGTAGAGGAAGTAAGTATTCAATCCCACCCTTACATCAATACAGAGATTTCACCAGAAATACATGTTTGAAAATTCCCTGAATTTAAAAACAAGTACTTTTATGTAGCTGTTTCACTAATTATGCTATACTAACTAAAGTATTAGTTTTTTTTTCTTTTTTTCTTTTTTTGACTTGAGAATATGGAGAAGAGTTTATCATGAGTTCAGTCTGAAATGAGCAGTGTTTTCTGCTAGTTAATCAGCTTTGTTTACTGTCCATCCAGCAAATCCTCTCAGAATGAACAGAGGTTTTGCTGCTAAAGCATTGTTATTAAATATATTGGCTACAGATTTAAGTGTGGTTTGTGAATCTCTGTTAAAATTAAGTATACATCAGCCCTTCCTAATTATGTTTTAACAATGAAAGATTACCAATTTTTCAGCTGTGATTGGGTTTGTTGTTCATTAGAAAATACTACAAAAGCATATTCTAACTTTGACTGTAATTTCTTACTCATAAACATGTATATTCACTTGTGAAAATCTCCAGAATTTTATGTTTTCTGTGTGTATGTTGGTTTTCTTTCTTGCATGAAAGAATTGAAAAGTTTAAATAACTAGTAAGATGGTTTCAACTTTGAGGATCATAATGGCACTTGGTCAACCCATTAATACCTTCATAGCCTTAATATTCGGTAAACTTTATCAGTTTGTACACCAGCCTGACCATATAATGTGTCCAACTTGTCTGAAGCTAAAAACAGGACACTTCTCAAATAATGCTTTAAATTAGCATTAGTCCAAGTTGATGCAATTGGAAATTCTAAAAGCCTGTTCATATGTTTATACTAAACATAAATTATCAGATTACTCAACATATTACATTAAGAGCAATATTATTACAATACAAAATGCGGCATACAGTTAGGTACTATAGATATAGGCACCCAATAAAACTATCATGTTACCTAACACATAACGTTGTTGGCTTACTGAACATAGTTTTCTGAAGTAAGGATGTTTTTCTGAAGTTTTTTGCTTCAATATTAGTTACTGTGTTCAATATTACATAGCATAAAATGGGAATAAATGTCATTTTCTAACAAAATGGAGCAGAATCTAGTGGGATAACAGGTTGGAAAACACCACTGCCCCATTCATAATAGGACACTTTACAGGTATCGCCTCAGCTAATTATACATGATACATTAATAAGACCCAAAAATTCTGATTCAATAATATGAATTTATGAATGTATTCATTAATAATCAACTAATACTTGTAATATTTAATGAAGCTGCATTTTCTTCCATATCTCATTATATGTAACTGTGATTATACTTATATGGCTATAATGAAAAACAAATTACGAATTATTATTATTATTATTATTATTATACAATTCATTAATACATAAACCTGCTAAAGATATTTGTTCTATATTATGTGATTTTTAACTTTCATCACTCATTAAATCTGTTCATATTTGTTACCCATTTGGTCAGAGTTTTCCCAAATAGTTCCATTTCTCTCTTATGTTTATATCATTCTTAACTTAATCTTATTATGCTTCTTATAACTTATTCCAATTTGGTATTCAGATTACTTTTCTGCATAACTTAGTCCATTGACATTGCAAATTAATGCCAACTTATAAGGTGTATTTTTCTTGAATAATCATATTTCTAATGCCAATTAAGAAATTCACTTTTAATTTGAACATCGTTGGATTAACTTAAGCATCTTGATGATCATCATTATCATCAACATTTAAGTCTTTAAGCATCACAAACATCTGAGCAGGAAACTGGTTAGTATATGCACATTAACAAACATCCGAGTTAAGTACACAACTACCGAAATAAGTTTTTGTAAATTATAATGAATACATCAGTATCTGTATATCAGTTATAATACAAATAAAATTGTATTTATACAATTATAATTGATCAAATTAAGCCAATATAGGGTTCAATATATATTTGAGATATCAATTAATAAATAAATAATGCCATAACAGTCCCAATTTGAATAACTTTATCTAGTGTGAGAAAATCAAAATAAATGTATGAAACAAAATATTAAACACTCACTAGAAAGCTCAGTAATGAAAAAAATGTAAAAGTCACCTGAAGCCTCAGCAGAATTGTGAGCTGTCACTTGATTGCTGGCAGCCCTGAACTGGTCACCACTGACAGATGACATAAGCTGGCGATACAGAGGACTGTTATGGAACGGGAGCAATAACACCCGCTCCTCGTCAAACACTACATTTCTTGGTGGCACTACAAGTCCAAAGCAACCTGTAACAAATAAACACACACTTGATTATGAAAATATCTCAATATTTTTATTGTCACTGCAGTGCAGAAACCTCTGATATGTTATACCCACATGACCTTCTCTACTGATTTTGTAACAAATTTTCTTATAAAAGCTTAATCTTCCATACAGTTCCTGCAAAACAAATAAATATTGCCTGCCTGGGTAGTGTGGTGGTAGAGTGTCTGCCTCACATTCAAAAGGTCGTGATTTCGAATCTCGCTTAGGGTGAGTTACTCGGATAAGGTTTTTTTCGGGGTTTTCCCTTATCCTGAAAAGAATATTGAGTAACTTTAAGCTCCATGGACCCCAAGATCATTTGAGCATCATTTCACCAATTTCATTCTCATCCGATGTGACCAACCAGGTTAAAAGATG